>OZ010798.1:42211205-42811205 GCA_963932465.1 Maratus speciosus | reverse complement strand
TTTAAATATTAACACACGAAAACATTTACTCCGAGTTCTACATTTACACATCTACAAATTCATATGGCACACTTACGTCATCAGGATTTATTCATCTGTGTATTCATAATATCTACTTATACCTATACATCTACATCTATATGATCACCAACATTCAGTTGTGCAATTATCTGCATATATTGACGAACTAATGCAGCTGTAAAAGTATTATTAAACACACATTTAAAATAATGTGTCTTCAAGTAAAAACGATTTTCGATGATTTATACAACAGCCGATATTATACCAGTTAAATTTTCTCTATGTGTTTAGGAAAGGCCAAATATTCCTTTTATGGATCCTGAAGAAATGGATATGAAACTGCCAGCCAAACGTGTCTTATAGAAAAAATAAAATAAAATAATTAAAATCAGATCTCCTGCTGAAAATGTAAACGTGGATATATTATAGAAAAATAACGAATGAAATATAGATAAATGAATTGTGTAATCTTTTCTGAATTCACTTAAAATGACCAACTTTAAGCAAAAACCTTAAAACTCTTAGCCTGTATCAATACAGGTCTCATATACACTTATACTGCTATCAGCAAAGAAACTGTAAACGTGCAGTGGAAGATACCTGTTATAAAACTGTGTGTTGAATCCATAGAAAAGTCAGATATTGTTGACGACAGTTCTTTATTTAAACTATTTCATTCAATGTATACTTTATAAAAATACAGCTTTAAATGGAAAAATATTCAGAGCCAACTTTGTTTAAAATAGCTAAGTCAATCATTAAAAATAACTTTGGTTAAAACCGGATTAAACTTCAATACACCTGGAGCTTTTCAAAACAGCTCAAATTTAAATCATGACTAAAACCGTTCTCTAAAAACATCGTAAAACTCAAACTAAATATCTTACTGTAACTTAAACTCAAACATATTAAAATCATAATGATAACTTTAAAGAAACAAACAGAAAAGAGAGAGCGCGGCAATTGATTAGCGAAAGGCAATTTATACCTTTGAACTGGAGACGATTCCACTTTACAAAAAGGGTAGGCCTGAGAATAGTCTATTACGGAACGGCTAACGCCATCTATGAAACACTTAAATTTAATGTCGCTTCTTTTAAATTAATTTACGTTATAAGAAACAATTAACATATTCCAGGTAATGAAGGTATTGCTTTTAAAATAAAGAAGTTCTATAAGCATTAAAATGTAGAAAGGAAAGCTATTAAATCAATATAAGTTTACGTAAAGTTTTAAACCCAAATTAGCCATAAGTGACAAGTAAAATCGGTTGACTAGATAACAAAGCCCCCCACTTGTCACTCATGGGAAAGAAAAATTAAACAGTTAACAAATCCCTAGAATTTCCAAAATTCGCTCTGAATTTACAAAGGTCAAACAAAAGTCAATCTGAACCTTTACCATTACATCTTCAATCTTCTCATCAAATTCAACATTTTTATCTAAAAATAACTTGTCGCCTTTTAAACCGTAACATACAATTACTAAACATTATAAAAATTAACAAGATTTATAACAATATACTAGCATATGGCCCCGTCAAAAATGACGGGAAAGTGTTATTTTAAGTTTACAACATTAACTCAGACTCAATTAAACAGGTGATTGATATGCATGATTATTCAGATAGTGGCAAGTCCTCAAAAGCATTAAAAAAAATAGTGTTTGTAAAAGTCAACCTTAAAATGAAGAAAATATGATCCACCTCATGCGGGGAAAAAAAAAAAAGAGCTTTTTCCAACAACCCTATGGCAAAATTCTCATTTTTTTCTGCACATCTTTGATGAAATTCGTGTTTTTTTCGCAGCCTTTTGACGAAATGAGTGTTTTTATCGGGATTTGTTGAAAAATTTGCTTTTTTTCTGCGCTCTTTTGACGAATTACACCTCTCGCGTTTCTTTGACAAAATTCAGGGAAGAGTGCCACTTGGCAAAAATAAATTGTTCAAAATCTTGCCAAAAACCTTTTCAAGATGGCGGAAAAACATCATTTTTAAATCTTTGTTATTTATAAATCAATGATTTTGCCCAAAAAATAGAAAATGATGTAAAAACATGGATTTATAAATAACAAAGATTTAAAACCGAAGTTTTTCCGCCATCTTGAAAAATTTGTTACGAATGCCGGTAAAATCTCGCTCACAACTACCAAAAAACTTACTAATATAAAATAAAAAGATAAATATAAATAAATACCAAGAAATGAGACGGCGATTCAGAAAAAAGGGGAGTTTCATACAGAAAAAAATATATAATAAAAACTAAAAATACTTACACAAAAAACAAACAAACAGTTAAAATTTACAAAAAAAAAAAAATCAATTTAATGTTTATGGTGAAATTCTCGTTTTTTCTGCACATCTTTGATGAAATTCATGTTTTTTTCGCAGCCTTTTGACAAAATCACTGTTTTTACCACAATCCTTTCACGAAATGAGTGTTTTTATCGGGATTTGTTGCAAAATTCACGTTTTTCCTGCGCTTTTTTGACGAATTACACCTCTCACCAGTGGTGGAAAATTGGCGCAGAGGTGGAGCCTATTGACACCACTAAATTATAGTAATATTTTGCCTCTTATCTAATGATCAAATTTCTGAGTTTTTATTAAACTGAATAATACCATAAAAATTTAGTGGTGTCAATAGGCTCCGCCTCTGCGCCAATTTTCCACCACTGCCTCTCACGTTTCCTTGACAAAATTCAGGGAAGAGTCCGCATCCTGTGCCGCTTGGCGAAAAAAATTGTGCCAAAAATCTTTTCAAGGTGACGGAAAAATTCAATTTTTAAATCTTTATGTTATTTATAAATCAATGATTTGCACAAAAAATAGAAAATGATGTAAAAACATGGATTTATAAGTAACATAAAGATTTAAAAACGAAGTTTTACTGCCATCTTGAAAAATTTGTTATGAATGCAGGTAAAATCTCGCTCACAACTGCCAAAAAATTTATTAAACATAAAATAAAAGTAAAAGGATAAATATAAAGAAATACCAATAAATGAGACGGCGATTCATAAAAAAGGGGAGTTTCATACAAAAAAAATTTCATATATTTACACAAAAAACAAGCAATCAGTTAAAATTTAAAAAAAAATCAATAATTTAATGTTTAGAAAAAGGGATCCTAGTCAGGGTCTGAAACATCGTCAAGGTATGGTACTTCTCTTCTAACTGAATTAAATTTAAATTTTGATGGATGTTTGGTAATACACCCTCGATGTTTTCAGACTCAGAATTTTTTCGGCAGCCGTTGGCTGAATCGTCTGTCTCTAAAACGGTAAACCCTGTAAAAATCGATATATTCGCCAATAAAGGGTGCATTTTAAACAGCTAATGCAAAAATCCTAATAAAAAAAAAGAAATAAACAGCAGAGCAAGCGAGACTTGCCTTACAATCAAAATACGTTGACAGAAGCACAGGTGCATCCGAATGTATGTAGCAAATTAGTTACGTAACAGAAAATTTAGCTGACTAACGGTTCACTTGATACTGATGAACCAGTAAGCTTCAGGATCCCTCGATTTCAAAATTTACATTTTTTTTTTTATCTTATGTTGAAACTTGCACTTTTGCAACCTTTCGATGAAAATCTCGATTTCTCTGTGATCCTCTAATCAAAAAACATATTTTTTCTGTGATTATTTGACGAAATTCACATTTTTCGCGATACTTTGATCAAATAATGCATTTTTTCTGCAGTCATCTGATGAAATTCATGTTTTTTCCACGATTATTTGGCGACATTCACATATTCCACGATCCTTAGACGAAACATGCATTCTAAAGGACCCTTTGGGAAAAATTGTGTTTTTTTCTGCGATCCTTTGACGGAATTCATATTCATTTGATGAAACCACGCTTTTTCTACGATATTTTGATGATTTTTGCAATCCTTCGGGGAAAGCAGACAGATGATAGTTGCAAGCTCCTGGCTATATGTTTTTTTCATGCTGTTTGTTTCTATACATGGACTAAATGCACAGTAGGTCACGGGAAAGGATTAGAAATAAACTCAATTTGCAGCTGCTTGTACTCGCATTTTTATTTTGTCCAATTCTGCTACCACCCCCCCACCCGCCTTCTCGTCCTAAAAATGTCAACAAATTTTAATACTGATTTGCATCAATCCCAGGGATGATAAATTGTGCCGAAAAAATGGAATTCCCTGTTTTCGCTGGAAAGTGGCATGTCTGTAAATGCTTTTAAAAATATATGCATAGTGGAAAAAAAAAAGCTGTTGCATTTTTCAAACAGCAAAAAATAATTCACAGAAATATATTAAATTCAGCTTAAAAAATGCAGCATAGGTGAAATAAGAAACTTAAAAATAAAACAAAAAACATATGGCATTTCTTTAAAAAATCAGATGTTTATTTTTTAATTTTAGATGAAACTCTAAAATTTGATTCATATATTTGGCCAAAACTAAAACCCCATTATGTGCATCATTGAAAGTAATACACATACAAAAAGCTATGTTTTTTAACGGTACAAAAATTTAGTAAAATTTAAAAAAAATGTAATTTTGATTTTTAAATCTTTATTATAAAGAAACGTTCCTGTGAGTGATAAACACTTTATGAACATGAACTTAAAATATGCATAGTTTAGATAAAAAATAAACAAAAAATTGTGCGTATGGGTGTTTAATTCTGTTCGGTGTAAACTCAGCTGAGTTAATCAGGCAAACTGAGAAATCCGTTGATTGTCGAGATCGCGCAATTCTTTTCCTGGTCAATTGGCGCCTTCTTTCCGAAAGCGATTCATTCGGAAAGTTCATAATAAAAATTAAAAAAACTTTTAAAACATTCAAAAATAACTATTGACAGATCAAAGCGAGTAGTGGCGAAAAATCAGCACGTTTATCCCACAGACTTCTAATATAAGTAGACTCTAAATCGGCAACCATTTCTTGTCTCCTACATCTCTGCCCTCCATCACGTGATATGGTTTTTCCTAAAGAAACAGCGTTTCACTGTTGCCACTACAGAAGAGTGAAATACATGAATCATTGATATGAATCAATATTCATATGAATGATTCATATGAATAATGATGAATAATCATTAAATAATGTTTTTTAAAATATTTATTCAATAAATTACGTAATATTTCATATGTATGTCGTAAACTGACTGCTTGTAAATGTAAACAGTCGTAAATAAAATTGCTGCTTATAAATGTAAACAATAATGAAAAACGCATTTCAAAAAACTTAAAGGCTTTAATATGCTTTAAAAAATATATTTAAAGCAGAATCAGATGTTAGCCGTATTTTTTTTTATGAATCGTCAAAGAGTCATTCATTTGTTTCTTAATTTGCTGGAATTTGAATCTGAATGGCAACAGTATTGTTTGTTTAGATTTGATTTCTAATAACTTAATTTTAATTTAGAACTTAATACATTATAAATGGATATGATACACATGTTTTATATGAAAATATGCTGAACAGACAGGATTTTAAGTAGAAAAAATTATCATTTAGCTGTCATATGTTAAGATATGTTTTTCATTAAGCCTAACATGGCGTTTAGCTACGGTCGTTTCGCAGACCAGAGTGGTTCACACCGGCATCGTTCCGCCCGTCAGCTTCTATTATAAGTAGATAACAATAAACAAATTACCCTCATGCATCTGAAATGCAATATTTCCAACAACAGTACCTAAATTTAACTCTGGTTTAAACTTCAACAGTCCATCAGCTTCAATTAATATTCCTAATACATTACAAGATAAATTCAAATCTTTCTGAAAAGCAAATCGTTTTAATACAAAATTTAACATAACTTCATTGTAAAACACTTTCAGTACAATTTCAATACATTAGCAATCAGTATATTTCAATATAAATTTCTGAAAAATTATACATATTCAAAACTTTGTTAATTATCACATTCATCCATCATCTTTCATCCTTCATCATACATGGGCCCATGATTCCATTCTCTTTCATAACACATAATATACTCTATAAATGTTTAAGTAACTCATAATTTCATATTTCTACTGTATATAATTAAGGCAGATTTTTTTTTTTTTTTTTTACATATCAATAATTTAAATTACGCATTCAGATTTCTATTTCAATAACTGAAACAAGATTAAACTTTCATTTCAAATTTAGCTAAAAAATCTTAAACAAATAAAGTTCAAGGTTAATCTCAATAAACTTACAACAATGTTAACGTAATGAAGTCGACTTCATATATAATTAAACTCTTGTATTTAAGTTTCACCAAGTGAACCGGAATGCTAAAGTGGCATTTCCAATATTAAAATGAAGGACTTACTGAATTAAACTTTAACATGCCCGCAAATGGGGCCTTCCTGCAACAGTTACACCTTCGTCCGACACTATCCTCTGTAGACTCTCTGGCCAGATTACATTTTCACTTTTGACGAGACGTAACGAAAGGCCGCTCGAGTCCCGGAGAATGGAAGGGCAAAGGGTACTTATTGCATTCCGGCGAGATTTTAAATTGGTTCACAAGGCCAAACTAAATTCAATTTTTACATATAAAATTGATCTTATACATAACCTTATATAGTTAAAATTTTAAAATATATCTTTTACACAGAAGCTGGACTATTTAGTACAATAAACATTATAGAAATACACTTTAATGCAATGAGGGGTATTTAACCAAATTTAACAACAAATTTAACAATCCAAGAAAACTTTCAATTTAAACCCTGGTAATTCAAATTTACTAAGGGGCTTGGTGAAGATGTCCGCGTAATTTTCTTTACTTTTAACATACTTTACTTCAAAAATATTTTTATACACCAAATCTCTAATAAAAAATAACTTTACATCTATGTGCTTCGTTCTGTAGTTTCCAATGGGGGATTTGACAAAACTAATGGTGGCCTGATTATCAACCAACAATAAAGATTTTTCCTTTCTATCACAAATTATCCTTCGACCAATGCATTCGTCCATTATTCTATCGAACCACAAGAGCTCTCTTGCAGCTTCTGTCATCGCAATAAATTCCGATTCCATTGTCGATAAACTTATACATTTTTAAATTGTCTTAATAAAATAGTCCAATCTTGAACGCCAGATTCACCTTTGTTTATTATATAAAAACATGGGAACATTCAAATGCTTCATTTAAAACACATTACTAAATAGGTGTGATAAAATATATACAAATGTTTTTTAAAATTAAAAACACTAGATGTTAAAATGATAAAAAGCTACTCCGAGCGCTTTCGGCTAACCTTAAGCCATTGTCAAGGAGAAGAGGATTGACTGATAAAAACACTCGACGCTCGATGTTTACTGCTACAGATTGACCGGAAACTCACTTCAGGAAGCCCGCAGGTGGTCGTATCCATTAAACTGAAGGAGGGGGAAGGTAGAAAAAGCTCAATCCTCCGAGAGACCGAACTTTCCAGTAATATTAAGTAAATTAAACCAGATACGCGGAATTTGGTATGATAATACGTCATTACAACAATTTTCTGCTTGGGTTAAAATTTCCAAAGACTCTAAAATAGCACAACTATTAAAATCAGAAGCCTGGATAATGACTTTTGCTCGATTGAAAAGGATGTCAATATCTTTAGTTTGAAACAACCTTGAGAGGGCGGTAGCCGGTCTATTTTTATTAATATCCTGCATATGCATCTTGTCGCTCAAACAATACAATTCCTTATAATAGCCACTCTCCATTTCATCATAAAGCTTCAGCTTACCGGTTTTATATTAGACGTGCATTTGAAGTTTGCTCTGATACTCACCTGCAAGAAGAACTGGATAAAATTAAGTCAATTGCTAATAGTAATGGTTTTTCCACTAAATTTATTGATAAGTTGATTTATAAGTTTAAGCACGCAGAACCAGCTAAAATAGAGTGTATTAGTAAAAATGAAGTTAAATTTATGGCAGTTGATTACATTCCTCGTTTATATGAAAAATTAAAATACATCCTAAGGAAATATAGTATAACGTTAATAGCTAGAGATAACACCAAATTAATTAATCTTGTGCAAAAAAGAGTTGATCCTATTAGTATGGAAAGTAAGTCAGGAGTTTATATCATCCCATACAGAAGTAAAGAAACAAATAAGCTATTCAATTACATTGGTATGACCACAAGAAAATTCCAAACAAGAGTTAAAGAGCATATGCAGGATATTAATAAAAATAGACCGGCTACCGCCCTCTCAAGGTTGTTTCAAACTAAAGATATTGACATCCTTTTCAATCGAGCAAAAGTCATTATCCAGGCTTCTGATTTTAATAGTTGTGCTATTTTAGAGTCTTTGGAAATTTTAACCCAAGCAGAAAATTGTTGTAATGACGTATTATCATACCAAATTCCGCGTATCTGGTTTAATTTACTTAATATTACTGGAAAGTTCGGTCTCTCGGAGGATTGAGCTTTCTCTACCTTCCCCCTCCTTCAGTTTAATGGATACGACCACCTGCGGGCTTCCTGAAGTGAGTTTCCGGTCAATCTGTAGCAGTAAACATCGAGCGTCGAGTGTTTTTATCAGTCAATCCTCTTCTCCTTGACAAAGGCTTAAGGTTAGCCGAAAGCGCTCGGAGTAGCTTTTTATCATTTTAACATCTAGTGTTTTTAATTTTAAAAAACATTTGTATATATTTTATCACACCTATTTAGTAATGTGTTTTAAATGAAGCATTTGAATGTTTCCATGTTTTTATACATTTTTCCTTAAAGGACCTCCACATTATTGGTGATTTATCTAAAAGTAATAACTGACCCCCCATTGAAGTTCTGTCATCCCTGTTTGTGGCAAAATCGGCGTCTGAATATGCAATTACATGTACATTTTTACAATTCAAATTCAATTTTAAAGATTTAGTAAAACAAACATATCCCAACAGCTTTAATAATCCATGCCAATGTACTAATCCAGGGTTATTTTGAAATTGGCTAAATATATTTACTGCATATGCAATATCGGCCCTGGTTCTATTAGATAGGAACGACAAACATCCTAAAACACTTCTGTATGGAATTTTAGACATTTCAAATATTTCGTTATCGGATTGAGGGGATTGGGTTTTTGAATAAACTACACCTTTGCTTATTGGGAGTGAAGTGATAGGGAACTTAAACTTTTTAAATTTTTGACAAATCTCATCAATATATGGAATTTGATGTATTGCTAAATAGTTATTTTCCTCCTAGAATTCGACACCCAATAGCTTTCTGGTTTTACCTAGTATCTTAAGATCAAAGTAACCAGTCAAAAGTTTAACAATCTTTCCGCCACTCTTTCATTTTTACGGAAAATTACTATGTAGTCTACATAAAGAAGCAGGATAATGTTATCATCAAAACTATACACGCAATTGCACCATTCAAACTTTACAAAACCTATATTATGCAAAAGTTTATTTATTTCAAAATACCACATTCTACCAGACTGATGTAAACCATATAAAGCTTTTTCTAATTTACATACTAAATTTTCGTTTTCCACAAATCCTGGAGGTTGGGACATATATATTGTTTCGGCGAAAGGTGCATATAAATAAGCACATTTTACGTCGCATTGTAGGTGTGTCCATTTTTTACAGGAGACTAAAAGGGAAAAGAAAAATCTAATAATGGCAAAATTAACCACCGGTGAAAAGGTTTCATCATAGGTTTTCCCCTTTAATTGTTTGAAACCTTGTGCCACTAGGCGGGCCTTATACCTTACAATTTTGCCCTTGTCATCCTTTTTTAATGTGAAAACCCAACTACAACCTAAGGGTTTAGCATCGCTTGGTAACTTAACTAGTTTCCAAACTCCCCTTTCTCTCATAGTTTTCAATTCTTCTCTCATGGCCTGTTCCCAAAACTTCCTTTGTGGGGATTTTAAAACTTGTTTATAGGTAGTTGGTATTTTGATGTCATCTAGTCATATATCTTTATTAATATCAGAAGTCTCCGTATTTGAACAAGAACTATCCTCTCGACCTGAAACCACTCCTCTAAATTTATTTGATCCTTTAAAACAGAAAATATGAGGTTCAAATTTAAGATGATGCTTTTTACAATACTTTTCTACATCATTTAAGGATCTCAACCTTTCAGATTTTCCCTGTTCTCTCAACCTCACCTTCAAACTCTTCATCAGATTCCTTATCAAAAATAGGAGATCCTATTTCTTTTGAACCCATCACGACTCCACTGCGTCGGACACTATCTGGTATTTCTTCATTGAAAGAAACATTAATGGTTTCAATAATTTTGTTTTCTTCGGGTAGCAAAACCCGGTAACCTTTAGTACTAAAGGCGTAACCAACCATTACCCCCCTTTTTGCTTTTGCATCAAGTTTCGACCTAAGTTGCTTGAGAACACCTATATATGTTATAGCTCCAAAGGGTTTTAAGTGTTTAACGGATGGTTTAGACCCACTATAAAGTTCGAATGGAGTCTTCGACTGAGACTTGTGAAAAATGAGATTCCAAGTATAGGTAAAATACAACGCTGCCTCCGGCCAGAAACTTCGTTTTAAACCACTTTCACGTAAAATGGATCTGATGCCGTTAGCAATCATTTAATTCTATCTCTCAATAGTCCCATTCTGTTCAGGAGGGTACACGTCCGTAAATTCGTGTTTAATGCCTCTCCCTTCACAGAAAATCCTAAAATTATCATTTTAAAACTCCCCGGCATTATCTGATCGGATGTACTTTACTTTACGTTCGAGAAATCTCTCCGTCCGGATCACATGATTACGAACAATTCCAAACACTTCGGATTTTTCCTTTATGGGAAAAACTGTGGCCTTACGCGAAAAATCGTCAATAATTGAGAGAAAGTATCTCTCTCCGTTTCTTCCTTTCTCTCTTACAGGCCCCCAGACATCCATAAACAACAACTCGAGGGGACGTTTAGATCTAATCCTATTAATTGATTTAAATGATGTACGTCTATGTTTACTAAGCTTACATATTTCGCAAAAACATTTTCCTGATTTAACACGGGAAAGACCTCTAACACTTTCATTTTTGGCCGTATTTTCTATCAAATCTGGACTTACATGCGCAAATCTGCGATGCCAAATTCTGAAATCATCTTTAGATATATGGGACGTTTCAAATTTACCTTTTTAGGAACTAAACTTGGAATTTTAGGATACAAATGATAAGTACCATCCCTAAGAAAAGCAGTAAATAAATATTGACCATCTTTGGACACCTCCACCTTACCGCCTTCACCAGTAACTTTTACACCTTTTACATCCAATTTTGGACCAGAAATAAGATTTTTCTTTAATTTAAGGGAATACATTACGTCAGAAAAGAAAAACAGCCTTTGGCCAAACTTTAACTTTACATTTCCCTTTCCTTCTATCGGAAAAGTAACTCCATTTACAGCTACAAACATTTTCTCATTTTTCAAAGGCTTAAATTTATAAAACAAACTCTTATCACGGCAAAAGTGGTGTGAAGCTGCGGTATCAAATAACCAGCTATTTTCGCTTTCACTACCACTCAAATTTGCCTGAATATAAAACAAGAAAGGATTGTTTTTACCTTTTTGTTTAACGCTGTTAGAGTTTGATGGTGGTTCCTTCCCTTTGCCTCGGCGATTCCTGTTTTTCTTAACTGGAGACTGGGCACGTTCAGAACTGGATTCGGAGGCATCAGACACACTAGAAACAGGTGGAACACGACGATTATAACTTCTAGAGTCTCTTCGGCGTTGTCGACTATTCCTCTGTAGATGGTTTGGGCTCCCACATCGAAAGCATCGAAGTCTACTTTTCTGTATATGTTGAGTCTCAACGAAAAGTTCTTTACGTTTGTCTAAATCTCGTAGAGCTAATCTTGATTCTTCTGCGATTAATTCCATTAGAATATCGTTGAAAATAAACTTTTCCTCCTTCCAACGTAATATAACTTGCATGGAGTCCAACTTGCATGGAGTCCCGCAAACCTCGCAAACATGGAGTCGCAAACCATGTATTTAATCAAAAATACAGAGCGTTCTGCCCTCATTCAATTTGTGTCAACGGCAATAACTTTCAGAAAACTCAAATATATTATAATAAAACTCTTAATAGACATTCTCACCTTTATTATAAATGTGATAATGTCGACAAAAGTGGTGGAAGTTTCTATCATGCTTGCCAGCAGTATGCACTTAACGCTCCGCATTTTGTACTGCGATTGCCAGTTCATACGGTATCATCGATGGCTTGAGCACCCTGTTTTTCCAGAACGTTTCGGGATGTTATAACATTTCACCCGAATTAAGATTGTATCGTTAGCTAATCGTTGCATTTTCATTGTAATATTTTGGTTTTTCTCAAAATTATTACCGTTAATGCAAATTCAGTTAGGATGAAACACACTGTATTTGCGACTAAATACGTAGTTTTCGATCCCATGTTCCATGGTAATTATTTAGCCTCTTGAGGCCTTCTATCATCCATCTTAATTTGTCACTCGAATTTTGGAATGCCCTGTAAAAATAAAAGATGCTAAATACGAGCACTGCTAAAAGAAAGCAATTTACACATTAAAAATGATAAATCATTTAAATTATATTAAGATTTTCACACTTATTGCAAGTTACAAAAGTAGGATTATAGCCAATGCGAACAAAACATGTGTTCATTCAAATGCGATTTTTCGTCGAAACGTAGGGTAGGATTATGAAACAAAATCCTTTTCTTACTGAACAGTGTTCCATATTAACCCCTTCGGGACCGGCGTCTTTTACTTGAATTTTATTCGGTTGGCACAATTTTCTTTTCAAATGTGCCTCTACCTAAATAATCACGAAAATGCTCGAATTAAAGAAAACAAATATTACTTTTCTTTTTTACTGGTGCCAAAAACAAATTCTGAGTACTCTTTCTGAAGGTTCATACATACACCCATTGTCCCGATTGGGTTAATGATAACATTTCTACGTTACAGCGGACTGTTTCAACTGAACATGGTAATTATCACTTTACCAAACAGAATTTCAATGAGACTCTTCATAAATACCCCAAACCAAGAAAATAAAAGGGAGTGAGTGTCCTGAAGTCTTGAGAGATTGAAAGAAAGAAGGGAGAAAACTTTAAAAAACGCTTTATGTAAGATTCACAACTGAGTCATAGAAATGAAAGAACTTAGATAGATGAAAGTGGTTTTTTTCTTTAAATCTGGACTCTGAGCTATCGTAACCGCATATTCACTCTTATTGCATTGCAGAAATGTTTAGGTTATGTGAAATCAATAACTTGAAAACTGCAGTGATTATTGCTTATCCCAGTTTTTCCACGAAATAGCATTAAATTGTTCATTTTAGCACTGATATAAATAGAGCAGTTTAAAAATTTTTATTATCTTCACGGGTGTTATCAATAACTGCTAACATGAGTTTTATATTTGTACTGGTTCTTGTTTTTACAAAGTTCTACTATGTGTGTACATGTATATATGACCGGGAAAAATTTTAAACGTTTTTAACTTAAAAGTTAAATTTAAATTTCTAGTTACTGTCTGTTAACTTTAACTGTCAAACTTAAAGCTGTTTTTCCCATGATAACTTTCAAAATTGAATCTCCTTTAAGATTAAACTAACAAAGTACATAATATCTGTAAACTTTTGTGATTAATATTACCAGAGCTTCAACGAAATCCCTTTTTACGTCATTATCCAAGACTGTCAATCAATAGCTAAATTACCAATAAATTCATTTATCTGCCCTTTTCGACATGTCCATACTTGCCAACATTCAGCTAAACTTCCGTAAAATGCGAGTTAAATTTATCCAGGTTAAACATGTTTCTAACCAGAAAATGTACTTGATGTATTAGTATAGATTTAATATTACGTTTCTCTATGAAATCTATTTGAATTAGTTTCCTTAAAAAATTTCTGGTTCGAAGCGTGTTTAACCTGGGTTAATTTAACTCACTTTTTACGGAAGTTTAGTTCGAAGTTGGCAAGTGTGCAAACCTGCCCTCTGCTGGGAATAATCCAAATTACTTCCTTATGTACGATGGACAGGCCAAAATTCCGTGGCTTTCTATGTAAATGATAGGCTGAAAAGGTTGCTTTCGCCCTGTCGGGCGTTTGTCGTATATAATGAGGCTAACTTTTTTTAACTGAATCTCTTGCCATGGGGCCTAATTTGAAAAAGAATTTCTAGTGAAAAGGACAATAAATCCCCTAATGTCACCCCTCGTTTTCTGCTTTGTGTCCCTGCGGTCCAAAAAATGAAGTATCAGTAAAGAGCACTAGCTCTTTACACACACACATATATAAGGTCTTTCTATCACTTGGTTTAAAAATTTTTTTATTGATTGCAATGTTAGGATTTTTTTGAAAGTATTTAATATTTTGCATATTATATTAAACACTTAATATTATATTCTTGAGAATTTTTTTTCTTTCGTGATGGCATAAACTTTTTCAAGGGGGAGAAGGGAAACTTTAAATTAAACTAACTAAATAAGTACCCCTTAAATAAATTTAGTAAGATTAATGCTATTCATCTCTCTAAATTCATGCAGCAAATGCTAAATGCTGATTTTTCTTAGTTCCCCAAAATGTGTATCATTCGAATATCTAGCAGATTTCAAATCTTGAGTAACTCCACTCAAATTTCCTAACACTGATGTTTGTTGAAAGCGAGAAAAAAAAGTTCTGTAAATTTTTAAGAAATGGCATCAACTGGATTCAAAGAATTGCCTCCTCTTTTGAAACTGGAGATATCACCTCTGTGATAATAATACTTGATTACATCGACAAAATATTTGTTATTTATACTGAGCCACATTTCCCTACAGAATCAATCGCAAAATACTGTAAAGAAAGGATTAAATATTTAATCTGTTGGTCGATTTTTACAAAACTCTATATCGTTTTTATGCTGACTGTAGCATATTCACCTAACAAGAGCTTAGTAAGAATAACTGTTTATGTGTTATTGTGCTCCCTCTCACACACACAAAACATAACTACAACACTTTCCTTGCAGCAAAGTAATAAAAAAATCATATGTGCCATCTCTCATAATTTTTCCTTTTTCATGTTTAGCTATATTTTCAATTATTTTTCTTAATTCTTTATATTGCAAGAACTCTGATTAAAAAAATTACTGACTCAGATGTCATAATGTATGATTTCAAGCATGTAAAATGTGAAAAAAAAATAGAACATAAAGTTAAAATTTATTGAAAAAAAGTGCTTGTTTACAAACTTCAATATGAGAAAGTTGCACATTTCGCATAAATATTGTAAATTTTCTAATTCAAAATTGTAAAGTACATAAATTTATCATTCTGAAAAAACTGTTCCTGGATGACTCAAGCCTTTTGAATTTCACTAAATTCATAGTGTTTATTTTAGCAATAACCATGTGAAACTGCTCAGAGAATAAATTAAATTTTGGTATAAAAAATTGAGTATATCACTATTTGCTGGCGATTTTACAAACAATTTATATTAACTGTACTTTCAGAAGATAGCAGCAATCAATAAAATCGGCTTTTTAAGCTCCCTGTGAAAGTAAGATTTATTTTGGGGTATGTTTCAGATTATGCAACATGATGATACAAAGGGTATTTTAGAATGAAAGTAATTCTTAACCTTCCAACTACCAGGCATGTCCAATGGACACAACAGGTATATTCAAAGTGATTTTTCTCATGAAAAAAAAAGATTGAAAATTTGGTAAATATGTATGGGATGTTCTTCTCTTTTTGAATACAAGAAAAGAACATTACATATTTATAGAATTTTCATTCATTTTGTTCATGAGAAATATAATTTTAGATATACCAGCCGGATCCATTGGACCCGTCTCATAAGCAGAGGGTTAAACTTGTTAAAATATTAATATTGGTGACATATAAACAACTGATGTGAAATATTATAACAAAATAGTGTAGATGTTCATAATTATTAGCAAAAAATTAATCTTCGCTTTTCGGCGTTTTCTTCAGAGATATATACGAGCTTCGTTTATGTGCTACAAAATTTAACAAAAAATAAGTTTTATTCAATTTAATGTTGTATGAATTAAAGATAGGATTTGAAATTTAATTGTAATATTTTTTTAGGACCTGGTATTAGAAAACTAAATTTTTTGAGATGATTTTTGTCTGCATGGTTATTTTGCTCAGGAAAATTCAACTAAGCAAATAACAGTAAAAAAAATAGATAAAGAAATTAAATGCATTTCATGTTCTTTTTTTTTTACTCATAAAATATAAAAATGTTGAACAGAAATTCTTGTAACTAAAAATAGTTGTGATAACCAAACATTACCTGAGACCTGAACACAAACAGAAACAGTCTTTTGGAACTTTTTTACATATTGCCTAAATTTTATTGAATGTGTAAAATTTCAAAATTCTATTGCCTTGGAATTTTAAAGAAATGAAAAATTATTTTCCTTTATATTATGAAGGATTGTATCTGCACTATATTAAAAGTAAAAATAATTAGTGTTTTTTTTTTGGTACAACAAGAGTCTACATTAATTAATATCACTATCTCTTTATTTCAGAAAGAATAAAATTTAAAGTATTTACATTGACATTTGATGAAAACAAATTTGATAATTCCTCCACTAACACTCAGTGAAAGTATTTTGGTGCTTCACAGTTGATGTCACAAAAAAAAGTTTGAAAATACTCTGAGAAATTAAATTTTAAAGAATGGATGCGAATCGGTGATACTGATTTTAGGTACACAAGTTTCTCATATTCTCAATACAGATTTATTTTCAAAGTTATTTTCTCTCCAATCAATAAAGTTTCTTTCTCCAATCTCAAAGATACAATTGACGACCATAAGTCCTGGGGCATTTATAGAATTTTTTGTGAGTGCGGCCTCTCTTAAATGAGGCAGATGAAGCTTTTAGATTTAGGCTAAAAGAACACCAGAATTATGTTAGAAGGCAAGAATGTGACAAATCTACAATAGCTAAACATTGTTGGAATTCTAACCACTATCCAGAGGCTAAAATTATTCAAAAATGTAATTCAGATTTGGATCTAGACTTTTATGAAGCTTATTATATATGTATAAACATACTTCTTTCTTAGTGAATGATATGACCAGTACTCCTTTTCCCTCGCTAGTGTGGAGTGATCCTGTGTAGTGACTTCTATTTTTCAATGTTTCTCTGTCAATGACGTCATTTCTTTAGAATATATAAACTCTTGCTTTTACCACTTTAATCAATTCATTAGCCAGTACTCGAGGCTATAAAAGAGGGGTTCTTTGAATCCATTTTAATCTTTTATTATCATTTTTTGCACTGAGGAAGGGGATCCAAAAATCCTCGAAAGGGTCGTAAGTGATTTTTTTGTCATGGTATTGAACGTATTTGCGCGTTTAAATGTTGTTAAACATTTTAGATTATGTTTTAAGATGTATATTGTATTAGTTTTATATAAAAAGGATCTTATTTAATTTTAATACTCTCTAAACGAAAGTCAAATTAGAGATTAGAGAAGGAACGTAACGTGTATACTGAGTTCGAACAGCCATTTTTGAGTTATTCGAGAATCTTTTATGTGTTTTTAGATTTTTTTCGCTTTCTGCAGATATTTTTCGAAATTCGTAGAAGAAATTCTGTTTTAATATTTTTCCCCGTTATAGTAATTTTTGACATTTTCAGTTGTAACAGTGTAGCAGCAAGTAATTAATTGACAGCGCTAAATTTTATTAATATTCTTCGTCTTATTTCTGCGCTAATAAATAATTTATATATTCTTTTTTAAAGCGAAGAATACTATTACAATTTAGTGGAGACAAACGCCCAACTTTTGCGCTACTGTTCCATCACTTCATTTTAGTGTTTTTTCTCAAATCGCTGCGTTTTTACCACATTTGTGAAATGAATCCGGTTTCAATTATCATTACAACTGTTCTTAATTCTAGTTTTGATATTTTTTGACATATTAACAATTGAAGATCTCAGATGATAAAGATGATATGTAACACAAAACAAAATCATATGATTGAATATAATCAATGATAATCTACTGTCTGTTAAATTACTAGTTAAAAAAACCAAATACCCGCGGAGACTTTAATTCATAAATGAGGCATTCGACTATAAACGCAAACAGATATTTAGATTTTTACAGGTCATTTTCTCAAAATGATGATTGAGTCACTTACCACATTTATCGTCTAAACTCTTTAATTTTTATTTTTTTTTTAAATAAATGCATTAAAATTTCAGAGAATCCGATAGTATTTTGCCCTTTCCCAAAATTTTTAATTTACCTTTCAAAATTTCAGTAACTCTTGATGAAATTCTGGATTAGTCAATAACAGAAAGTTAGTTATCAGAGTCCTCCTGATTCTATTGAAAACTGCATCAAATTGTATAAAAAAAAAAAAAATGAGTGAGGGGGAAAGAAAAAAAATATCAACATTCTTAAATACTTGAATAAGGCTTGTTTGATATTTTTAGAAGTTTGATGTTACATGTGAAATTTTATTAAACTATATAACTTAAATCTTATGAAAGTAAAAATGATAAATGCTTCTTATTTGTTGAGATCTTTTTATTATATGATATTCTGAATCAGAGTAAGTGTGATAAGTAGGGAGAAAAATACATTTGCGTAAAATTATTACACAATAAGACTTACTCAGTCAAGCAAATGATGGGAATCTAAATTTTCAACATTCTTTCACATTAAAAAAATCATTTGTATCATTCATGCATAAGATTTTCAGATATTCTTATTTAAAATATCAAATATGAAATAATTTTGCACATTATATAAGAACACAACCAATTTCATAAACATTGTATAGATTGTTATTTAATCGTGATTGCAAGTCACTGGCAATCACAAAAATATTGCTAGTTATTAACCATTTATGAACAGAAATTTATAATATTGGTATTAAAAGAAAATATGTTGTGCAGTTATTTGGAATATAATCTATTAAATATTCAGAATCCCAGAATGCAGATAATTAAAAATAATGTTTCGTAATTTATTTTTTCGTCAACAAGCATGCGTAAAACAGATTCAGAATTTACAAATTTTAACAAAATGAAACAGATGAATACACATTAATTTGAAATTTATTTAAAAGCACAATTTCACATGTAACACATTACATTAATATCCAATTAAATATTCAAATAATGTACATTATGGATACGATCCGAAACAATGGTTTTTACCATCTCTGACTTGCATCTATTGGCATCAACAAAAGGATGTACTGCAAAAATAACAGCCACATATTCACTAACATTGACATCCTGCAAAGATGGACATGACTGGATGAGGGAAACAACACCCTCGCATGTGACAGGAGTAAGACTGAGACATATTATCTTTAAGTGAGGAAATGCTGAATTATTAAAATTTAAATCAATGTCTTGTACAAAAGATGAACATAAATATAGTTCTTTGAGATTATGACAATGATTCTGTATTGTTGAAAAAATACTGGAATTAATAAGTGTGCGTCCCACATTCAACACATGTAACTGATTCAAGAAAGAAGTGTCACCTTCAAACCAAGAATCGGGTACCATTGAATGAAATAAATGTAATTGTCTCAAGTGGGACATTTCTGAAAAGGGAGACTTACTGGAATAATCAAAGTAACAATTGAAGAGTTCAAAAATCTTAATTTTAGAAATACCTAAACATTCATCTGTTGAACTATTACAACGGAATGTAGAATGATGGAAGATCAAGTTCTTTACATCCTGTAAAAATTGAGAGCATATATTTATAACTCCATGAAGACTGTTTGATAATCTAGAATTAGTTAACATTAACTCTTCAAGATGAGGACACTTTTCTTGCAATTTCACACAAAGTTCTGCAAATTCCAATGTTCCAACCCATCTTCTATATTCCATGAAATCGAATCTGATGGAAGTTACACAAGATGGCAGTCCATTAACAAAAGATTTAGCTACAGTAGTCTGGAATCCATGAGAAGGTGAAAATTTCACATTCACGTTTTTCCACAAAAATGGGCTCTTCGTCAACGCATTCCACCTTCTGCACACACTGCAATAAGAAAAGAAAATGCAAACACTAAAACGCTTGTTTGTACATACACTTGATACTGTACATTGAACTGGAAGATAACATTATATTGAAAACTAGAGAAATTTACAAATTAATATTAAATTCATGAAGACATTTCAAAATGAATGTTTAAACAAAGTATAACACTGTTTTCAAACCTACGTGCAAGAGGGTACAAAAGAATAATGCAGTTTTCAATAAAGACAGAGAATTTACTTGTGAGAAACATTTATTCATGGAATCTTTCTTTTTTGTTCTTGACAATGTGCAACTGTCATAAATAGGAATTCCATTTAGTACTTACGTATATGAAATTTTTTGCATTCTTCTACAAACTGTTTTAAGACATTGAAATGAATAACCTATGATGAATTATACCAATATACATTGAAGCAAGAAAGAATCCAACAGTGTTTTCTTATTTTTTAATTAATATCATGCGTATCTTACTGCAGCCGACGATAATATTTTAATGATTCATGATTAAAAAATTTATTACAAACCCATTCTTTGACATTTTCTGAAATCCTTGCAGAAATGCTTTGAAACATGAGCATGTAAATTATTTTTTTTTATTTTTAAATATTTTATTGAAATGCAGAAAATTTAATAAGAAATTACAAAAATAATAATTAATATATTGAAATTAGTATTCTTTTTCTAATGTTGGCTCCCAATCTTATTTCATAATACAAATATTTTTAAGGTATTGAAATAAATAATGTTTCAGGTTAAAATATTAAAATGTAAAAAAAAAAAAAAAAAATATTTTTTATGTGAATGTGGCGCCTCCAGGGCCTGATGACTGCACAGGATGATAAGGCTGTCGCCTTGGACTCACTGCAAACAGGATTCCCAAAGTAAATAACATGATTTCGAAAACATTCTCTAAAATTTGTAGTTTTCTACAATATTTATTTCAAAAATCACAAAAGGATTTTTACTGACAACTGGCACGATTGTAAACAGCCTTAGTTTTAATCTGCTGTGTGTTAGGATTGACCAACAAATTCATTGTAGGCATGTAGGTAGACCGCATTATGCCTACAGTGAATTGACCATACGCAATGGGTGGAGCTCGCAATGTTTCCCACAAGCATTGCGGCATTTGATTGGCGTTTGGTTAACACTTTTGGAGAAAATCGAGAAGCTGATTAGCTATAATCCATCGTGACGTTGTATGACATCAGAAATGCTTGTGGTCCATTATGTCACACATACATTATAAATACAAAATGTAGTGAGGCAGCTTATGTTTCGATTCACTAGATGGCATTCAGTGATACATTGCAACCTAGGAGGATAGAATCTTCTAAACCTACTCCACTAGATTGCATGAGAAAAAGGTTACCTGAATTCGTTTAGATTGTTGAGTTCGTTCAAATGCTTAAACAATAATTTTCAACTGTATTCAGCTGTACACACGTTAAATGTTACTTGATTTATATAAAAGCGGCAAGCAAACAAATCTTGTAATTTTCATTGATTTTCCTTAATGACATCAGGTCTAAAGCAGTTATCTGGCAGGAAAAAATCAACTTAAAAGAATGTTAAAGAATAAGATGCTAAAAAAAAAATGAAAAATTTTGTGCACGATTTCTTAATTTCGGAAGTCAACTGCATAACAGAAAATGATCCTGGTTCAAAAAATTTATCAACTGAAAAATGAAATTTCGATATCCTCCAAAGTGAAAGCATGCAAGATGAAGCAAGTGATATGCACAATACATTTCCTACATCCATTATTGAAGCAATATTAGCCAGTGAAAATGAAACAACTTTAAATTATGAAAACAGTTCATTTTTAATATATTCAGATGATCCTCCTCTTTGGCATTCTGTAATTACTGATGTTATGCAGGATTTTGTTTACTGGAAAAAAAACTAATCAAAATATTGCTAAAACTGAAAAAAAATTGTACATATAAAAGTCGTGTTCTGTCAGAATACAGATTTTATAGATTACTCATAGTAATGAAAAAATAAAAAAAAGATTAGCAGATTTATTCTCTATCCGAAGCAGCTGTACTTTGTTATGTCTGTAACCTTTGTTCATTATATGGTCAAGCTATTTGTGATGAGGGATTTGAGAGTTTTGCATAAATTAATTCAAATGATGAAGAAACTGCAGCAACTCTAGATGAAGCTAGATGTTTATAATCAAAGATATGCAAGCTTGAAACGGCATTATTGAGGACACTGTTTATCAATTGATTAATAAGACAAGCGAAACACTTCAAAACATTTCTATTGATATTCATTTTCTAGTGTTCCTATATGATTCATTAATTCAGTTTATTAATACAATTAGAGGAAACTTGAATAAGTATGAAGCTGTAGAGAAAACATTAGTTAATGAAGAAACATACAGTGTTAAAAAATACACTGCTCAAAACAATTAAAGGATATTTGAAGTTTTATATAAAATAAAGATATAAACGAAATTTTTTTTGCCGAAAATAGAAGAAGAGAATCACAAATGCAAATATTTCTGGTTTTCAAACTGTGGAGTATGAAAATTTTGAGTTCGACGTCAAAAACGTCGCTTCAGCGGCAGCGAATGAAATTTGACTTTCAACTGGATAAAAGAGAATGAAGACAAGGATGATCGGCATTCAGTGATTGCTTTGTTTCGATGAGTACGATGTCTCAGCGAAGTCATTTGACAGATTCAGAAGCTTTGAGAATTGTTGGTAGGTTAGAAGGGGGCCAAACTCAAGCCGAAGTAGCGCAAGCCATTGGAGTGTCACAAAGTGTCATTTCCAGGATCTGGAACCGTTTTTTGGAGAGTGGATGTGCAGGCCGAAGACCAGGGCAAGGTCGTAGACGGGCAACAACGCCCAATGAAGATCGGTATTTAGCGTTAACAGCTCGGAGACACCGAACCATGAACGCTACTCTTCTCCAACAACATCTTCGCTCGGCTACAGGCACCACGGTTTCAACTCAGACTGTCCGAAACCGGCTCCATGCTGTAGGGCTGTATGCTCGCCGACCGATGGTATGTGTTAGATTAACATCAAGGCATCGTCGCGACCGCAGGGAGTGGGCATCCGAGCATGTCAACTGGAGGAGAAATGAATGGAGCAATATTCTGTTTTCTGACGAGTCCCGTTTTTCTGTGCATCCGGATAATAGGCGTATTTTCATCTGGAGGGACCGTGGCAGTAGGAATAATCCTGCGTTCGTGCACGAAAGTGTCAGATTTGGCGGTGGAGGAGTGTTGGTGTATGGTGGCATCTCCATTGACGGGCGCACTGACCTCTACATCATTCGAGATGGAGCTCTGACTGGTCGCCGATATAGGGATGAGATCCTCAGACCTATTGTAGTCCCTTACGCTGCAGCAATCGGAGATAACTTCATTTTAATGGACGATAACTGCAGGCCACATCGTGCAAACCTGGTGGAGGATTTCCTTTTCGAGGAAGGAATCGTTCGAATGGAATGGCCAGCGTGTTCTCCAGACATGAATCCAATCGAGCACGTTTGGGACGCTCTAGGAAGACGAGTTTCTGGCCGCCAACAACCCCCACAAACTCTCCAAGAACTGGAAAGAGCTCTTCTGGAAGAGTGGGGCAGAATACCCCAACTCGTCATTAATAGCCTCATTGAGTCCATGCCTTAAAGGTGTTCAACGTTGCTGGCCGCCCGTGGAAACCATACCCCCTACTGAAAATGATTTTCTTTGAAGAAAACACCTTTTCTTATTCTTTTTTTCTCATATGCACAAATTGTGTTTTTTTCCTTTAGTACACAAATGCGCAATAAAATGCATTTTTTTCTGCCAAACATGTGTAATTTATTCTCATATAACCTACTATGTCTGTCGACCATGTATCAATCAGCTAAACAGTTTACCAGATACAAAATCCATCTAAAACTGCAATATCCTTTAATTGTTTTGAGCAGTGTATATATATTAGATTAAAATTGTGAAACTGAATGTCATCTCTCCCCAAATGAAACATTTAGAATGAATGGTCACAGTCTGATTTGTGATGCATTTATTGTTCAACTTCATAAAAGAACATAACCATATTCCAAGTTCGAACTAAAGTTTGAGTGTCTTTCTACTAGTGAATTGTTGATTTTGGATGAAACAATAGCTGTTAAAAAATTCAAGAATGTTCTCCTGCAGATAATAAAATAAATTCTCTGGCGAATTTTTGCATTTCTCACATTTTTAGAGACATTCTATAGCATTGTTTAAAAAAATTAAAAACTGAATATTTCTCATGCATTTCCGAATACTGAAATCGCTTGTAGAATATTGTTACCCCTTCTTGTGAGCCAAAATTCAAGTGAGAGATCTTTATGAGTTTTTAAAAGAATAAACAATCAAATCATAAATTCATTAAGCCAAACAAATTTTCAAGCATTTTCTATGTAATTAATTGAAAATAATATTACATCCCAATTAGATTTTGATGATATTATTACTGATATTTGTTTAAAAAATCGAGAATAAAAGCACCGACTTAAAGTTTTGGATTGATCTATTATATTTGTAATTTTCAATATTAATTAAAATAAAATTCATCTGTTTAATATAAAAAAATAATTTGATTTTTAATTAATGTTTATATTGTGCTTAATATTTTCCACATGTTTAAGGTTTCTTAAAAAGTGATTTTTTTAAATGTTTTGAAACTAGTATTTATTTTAATGTATTTACTGTATTCTGCAATATTTAAAAAAAAACTATAAAATAAAACAAAATCAATATGTATAAATTTCACACACTGTTACAAAAAAAAAAAGCTTAAGATTCTATTTTTATTTTGGAACGAAATAACAAACCTTAAATTTTGAATAACTAATAATCAAAAAAGTGTTTACATACTTTATCTTGATTATTTTATAACTACTTTAATTTTTTAATAAATTTTAGCTTTTCATCTCTTATGATAAAATATAATTTTTTTTAAAAACAGGTGTTATCAGGATTTTATAACTATTAACGTTTTTTATGATAAACTTTTATTTATTTTTAACCTTAAACAGGGCTAATGAATATGATATTCTATTGCAGGTATCATTGCATACTGGAATTGTTTTATTATATGATAATTTATATAAATGATTGTTTGTTGGTAATTTTCATTAAATGTTTTGTTAAATACTTAGGAAGTTTTATCCATTATTATTAAAAGATTTTAGCAGCGAATTAAAATTAAAAAAGAGGTAGCTTTTAATGTTTACTGGTGTAAATTAGAAGCAATGCCTTGACGTTTAAATAATTCCATTCTCTGAATAAAACCTTAAATTAGACATGCTGTAGGCACAATTATTTTAAGAAGAAGATAGAATTAAAATACTATAGCATCAAAGAATAAAAGAAAATTTAACTTAACCTGAAATTTATAAGCATATTAATTAAATGGAGGAAGATCTCCAAATGCTCCTGAATTATTTTCTAGCTACTATTTTGGTTTGAGGGGAGAGGGAGAAAAAAAAAGTTAGGCCTTGGGTCCAAAACAATTTTAAGAAGGTCACCTCTTTCATTATAGTCGAGGATTGACTTTTGACAATTTTTCATAATTCTCATCCTTCACAATTATTAAGTTAAGATGTTTTAATTTTAGGAGAAAGCAAAAGAATTCTGTTTAATTGCTTGGAACGTAAATAAGAAAAAAAGCTTTACACATGTACAGAGGTTTTAATCAATTTCCAAGGCATGTAAAATCATGAAAATGATCTTACAACCTTGCAGTAGACTTTAATCAATGTATGTACAATTTTCAGAGAAAAAAGGACAAAGTTGGTAAATTCATTAGTATTAGGAGTGATATTAGCTAGAGATACCATGCAATGAAAATAATTTTTTGGGCGATTCTCAAAAGGTGGGCACTGGACACACGTCATAACTTTAAGCCTTTCAAATATAACTTTAATTATCATTGACTTTATTTTTATTATTATTATTTTTACACTGAGTTTTTAATTCTATTCAGAGACAGAAAATGACATAATTTATTGTAAAAGCTTTGTATAAATATCTTAAAATTTTATTATTTTATGCTAAAGAGGCCAATTTCGGACATTCATATTGTTAACTGCTCCAATGTACCACCAAGAAAAAGAGCTTTAACTTTTTTCCAGGTGGTTCTAATGGTAAACAATGAATGCATAAAGGAAACGGATGATTTTTTGATAATTTCGTTAAGAGATGGCAGGTTGATTTATTGCCTTTTTGAAGATAGAAGGACTTTTCTATAAAGAATTTTTCTGTATTTTGTTATGTCCGAAAGTAACGTACGCATTTGATTTTATTATTATTATTACTTGATAACAAAAAGTTAATTATACATATATATATGTATACAGACACATTTACTATATTCTTACTCTTAAGAATTTTTTAAATACTAAGAGCAACGTCCAAAATCTGTAACATACGTGCGAAAAAATGTCCAAAATTTGTAACGTACACAGCTGCTAATTAAATGCTTTAATCATTAATTTCCAGAATAGTTGCTGTCTTTTAATGTTTGTGTATAATTTTGTAGACATACTATTAAAAATATTTATATATTATATTTATAGACAAAATACCATACTATTAAAAAAAATTGGCCTTAACTATATGTAATTTTTCAAATTTTCAAATTTAACGTTTAATGATCCCACCTTTTGAGAATCTCCCTTATATAATTAATTCAAAAATTGGGTGTTTGAGTGAAGAAAATGGAAGACTTGACAACAAATTTTAAAGGGTGGTGCTGAGACAATTAAAAATAAATCAATATTTTTAAGCCGCAAAACGCAATTTTTATTTTTTAAGGAAACGTTTAAGATATTGTTACCAAAAATATCGATCATTCATGCTATAACACCATTTTTAGTTTCTGATCACTTTGATAAAATTTAAATAAAAATTTTTAATTTATTTGAGACATTAAATTATACTCAATTTGTAGCTTTTATTTGTGCACCAGAGTAAGCAATATATTTTAGAAAATAAAAACTAAATAGGTTTTTATTTTAATGTATATATATATAATGTATATATATAATGATATATATATAATGATATATATATAATGATGTATATATACACCGAAGAGCCAAAACATTATGACCATCTCCGATTTTAGACGTTTTGTTAAATATCTAGAAAAATACACGAGGAATTAACCTGAAACTGCAGGTGTGTAAACAGTATAGTATAGGTCATATATTTCCGCGAAGATTTTTTCCTGAAACCCCATAGGGGACCGTCAACAAATTGAAAAAAACAAATATCTTTTGGATAACCCTGTAAAAACTAACGTAGCAAAAGCATTCAAATACGAGATTATTAATAAGTGGCTTATTGTAATATACTGTGTTCATTTTTATGAGGATAGCATGAATACTCGTAGAGAAATTAACGTTTTTATAAAAACAGTCCCAAATTTCGCCAAGTTTTTTTATTATAATTTGCAGAGTTCTTGATATAAAAAAAAGTTCTTTTCAGAAAATATGATAAACAACATTGTACACAATACTCTGTAATCAGAATTAAAAAATAATAAAAATTAGATGAAAAATGAGCAGGTTTACTAAAAAACGTTTCACTGCGCATGCGCAAATGCAATCAAAATATAATGTGCATAATGTATTAGTTAAGAATGTAGAGCAACTTTTGTGAAAGTTTCAAAATCATAGCTTGAAAATTCTGAAAATAATCGTCGATAGAATAAGCTCTAAATCCGTTGTTCCCAATCTGTCACGCTATCTTGGCATTAATCAACAGATATTTGATACAACCCCTTATCTTTTTGCTTCTTTTTGGGAACAACGGATTTCGAGCTTATTCTATCGACAATTATTTTCAGAATTTTCAAGCTATGATTTTGAGACTTTCACAAAAGTTGCTCTATGTACTTAGCTAATACATTATGCACATTATATTTTGATTGCATTCGCGCATGTGCAGTGAAACTTTTTTTAGTAAACCTGCTCATTTTTCATCTAATTATTATTATTTTTTAATTCTGAATACAGAGTATTGTGTACAATGTTGTTTGTCATATTTTCTAAAAAGAACTTTTTTTCATATTAAGAACTCTGTAAATTATAAACAAAAAACTTGGCAAAATTTGGGGCTGTTTTTATAAAAACCTTAATTTCTCTACTAGTATAGATGCTATACTCATAAAAATGAGCACAGTATATTACAATAAGCCACTTATTAATAATCGCGTGTTTGAACGCTTTTGCTACATTAGTTTTTACAGGGTTATCCAAAAGATATTCGTGCTTTTCAATTTGTTGACGGCCCCCTATGGAGTTTCAGGTAAAAATCATCGCTGAAATGTATGACCTATACTATACTGTTTACACACCAGCAGTTTCAGGTTAATTCCGCATGTATTTTACCAGATATTTAACAAAACGTCTAAAATTGAGGATGGTCATAATGTTTTGGCTCTTCGGTGTATATGTTACCGGCCAAACCCGATTTTAGGCCAAACTAGTTTATCCTAATGCGCATAGGATAAACTAGTTTTTCCAAGGCCAACCTAGTTTGGCCTAACGCACATAGGATAAACTAGTTTAGCCTGCTCTTCACTGGTCCGAACTAGTTTATCCTAGGCCGATCTAGTTCATCCGAGGATAATTCAATTTGGCGTAATTTTATTGATCTCAAAGACCGCCCCGCCGCCAACTTTCTAGTTTATCCTAGGCCAAGGCAATTTGACGTGCTTTTATTGATCCTAACTACCGATCCGTCGCCAACCTTGTGCAAAGTAGTATTGTCGTCAACCCTGCATAATATATTTTAATCGATGGGGTGTCGTATACTGTCCCCTTACCTTCCCCATTTCACCGCCGCCAGTAGTTATAAAATATGTTCTATATGACAAATTGTGTGCTGGATTACCAAAGAATGGGATGAGAGGTTATCATAAAATTCAGGAGAGAAATAATTTAAAGGATTGATTAATAATGCACAATACAATCTCGAAAATCCGGCATCGTCGAGGTCCAGGACTTCGCCGGATTTTTGAAAATTCCAGATTTTTGAAAGAATATCAAATGTAGTTTTGATATTCCTAATGGTGCATTTATTCATAATTAATTCAAAGCCAAGTGATATTTATGTGAGAAAAAAATATAGAGAAAAAAACCACAGATTTATTTTTTCCCTCACATAAATATCACTTGGCTTTGAATTACTTATGAATAAATGCAACATTAAGAATATCAGAAGTACATATGATATTCTTTCAAAAATCTGGAATTTTTAAAAATCCAGCGAAGTCTCGGTCCCAGTTTGGCTTGAAATACGTATATTTTTAAGCTACCATTATTCCACAATTGAAACTCTCTTTAAAGAATAGTACGTATACATTTATATGGATGGGGATACAGAATTGCAAAACCAATGAGAAGAATCTGTGTATGACGAAATCCTGTTTTAAACGGAATTTTTTTTATCGGAGCAAATTGAATATATTAATCCGTTTGAAAAAAATTATAATACATTTGCTAGAGCAGACGGACGTGCTGAAAAAGGATGTTAACTATAACGAAGTTTTTTTCCCCTATTTGATTCCGTCTTAGAAGGTTTTTCTATATAAAAAATTTCAGATTTTCAAGTCTCCACGTCGTGTAAAAAAATTAATGGTATTTTTAATTATTCAGATATTTACATACAAATAGAGATTCATTAAAAAATAAATATATTTCATAATAGAATCATTAATATCGTTAATCCGCATTTTATGGCTTAGAAATTTAAAAATTCTATACAATAAAATCTTCTAAGTAGGAATTGCATAGGAAAGAAGAAAAATCCGTTTTAGGCAGGTTCCCTTATTAGAAGGTTCATCCTCTGTTGTAAATACATTATATTATTTTTACAAGTACAGTAAACATCCTCTAATCCGGCATGACTTTCGGAAACACAACTGAATCGAGAAGAAATAAAGGAGTGAGTTGAAGGAGATTTTGATGAACTGACAGTTGAAATTTTGAATGATGAGGCCATCATTCAGAATGTTATCAACCTAACAGCCCCCAAAGACGTTGGCTCAGATGAGTATGAAGTGCACGAGTCAAACAACATCATTTGAAATCAAGCAGCTGATACCTAGAATACATTTATCAGGTCTTCTGTGCGCAGCCGTTCCTTCAACCATGCGGAAAGTATTAAACTTCACATCATAAAAAATAACATCCTAATCAAATGAAGAGAAAAGACTATTACAAAACGAACTGATATTCAAGATTTGTTTAAGATGGCTTTTACGAGTAGGTCTACAGTGCATGTTTTAATTTTATACTCATGCACATATGTTGTACAAAACTTACATTATTGACTATTTTTAATATTCTATTCAATCTGTTTAAAAAATAAAAAACATTCTTTACTGGCCTTTTCTGTTTAATTCTAACTTCTACACGTTTTTTCCGACCAGTGTTGAATTCAGACATTTTTCTCCGGGAGGGATTTCTGTGACTCCGGAGGGGACATCATAGAGTTCATGGGGGGAAATTGCACTTTTTGACCATTGAAAACACAATATATCAAATCTTCCGGGGAGGGGGTATTTCATTGCTCTGGGGGGGAATGTCCCCCCCGGGCCATCCCTTGAAATCAACACTGTCCAGACATTTATCCTGTAATCTGGAAAATTTCGTAATCCGGAATGCTGCAAGTCCCGAACGTGGCGGATTAGAGAATGTTTATTGTATTAATATCCTCATTTTATATAGATCAACATTTTTTTTTTGTTGTTGTTAAATATGGGATTCCGTCATAGGCAGTTTTTTTTCTCAGGTTATACCGTACTTTGATTTATTACCTAAAAATGCATCTACTCATCTTAAAAAAAAATGAAAAATAATAATAAATATATAAATTTTAATTGTAGAATAATAGCCATTTAAAAATACGTCCATTAAAAATAAAGTTGGGCCGGACCAAATGTTACTGATATTTTTTCTGAACAGACCAGAGATCCTGCCTGTCCAAATGATATTCTTATAAGCTGGGTTGGAAACTGGACTGAAAATTTCTGCCTGTTTAGACCTCAAGAAGAATGCAGTCCAGTCCCGACTTAAGCCGGAAAAATTGAGTCCCGGCCCATCACAAATCGAACTTCTCGAAAAAAGTAATCCCCAAACCAAGCCCAGACCGAGTGTTGGGAAGGAAAATTGGGCGTGTCCGTAAAGACCTTACATTGAATAACGAAAATACTAGCTCACAAAATTTTGTTAATTTGGACGCTAAACATCTATTATATATTTAAAAAAAAAAGAGTTTTTTGTGAACTTTCTGAATTCCATAGGTATGTTTGAGTTGAGCGGATTCGTTTGAAAAATTTTGAATTTGAGCGTGCACTTGACTCATTTTTGAGAAATTGTATTTGCGTTTGAATCGGCCTAGGACAAACTAGAATGACCTAAACTAGAACGTGGGCGCCGAAGCGGTCTTTGAGGTCAATAAAAGCACGCCAAATTGAATTGGCCTAGGATAAACTAGTTCGGGTTAATGAATAACAGGCTAAACTAGTTTATCCTATGAGCATTAGGCCAAACTAGCTTGGCCTAGGAAAAACTAGTTTATCCTATGGGCGTTAGGATAAACTAGTTTGACCTAGGAAAACTAGTTTATCCGATGCGCGTTAGGATAAACTAGTTTGGCCTAAAATCGGGTTTGGCCGGTAACATATATAATGATTGAATTTGAAAAATACTACTTTACATTTTGTAAGAGTTTTATAAATAAGAAAGTGAAATACTATTAATAATAATCTTCCATATTAGCTGATTTACTTACATGTGACATCGAAGTACATCTAAGGCAAAGTTAAAATAGTAAAAAAAATAATCCTTTTTAAAGGGTCTTTGGTGCTTTTCAAAATGGAACTGGCACAATTTAGTCTTAAAAGGACAGTTCATCTTTAAATGTCAAAACTTATGAAAGTTAAAAGAATTATTTTGTCCATGTGTATAATGTGTCAAAGAAAATTTTAAACAACTTCACTCTTTATAACGTTGTCTTTTAGAAAATTGCATACATTTATTTTGTATAATTTTTAAGTCAGAAATAGATACAAATTTTTTACATTGTAAGCATGATAAGACTCACATAATGCAACAGTATAAGCAATTTTTAAAAAAAGTACTTAGAAAAAGGTGTTTCATTAAAATGAACTACTGGTGAAGCCAAACTTGCATATTCTTTCAATAATAAAATGTAAAAATTTAAATAACTCAAAAGAATCAGAAACACTTAAAAAATATAAACAAACAAAATTTTAAGAATTTAACTAAAGGATCAAAAATTTAGTTCATTTCAAGTACATTTTTTTTACTACACAATATGTTAAATGCTTATGTACATTCGTGGAAAAATAAAAGTAAACACCCCCTACTAACTCCTCAACAAATCATCGTAGAAGAAAGTTACTGGTACCGAACGATTGGAAATAAAGTCTACTTTTAAATGAGGTATATACATTTTCTTAGGGGGTCATCTACATATTAAAACGAATCCAAACTTCATTTTTTTTCAATGGCAATACCCAATTTTAACGAGATATTTCAAATCTTCGGTTCAAACTATGCCTAGACACCAAATTTCAAGTCATTTGAATGAGAAGTTTTTGAATTATAAACATTCAAAATTTAGTGCTTCTAATGTTAAATTACATTTTCATATTTTTATTTATATCTCTCGAAATTATCCTCCTAATGTGCTAATTTTTTTTTTTGTAGTAATAATACTAATATACCCAAACATAAATACGCTGAATTTGCAATTTTTATAATTTTATGATATGAATTATGAAATTAATATTCGAAAAAATTATGAATTGCAACCAACAATTTTTTTTATGGATTTAGATTTATTAAGTCCTGCTTTATGGAAATTCAAAAATTTCACATTTTTCTTCCAAGTAGTTTTCAAATTATGCTTTAAAAACGGCAAAATGATGGTTTAAGGGGCCGTCTATGATGGAAGTGAGTAGACATTTTGAAATTTATTCTCCTGTACTGTAATCTAACACGCTTCATTGGCTCCTTGAGTGGCGCTTCAGGTGCCTTGATCAAGGAAGCGGCTCTCTCGATTAACAATCCAGTACGGAACTTCAATTTGGATACAGCCCTTAAAATACGCTCGTTTTAAAATAATTAATTTCTCGGAAACTTATGGTACGAATTGCATAAAAATTTGTTTTTAGGCTAATTGAAGGCTGTAGAGTTCATTTATGCTGTCAGAATTGGGTACTGCTATTGAAAAAAAACAAAGTTATGGTTCGTTTTAATATGTAGATGGCCCCCTAAGAAAATTTTACATACATCATTTAAAAGTAGACTTTATTTCCAATCGTTCGGTACCAGTAACTGTCTCTTACGATAATTTGTTGAGGAGTTAGTAGGGGGTGTTTACTTTTTTTTTTCCACGACTGTACATATATTTAACCTTTTTTCAATAACGGTTTGAATAAACTGACATCAATAAATGAACATTCTCTATGCAGTATATAGCAGTTGATAGGACTGTTTTATTAGCCCCCCGTAGAGTATGCTATTTCTTTCTCCCAGCTTATTTTGTGTATTCCAAAAAATAACGTTACCTTACAGAAACCAGCCGTAAAACAAAGCAGTACGATTAAATACTCTATAGCAATTTTTTAAACTTCTAAGCATAGCACATTTTCGATATTTATACAGCCGCATTGGAAAAAAAAAGTTCTTTTAAATGCATTTTGTTTGAAAACTGTATCTCTATTTTTGAAAAATTAATTTTTTTGTGTTTTTAGAGCCATTTGCTTAATATTAGCAATGGAAGTGCTCCATTTCTGTAGAGTGTAAAGGGAAAATAGTTCTAAAATAGTAATTATATATTTTTGTTGCCATTTTCTCATATCAACCGAATGAAAATGTAATTAAAATACGCACTATTTTGAAAAATATATAAACGAATAATTTCTGTTAAAACAATGGAGCTATTATAAACTATATTTAATTGTAAGTATCTATGAATCAATAGATAGCCGTTTTCGTTTTTGTCGATTTTCTTGAATGACGGCATCTTTTTGCTGCATTTGTGCATTATTTCGAGATAGTGATGTGCTATGTATGCTTTACTGTAGATGTTTAAGAGTAGATCGTAAATGTGGAATTCTTAAGCGGGTGCGAATGACGTCATTTTACATAAAATAAAACGTGTGCTTTAAGTCTTAAAATTGGAATATGTTTTGTACTGCAGCAGAGTCCCGCTTAACCGAGTTATTTTCTTCTGGTGGACTGGTGGCTTCTATTATTATGAAACAGCCATTATAAATGAAGTGTTAGGTGAAGATGAAAGAGCAGCCATAAAAAGTTAGAACTCTGATTTTCTGGTCAGAATGGCGGAAAAATGGCCCTAATTTTTTTTTTTATTATGCCCATTTTTTTTTTATCTGCTGCTCTTTCATCTTCACCTAACGCTTCATTTATAATGGCTGTTCATAATAATAGAAGACATCAGTCCATCAGAAGAAAATTAAGTAATGGAAATGCCGGGGGCGACACTAAATTCTGAAAAAGCAGAATTCCTGTTCTCTAGTTATAACTTTATTTTCAACATTAAAATTTTTGAATGCGCATTTGAATAAAAATTAGGAAAATATCTAAATGTTAATAAAGTGTATTAACTTATACAATGCATATTTTCATAAGTGTAAAGTAAAGAAAAAAAATGGAGATGAATAACCTATGCTTAGTGGTTTAAAATGTTAAATTCCTAATAAAGTAAAATTTATTGTTTTGAAACTTATCTCATCAGTTTTTTTAAAAGACTGAATGTAAGGGCTAACCTCAGTTTTTATGATTTTGTATCAAATGGATATTCTATACAATAAAAATAAATAACATACATTCACTCCAAATATCAATTCTGTGTCTAATATTTAAATATTAATCTATAAATAAACTTTACATACCGTGCAATTTGACCCAGTTGATTTTGTTCTAAATAACCAAAAACATTCAAAATAATTTCATTAGGCAAGGAGTTAATACCCAAAGCATCATCATTTGATTCATTAACCTAGAATTAAAAATATACGGTTATAAGAGAAATATGGATACATACATGCATTCCATGTAACTGAAAAAGAAAAAAAAAGAAAGAAAGATTCACGGAGAGATAAATTGATATAAAATAAACTTTTAAAATTAGGAAAAAGACGTAAAATTAAACATATTTAAAATTCTTAAAAAAATGTTAGAGAAATCGCCTTCAATCTATGATACAGCCAAAATATTTTTTATTCAGATACTAATGGAAATAGCCCCTGAAGTGAATTAAAGTCTGTAACATGTACAATTTTGATATTAAGTAATTGTATCTTCAAAATTATGATCATTTAAAGGTTGAACCATGATATGTTTAACAATATTTCAGATAAAAATAAGTTAGTGACTTAATGATAATGATAAACAGTTTTTTTTCATACATTTATCTAGCAGAGGGGTCAAAGAAAGAAAAGGCAGGAACAAATCTATTGTGCCACCAAGGAAATTTTTTCATTATTAACTGAAACCCAGTGGCATAGTGGACTCTGACTGTTGCGCTGCGGGTCGCAAGTTCCATTCTAAGCTGGGTAAGGTTCACTCAGCCTTTCATCCCTTCCAGGTTAATAAAATGAGTATAACGCGTGCTAGGGAACTAAACACCGAGGGTCACATGAACAGTTTTCTTTTTTGCATATATCTAGCAGAGGGGCCAAGAAAAGAAAAGGCAGCACTTCTTTAGAACAAATCTATTGTGCCACCAAGGAAATTTTTGAATTATTAACTGAAGCCCAGTGGCATAGTAGTCAGAGCCTCTGACTGTTGGGCTGCAGGTCGCAAGTTCCATTCCAAGCTGGGTAAAGTTCACTCAGCCTTTCATCACTTCCAGGTCAATAAAATGAGTATCAAGCTTGCTTGGGAACCAAACACTGATGGTCCCATGAACAGTTTTTTTTCATGCACTTATCTAGCAGAAGGAACAAGAAAAGAAAAGACATCTCTTCTCCAGAACAAATCTATTACGCCACCAAGGACATTTTTTAATTATTAATTGAAGCTCAACATTGAGTAGTGATCAGAGCCTCTGACTTTCGTGCTTCAGGTCACAAGTTCTATCGCAAGGTGGGTAAGGTTCACTCCTTAGTCAGCCATTCATCCTTTCCAGGTTAATAAAATGAGTAACAAGCTTGCTTGGGAACTAAACACTGATGGTCCCATGAACAGTTTTCTTTCATGCACTTATCTAGCAGAAGGGACAAGAAAAGAAAAGACATCTCTTCTCCAGAACAAATCTATTACGCCACCAAGGACATTTTTTAATTATTAATTGAAGCTCAACATTGAGTAGTGATCAGAGCCTCTGACTTTCGTGCTTCAGGTCACAAGTTCTATCCCAAGCTGGGTAAGGTTCACTCCTTAGTCAGCCATTCATCCTTTCCAGGTTAATAAAATGAGTAACAAGCTTGCTTGGGAACTAAACACTGATGGTCCCATGAACAGTTTTCTTTCATGCACTTATCTAGCAGAAGGGACAAGAAAAGAAAAGACATCTCTTCTCCAGAACAAATCTATTACGCCACCAAGGACATTTTTTAATTATTAATTGAAGCTCAACATTGAGTAGGGATCAGAGCCTCTGACTTTCGTGCTTCAGGTCACAAGTTCTATCCCAAGCTGGGTAAGGTTCACTCCTTAGTCAGCCATTCATCCTTTCCAGGTTAATAAAATGAGTAACAAGCTTGCTTGGGAACTAAACACGAAGGATCCCATGTTCAGCTGACCACCTGACCGAGACATTATGCTGCATAGCACCCTGGGGCCCAGGGTCAAGAAACAGGGATGGGCACTGTAGGCCCAGATCCTTCATGGTTTGTTTGGCCACAGAGTTTAGTTTTATAATTATTAACAGTTTACATTCTTTAAATATATGTATCCCCTGTCTTATTTGGAAAAAGCTACCCTGAATGAAATTGCCTAGAAAAAATATGATATGAAAAAGGAAATGAAATTAGCAATATAAATGTAAAATTAAAAAAGAATGGTAACTTCTAAAAATTTAATAAATTTTGAATAAACTAAAGGGAAAGTGGCTTTGTTATAGAATACTATAGTTTGCAACTTAGGATGGTGCATGCATTTTTTGTAGTGCCCGCGGAAATTTGAGAAAAAAGTTTACACTTTACCCATATATTATGAAACATTTTCTAATCTTATATCAGGGTTCCTACACAATTCTGGTAAAAAAAATTCCCTGACATTTCCAAGTTTTCCAAGACCTGTTTAAAAAATTTCCCTGACCTTTCTCGATAAAAATTAGTGTTATATATTGTCATAAAAGTCTCCAAAATGGATAATTTTGATCTAGATAAATGCTAAAAAAGTACGTGCTGTTCGAATTTCCGATTTTTAATTATTTTTCATATTAATAAGCTATTGTCATTTAATTTGCATAAATTTTATATAAAAATTTTAGATTGGATGAGAATTAATTCAAAAAATTCTTTATTTACAATAAACAGAATTCTAATGGAAAGTAGTACATCAAAAATCCCCTGACTTTTCGCTGGCTACTTCAAATATTTAAAATTTTCCTTCACATTCGCCTGACTATTTGCCTAAATTTTCAAATTCCCTAACTTTTCCCTGATTTCGAGGTTTTCCCTGACCCGTAGGAACCCTGTTATATGTATATAATATACAATTTTGATTTGAGACTATTCTTATAAATTTCAATATCGCACTAAAATGAAATAAAAACATATTGCATATTTAAACATCAGTCAATATAAATAATAAATTTTTAACATTTAGTATTATTTTGCACATTGGTAGAGCAAAACAAAGTGTGTTCTTGTCTTACATCAATGACATTCTTTGTCCCACCATCTCCATTAACCTGAAACTATACAAAAATAAATACAGGTAGGCAAAAATATTTTATCCCAAAGAATACTTAAGAACCTACACTAGTAATGCGGTGAAAGTCGAATGCTAAAGTTAATTCTATGAAAACATTCTTTACAGATTTCTCACTCGCTGTTTAATATTTTTAAATGATTCTTTTTGCATAGTATACTTGAGGTCAATATCTATTGTGTTTCATTTGAACTTTTTCAATTCTGGTTAGAGTTTTTTTTAAGGAAGCAACTTTCAGTTTCAGAACTGGTCCCAAAAGTTAAAGTATTTTGCGTATAAAAAAAAAAACTGTTACTAAAATAAAAAACATATAAACACAAACCAACAGATATTGACCTCAAGTATACTATGCAAAAAAAAAGCGTTTAAAAAATTAAAATGAAAGTAAGGAATCTGTAAAGAACGTTCCCTTAAGATGAACATTAGTTTCAACGTTTCTTTCTTTGATGAGTATAGCCCTTAACAGACTTCAAGTAATTGTAATCATTTAATCGTATGCAATCATAAAATATGTGTAATCACACAGTAATCGTAATCATACATTTTTATTTTTAAGTATTTGAACTTTAAATTTTTCTGCAGTATTAAAAAACTTAGTGCAACAATTCCCCCTCCCCATAGAGTCACCTGGGGTAATTCCTGGTCAGTAAGTTTCTGGGGGTAATTCCTGGTCACAGTCCTTTTTAGGTAGATTTCGTATGAAATACTACCTATTGCGATCGTTCCTACGTTGGAATTTCTGAAAAATTTTTGCAGATCTACACCGATCATGACCCCTAGAACCCAAAACCACCCTCAGTAAAAAACTTTATATCTATCTATCTATATATCACTTTCTTCTAGACACAATAACTTTCGTAATTCTGCACCAATCTCCTTCAAACTGATACGTAAAATCAATGAGCATAAAATCTCGGTCAAGTTCTTTAATGGGCAAAATCGGACAAAGGCGAAGGAAATAGGGAGGGGTTTTGTGAAAACCGAAAACCCCCCATAACTTCTTAATTTTTGAACATATCAAATCAGTTTAAGGTTTTTATTACTTCTAAAAATAGGGCCAAAATGTTATGTATCACAGATTTTTGAAAAAAGTTAAAAATGGGCTCAAGGGGCGCAAAAAATAGGGGTTTTGGGAGAAAAAAATTCATAACTTCGTCAATTCTCAAGATATCAATTCCAATTAATTTTATTATAAATCTCCTTAATATTATCTACAACTTTTATATTCATAAGTTTTTGATAGGACCAATTCGTACCGCAAAAAAAATAAAATAAATAAAAACGAAAACAAAAAGGGGGTTTGAAGAAGTAAAAAATCCATAACTCCGTCAATTCTAAAGATATAAAATCCCCATGAATTTATCATATATCTTCTTAATATTGTCTACAACATCTATCGACAAGTTTTGGATAGGACCAATTCTTACAGCAAAAACAAATTAAAAAACATAGCGGTTGAAGAAAAAAATCATCTAAGTAAGGGTGTATTCAAATCCAAACTGCGTATTTTCTGACTCATTTTACAATTCATTTTTGCTCTCAAAGGCTTCCAATTGATACGTTTTCTTACTCAGAAACTATATAATGTACCGTAATGGTCGATTTTTTGATAGAGGCAGAATATATTTTTAAAAATGCTGTTAAAGTGGGCATTTTGAACCGAATTCCCGAAGCGAATTGTGTTGGAAAAATCATTGCATTAAGGATGCACTAAAATCCAAACTGCTTATTTTCTGACTCATTTTTAAATTCATTTTTGCTCTCAAACGCATTTAATTGGTAGACTCGCTTATTCAGAAACTATATAATGTACCGCAATGATCGATTTTTTGATAGAGGCAGAATATATTTCAAAAAATGATGTCAAATTGGGCATTTTGAGCAGAATTTCCCGAAGCAATTGTGTTATCACTTTCTTCTGGACACGATAACTTCCGTAATTCTGCACAAATCTCTTTCAAACTGATACATAAAATCAAAGGACATAAAATCTCGGTCAAGTTCGTTAATGGGCAAAAGCGGACAAAGGGGATGGAAATAGGGAGGGGTTTTTGTGAAAACCGAAAAAACCCCATAACTTCTTAATTTTTGTACATATCAAATCAGTTTAAAGTTTTTATTACTTCTAAAAATAGCGCCGAAAATTCATGCAGCACAGATTTTTGATAAAATTTAAAATAGGCTCAAGGGGCGCAAAAATGAGGGTTTTTGGGAGAAAAAAATTCCTTACTTCGTCAATTCTCAAGATATCAAATCCAATAATTTTATTATACATCTCCTTAATATTATCTACAACTTTTATACTCACAAGTTTTTAATAAGACCAATTCGTACCGCAAAAAAAAAAAAAAAAAAAAAAAAAAAAAAATTAAAAACGAAAACAAAAAAGGGGGGTTGAAGAAGAAAAATTTTCATAACTCCGTCAATTCACAAGATATAAAATATCCATGAATTTATCATACATCTTCTTAATATTGTATTCAACATTTATATAGACAAGTTTTTGATAGGGCCAATTCTTACAGCAAAAACAAATTAAAAATACATAGCGGTTGAAGAAAAAAATCATCTTATTAAAGGTGCATTCAAATCTAAACTGTCTATTTTCTTACTCATTTTTTAATTCATTTTTGCTCTCAAACGCATCCAATTGCTAGATTCTCTTATTCAGAAACTATATAATGTACAGTAATGATCGATTTTTTGATAGAGGCAGAATATATTTCAAAAAATGATATCAAAGTGGGCATTTTGAATAGAATTTCCCGAAGCTATTGTGTTAGAAACGAAAAATATTGCGCTACTGAGACAATAATTGTTTATTAATAAAGTTTTAATTAATTGAAAGAAAAATAAAAACACAGGTCACTTATAAATCTTTTCAAAAATCACGTCAGCATGTTTCATATTTTTTTTTAATTAAAAATGAATCTGAAAATATGCCAGAAGATTTCGAGTTGTTGAGTATGAAAAAATATTTTTTTTTAATATCACCTTAACATGATTCTGATAAAACCAGCTATTTTATTAAAAGGAAATAAAAACTCGTCAAAAACAGACAGATAAAACTGTTAAAGTGGATTTATATCTAATAATGATTTAGTTTTTGTTGGTGAAATTAGTATACTTAACTTCGAAATCTACCTCTGCCTGTAGGCCGGGCCGGCAGGGATTTTTATGTTTTAAAAACACTTCATCAAAGTGAAAAAAATCATAGGGATACTCTGAACTATCTTCTTTAGAAATTATCATTTAATTGTACAATTACTACTTATTTAGTTTGGGAAAAAAATTGTTTTGCAACTGCTTGCTAAGTTTTTGTAAAATAGCATTGGTCTTAGTTATGGCACATTTTTACAAAGATCTTTGCCACAATTCAAATTTTAAATATTTTTATTTTCTTTCTTTTTGGTTCAATTACCAACTACTTTAGCTATTGAAAAATAGTCTTGAAATTTTTTATACTATTTTAAATAATTTACAGAAGTTGATCAAATATTGCCCCATGTATCTGGGGTAAATCTTGGTCACTGGGGTAATTCCTGGTCAAAGTTTTTCTCATCATTTAATCCCTTTTTATTTTCATATTTAGTGATTTTAATTGTCGGCAAACCCTTTGAGAATTAACTGTAACCACACTGTTTACCACATTTTAGTTAATTGTAGTTCTTAATAAAGTAGAGTCACCCTTGCTAATTCCTAGTCAAGTTTCTGAGGTAATTCTTGGTCATTTTCGCACTTGTTATAAAAAATAACAAATAAACACTATCTCATTACAAAATGCCAAAATGGTGCATAAAAATATACATAATTCAATAGAAGAACCTAATTAGTATGCTGTGTAAATATATTAAAAGTCTATATTGAAAATTTCTTGAAAAAGGAGCCAGCCGAGAACTTCATTTGGCTTAATCAAAATAAAATTAAAAACAAACATTCAGTTATATTTTTTATGGACCAATAAATTTGCAAAGTATGAATAAATCCATTTACAGTGGATAATGAAGTAATAAATGTTGTAAAAATGCATAAAAATTCTTTGGCTAATTAATGTTTTGCAAAATGTACAAGATTCTTTTGCACATCAAATAACTTTGTATTTATACCCAAAACAAAGTCTTCCCAGCAAGCACAGAATTGACAGATTGATAAAAGAAAGATAACTTTCGACAAACACAAGAGGTAGTATTTTGATAACAGTCAATCGTAACATAACTGTGTCGATTCTGTCCTTTTCTCTTATATCTTTGGCGATACGAGAACGGGTTATCAATTTGTCGCCCAAGAACCGATACATCGGCGATATAATCGATACGTATTCGATACAAATTCGCATGAATTCTGATATGCTTGGCACAAAAAATGAAACAAAATGACAATATTTCTTATAGATCAGTTTCAACTGACGTCACACCCTAGCAACTAGCTTAGCAACCATTTGACCCTTTTGTTTACCCTTCAAATTTGGCTGCTTTAGTTATTTATATATATTTTTTAATGGACTTCAGTATCTAAAATTTTAAATTTTTATTTTTATGAATACAATCATAAAATCTATCTGTCCATATGTTGTTCTAGAGAAAAAAAAAAAACTATTCATGAAACACAAAAAAATATTAAAATTTCTTCTCAGCTATTCAATGGCCAACTTGTTTTCGACCATAAAAAAAAATACGTTATTCATGCAAATTATTAATGCTGAAATTAGTATTATATTATTCTAATTTTTGCTCAATTATTCAATTACCAACTTGTTTTTGACCATAAAGAACATATTTTCTTTTAACTTTTCTAACTAATTATGAAGCATAAAAAGATATTTAATTTCTTACTCAATTCAATGGCTGACTTGCTTTTGACCATAAAATAGATTTATTAATGCTGAAATTAGCATTAAAAAAAGTTTATATTTTTACTTATTGGAGACACTATTCCTTTTTTCTTCTTATGGCATTTGCCTTGGAATTATATATAATAAAAGAAAAAAAAACTTATTACTTGCAAAATTAAATATAATCAGGTGTTAATACAGGTTTTTTTCCCCCCTTGAATAATAAAAAAACTTTTGTTATGTAACATTTCATTCCAAATCTTCTATATATTATTTTATTCTTAAAGTTTTGTTTTCATTACATTGAATATTTCTACAGCCCCAAAAAAATTCAGTGACTAATTATATAAATGACGTTTTGTTTTCAGATGCATAAACCATTTAAATAAACAAAAAGTATATGAATAAAATTGTGGCAATTCAAATTTAGTATAAGGAGGGGGGGGGGGGGTGTCCACTATCTTAGTGGAGTAACTCATACTTCATAAACTTTTATATTAAGAGACTTAACTACAACAAATTGAAAATTTTGTATCAAATAGAGTTAAATTCAAAATTTGCATAACATGCCAACCAAAATTAACTCCATATCCATACACACACCAAATAAACATTTTTGTTTAATTTTTAAAACATTCACACAAAACTTTACGTATCAAAATTGCAGTGCAGTAAACTATGCTGTTTTGCATTAATTAAATTTTCTAATACTTGAGGCAATCAATGAGGCTTCATGCACAATCAAGCATGAAAATAATAATAATAAATCATGCCCCCTCCCATTTTGTGATAAACCTTGAAATGTGCCTTCCTTTCAAAATGCACCTGGAATTAAGAGTTATGTAGCTGTTCCAAGCTATTTGTACACAATCCAAGTTTAGGCTGTAATTTTGTTATTTACCCATGTCTACAAAAAGAAAGTGAGCCTGTAGCCTTAAAAAGAAGAAAAAAATGGTTTTAGTCATTTTCCGGCATCATCTACAAAAGTAAGGCTCTTTTTTCTCTTTATGCTTCATCTGAAAATACCTGCCATCCTAGGATAGCTGAAATAAATATACACAGACAATTTAAAGCAATGCTAGTTTTTTCATTGTGCTATTTTATTTCTTAAACATAATTTCTGCTATATATATAAATATATATTTATTTTTTACTGAAGGATTTTATTTTTAACATTTTAATGATTAGATACAATTATATTACAATTTGAATTAAACGAGAAAAACTAGAGTGTCAAGGTTACTTTTAAAATATGACTTTTCTTTTTGTAATATAACTCAATGAAACTTTTTTTTTTTTTCACTTTGTACAGAAAGTTTAGAACTTTATATATTTAAAGGATACATTTATATAAAAAAAATTTTTTTAAACATTTTTCCTTTTTGGCTTAAATATACTAAAATTTTAAGAGAATTTTATAAATTTTAATTTGATACCCAGCTTAACCGGTCTCGGTTAAAAAAATTAATTTAAAAATTTTTTAGATACATTTTTTGCAAAATTTGAAAAAAAAATGCTATGTTTGTTGTAATATTATAAGTTAAAATTTCTGAAATTTTTAGAGTGGGATATCAATTATTTGAATGGTAATTTTCAGTTTTTATTTCAAAACTCTTGATCTCATTGAGATACCACTCTAAAATTTTCAGAAATTTAAGCTTATAATATTACAACAAACATACATGTTTTTTCAAAATTTTTAAAAAACAGTATCTATCTATTTTTTTTTAATTTTTAAAAGATTTTTTTTTACTGAGCATAGTCAACAGCATAGTATCAAATTAAACCTTATAAATTTCTCTTTAAAATGGGGGGTCATAAAATTCTTTATGCCTTATAGAACTTGAGAAATTCAAAATTGAAAATATTGTGCAACCCAAAAAATGATGATTTTTCAAAATTTAAATAATGAATTGTATGAAAATTTAACATAAGAAAATTATAAAATATATTCTCATTTATATCATCAGGGAGAATGATTCCTGAGAGTTTCATTGAAATCTGAAATGGTCAGGTTGAGTCACTGTTTGATTTCACATGGAATGATTCTACGGCATAAATTCTACTTAACTCTGTATAAATCGTAATTTTGCATAACATTTTAAATTGTATCTAATAAAAATAACTTTTGATAATAAAATTAAAAAATAAAAATACAAGTACATGGTAATTTCTTTATTAACATTATTCATATTCACATTAGAATTTTCAATTGCAACAATTTTTTTTTTTTTTTTTTTTTTTTTTTTGAGATCCCAACTTTCAATCTGATCTGTTGCGTATTGCAGCTACTTGGCTACCCAGCTTTGTACCACGTTGATTGCAGCATCTTCATGCATCTTATTATGTCATACAGATATAGAAGCTAGAATATAAGAAAAATACAATTAATTGCATTAATATTACCAATACAAGTTACAGTTTTGATAAAAGGTTAAAAAAAGATTTTATTTCAGAAACTGATTGCTTTTCTTTTCATTGTAAAAAGTGCTCATGCATGCATTTACAATGAATGATGATAGCACATTTAACCCATTCTAGGGTAATTCTGCTAATTAAAAATTTAAATGAGATGATCTATTAGAAATGGGAAGGCTAAGAAAAAAAGAATACCCAAGAAATTTAGCGGGAAAACTGCTTTTATATAAAAAAATCCCTTGGAAGGAGAAATTTTTTAAAAAAATAGAATACTTGAGAACTTTTCCAAATTGAAAACTCGAAATTTCATTTAAAAAAAACTACTGTATATACTCACATATAAGTCGAGGAATTTCTGACAATTTTCGGTAAGCAAAATTGGAGGGTCGACTTATACGCGAGTCAGTTAAAAAAGCAAAACAAAAAAAACTTCGAATACTGCAAAAATATGGCATTTTATGTGTATGAATAGAAAAATAATATATAAAATATACAAATAATAATAATTTATCGTTTTTAAAAATTTCAATGATTTGATTTTGTTAACTTACTACCATTTTGCATTGGCAAGTGAAATCTTTGGTTTGATTTTGTGCAAAATTGAATCAAAAAGTTAGGGGGTCAACTTATAGGCGGGTTTTTGATTTTTTCCAGAATTGGCATTCGAAAGTTAGGGGGTCGACTTATACGTGAGTATATACGGTATTTAAAATTTTATAACAGATACATTCTGATACTTTTCTTGAAATTTTGTTTTATGTTCAATGCCTTACATGGAAAACATTGAAGAGAGAAGAAAAAAAGGGTGGGTACAGAGAAGTGAACATTTCAGGGTGAAGGTTGAGATATGAAATTCATTAAGTTATACCGACTGTCAAATCAAAATAAATATTTCAGAAAAAATTCCAAGCAACGTAACAATGTGCAAAATTTTTAAATAAGTGAATTGGGAGTGATAACAGTAAGAAGTGAAAATTAGATGAAATTTCTGAAGAAAACTACACCAGGAGTAGGATTTGCGAAAACAAATCATTTCACACACTTTTAAGGGGACAAAGCTTTCAATTATTTTTCTAAATCACAATAAAATTTATTGAATTCCATAACATTTTTGGTTGATACCAACGACTTTTCCAGGTACTGCAGTACTTTTTCATAAAAAATTATGACATTTGATATTTTGTAACACAGTATTTGCTACATACAATCTATGCATATGATTTATGAACTTGACATCTTCAAATTCAAACAATCATTCAGATTAATAATTTTAACATTTTAATTAATATACAGTTAAGAATTTACTCATTGTGTAATGTGCCCAAAGGCCATTTTCAAAGTACTTTATATGCCCAGTGGTCCTTGGTGCTCTTTTTGACACATCCTTTTTTGCAAAATATGTTAATTAGGAGTAAGGTAAAAAATTTACGAATTTCATGAATTGGCAGAGGAAAAATATTGAAATTTGTCGATTGATCAAGGGCAAGGTGGGATGTGCAAAATTCGCCAGTCGTTCAGGAAAATATCAAAATTTTACTGATTAAATTACTCTAAACAGCTACAACTGTACCCAGCAAAAAATGGAAAAAAATTCTAGCTGCCAACTCCCCCCCCCCCCCACAAACATACACTTCATTGTAAGTTCCCATGTTTTAAACTTAATCATCAAAGAAATGGGTGGTGCATCTGCATCCTATGCAGCTTCAGTTCTTTTAATCATAAATAACAACTTTTAAATGTTGTAAACTTTTGTTCAATGCATGTGCACAGAAAATTATAAACATTAAATTATACATAATAAAAAACTGACTTAACCATAATCAATATTATGCACAACCATAATTAATATTACATTATTACATACATGGCTTTGTATGCACCGATGCCTTTTAAAGCTTAAATATTAACTTTGGGCTGAAGAATAGTGTCTGATGTCCAGAGTCGGAGTAAGACCCATTTTTAAACCAAAGAGTCGGAGTCTCTAAAAAACAAGCAGACTCAGGATTTTTTTGTTAGACATTTTAAAGAGTCGGAATTAATCAAGTTATCTGCGGCTTTAAATCTATAAAATGAATTATTATTGTTATTTAACGACTATATCAGGGTATTCAAGTTGAAGATGACCAATTTACTACAGTGTACAAAGTAGATACAGAATAAGTACAGCATACTACCCATGTACAGAGTAAACGAAAACTGTTTTAATTCATAACTGTAGTAGATATTTTACATTTAGTATATAAGTACTTCCCTTATATTTTTGGGGTTTGCTGATAGAACCCAAGGCCCAGAAAACAAAGGCAATTTTTCAAACAGCCCATGTAAGAAGAATTAAGACATTGCATATTAATGGGCCGGATCAGACAGATTAAAAAAAAAATGAGCAAGCTAACAAGCCCAATGTAGCAAATTTGAAAGAATCAAACTACGTCTATAAAATAGGAACAATTTACAATGGGCATCATTGGGATGAGAATAAATACAAAGGCACGGCCGAAAATTTTAGGGAACAGGCCTTAAAATTTCGGCTCATGCAGATCTCTTACCGGAGGAAATGCGAAAATTATAAATTTGTACTATTTTTGGAGGCAAAAGAGCTAAGAACCCGGTATAGCATTGTAATAGAAGCCTTCTCTTCCCCCCCCCCCCAAATATTTCTGGGTCTGTATGTCCAAAAGTCAAAAGATGACATTGTAATTTTTTTTTTGAATCGGCGGTGCCCAAAACAATGATAAAATAGTGAAATTTGTCTTTCATGTTTTGAATTTTAGATTTTTTAGGTCTGCAGAGGTTTAATAGGTCTTTAAGGGTTAATATCTCGGCTAATTAAGGACAATTTTTTCAGAAAATCATTATCAACAATGCTTTTATAATTTTGCTATGATAGGTACCTTCAGTGCTCCTAAACAACTTTGCTGAATACCTGCAAAATCGAAATTTGTGGGCAAAGGAAAAATGTGCTTCCTGCAAAATCTATGCAACTTACTCTCCAGCCCTGCTGATGTCTAGTAAAATAGTATAAAAGTAATAGACATCGCATACAAAAGTTTAACCCTTTATGTACTGAATTATGAAAATTTTATCTTCTAAAGCATTTGTCGTGAATTGTTTAAACTACATTAAAAGATCTACATAATCATTTAATAAATTTTAGAAGGATTAATTAAATTTGAATTTATAGAGATTTTGTGCAATATTTATAACCCCACTCAAAACTTATTTTAAATATTTTTCTTAGTATTTTGTAGAATTAGGAAATGTACAAATGGTATGTCCTTACAATAGAAATATTTCGGAATTGAAAAATTCACACCTCCTCCTCTCCCCCCAACGCCAAGAAAGCTGAAATGATGAAAAGGCAAAATAAATCACTTTTAAAAATATTTGTTTTGTGTAACCAATAATGCTTTTGGAACAAGATAAAATAATGTATCTGTAACTCATTCTAAACTGTATATTAACTAATCGATGCATTAAATTAATTTTATAACAAGTAATTTTAATGGTACTTATAAGTACCATCAGTAGATAAAGGGTTAAGACAGAAAATAGAATAGATTACACAAAAGCACGGACAGACTATTCCATACATCAGTCACCAGTGGAAACTTATCAATAAAAACATTGAAACAAAGTAGAAAACATCGCAAACTTCAAATTAAACACTTTGTCATGTTAAGAACTTTGGAAAGAGAAGAAATTAAGTGTGAAGGTTAACCACATAACTATGGCAGAACTAACAACTGTTTATCAATAAAAACCCCATGGTGCAATCAGTATGCCTCCTGCGTTTTTAAAGGTTGGGTAACTGATTATGGTAAAGGCACTGATTTCCATAAAGCACAATTTTTTTAATGAATTAATTCAGACAGGAAACTAACCAAAGGCACCATTTGAGGAGGGCTGGGGGGGGGGGAGGGCAACAGCCCCCTCCAAGATATTTCAGAAAATTTATCAACCATCAAACCAAACAAAAATTTTAAAAATGCTCAAACGCTAAAATAACTTACTAGATTTGATTTAAAAAACATATGCATTAAATAAATGCTTTAAGCATAGACATCAATAATTATAAAAAAAATTTCCTAAAGCTTTACTTTTCGAACTTTCTCAAAGTAAGACATATATATCATTGATGAGTACTTAGGTTAATTTTAAAAATACATGTGAGAAATTTTTTTTTATCAGTTGCTTCTCAGCTGTGTACAACTTGATGATAGGAAAACTCGTCCCCTGAGGGCTATTTCTCCCTTTAGTCTTTTTTTGGGGGGGGGGGGGGGATAATTCAATTTCCTAATAATTCGACTTTTTTTAGTTTTCATAATAATATGATACAATATAGTGTTACAATATAGTAACAGGAATAATTGCAATGTTATCAAATTATTAATTATTTGCTTTATTAAATCATATGGACAGTATTCTCGTGACGTCGCAGTGGGAATCATGTGGTGTAAAAATAATGGCTCGCACGTTTGTTTACCTCCGTCATTTGATGCAGCAGAAATACAGTAAATGCATGTGTAAAATACTGTAGATTTATTTTGTACGAATTATTTTCATTCATTACTTATATACATATTAATTAAAATCCATATATACAAATTAACTAAAAGTTAAAATTTTTATTTTATAAATAAAATGAAAAATATGCATGCCATTACTTTAAAATAGAGAAAAGAATTCATGTATAACCCAACATGTATAACACATGCATTTCATGTATGGGGCTAAGGAAGGAAATGATTTGCACCCAACAGATTTTAAGCTTGTTGATGGACTATCCTCTACTGTGTGTAATACTGCTTCTTCCACTGCAGGTATTCTGTGATATCTTCTAGTGCCTTTATCATGCCTGGAAGGGAAGCATAAAATGATCCACTCGCGCGCAACTCCTAATGAAGACTATCAAATGTTCGGAGATCCGGCAGAATCCTACCCGTGAATCATTCAATCTAAATCCTTTGAGAAGCCAATCCATTTCCTTGCGCAATCCCATAGATGAAATGCATGTCGGCAAGCTCTGCATTAGTTCACAAAATTTGCAAATTTCGTGACCTATTCATGACGTTCGTGGGCTGATTATCTCATGACTTATTGAATTTCATGATTTTTTTAGAGGTCATCTGACGAAATTTGCGATTTTTTTCCGCGATCGTTTCACGTAATTAACGTTTTTTTCTGCCATCGTTATACGAAACTGATTTTTTTATAGCGGCCAGCAGTAGAATTGATTAAAAAAAGTCACTGGTCCGCAGACATCGTCACTGGCCCGCCCTACATAAAATTCTATGAAGTACCTTTAACCCTTTGAGTGACTTCTTTCTCCTCCTCCTGGAATATAAACCAAACCTCCTTTCAGTTACCCAAAATTTTCGGCATAATAAAACGCAAAATTATAATTTGCTAAAAATTAAATAAACAGTACATGAACATAAATTATAAAATTATTAATTATGTATTTTATTTCTGATTATTTATTTCAATTGACTAAGTTTTAGTGCAATTTTTTATTTATTTAAATAAAATAAAATTCTGTGGTTTGTGTTTGGTTGCAGTTTTCTCAGGAACGGAAAAATTTACGTTTACCTGTCAGACAGGGAAAAAAGTTACTGGTCTTGCGGACCACTAAATTTTTTAAATTAGTGGTCCGATTGAATTTTTAGTGGTCTCGGACCAGCGGACCACCAAGGATTTCGAACGCTGATAGCGACCATTTTCGAAATTTACAATATTTTTCCGCGACCAACTGAAGAAATTCCATATTTGTTTCCACGATCTTTTGACAAAATTCGCGATTCTTTTGCCTGATCATTTGTTGAAATTCCTGATTTTTTTAACTACCATCGACTAATAATATTTGTGATTTTTCATTTGACAGTTAGACGAAATTTTGGATCTTATTTTGAAATTGTTTGCCGAAATGCTCCTCGATTTTATTGCTGGATTGTTTGACTAAATTTGTGATATTTTGTGCAATCTTTGGCCCAAAGTTGCAATTTTTTTCAAAATCCTTTTACGAAATCTTCATTTCTTTTCGCGATCTCTGATGAAATTAGCAATATTTTCCACAGTCGTTAGAAGAAATTAGTGATTTTTTTTCTGCAAACATTTGGGGACTTCTCAAAATTTGCAAAATTCACGATTTTTTTTCTGCGATCCGTTGATGGATTGATTTTGAAGAATTCTAAATTTAAAAAAATCGCAGACTTCTACGAAAAATAAAAAAATTATTGGAATAATCACATGCCTGTGAAAGAAATTAAGGAGACAAAATCACGCAGAGCATTTTTTATTGTACGGGATTTTCCCATTTTCTGTATGATTTGTGCAGTTCTGCACATTGTGCAATTCTTCATGTTCCCTATTCCTCAAAGAAAAATTTTTTTTCTCCTCCGCCAGAAAAATCTTGAAGGCCCCTGTAGTAAAAACTGAAAAAAAAAGTCGAAAGGGACTAGAAAAAATTCCACTTTAGACAGGTCGGCCATCTTAGCAAATATAGTTGTGTGATATTTTTCATCGAAATTTGTTTTTCTTTTCCTTTGAAAAAGAATTTTGTTATAGACAGGTTTTGTTTTCACAAGTTTTACTTTAATACATCTCTTTCCAGAGCTATACTAGAGAGTGGATGATTTAACAGTTTTTGAGGATACCTGTAAAAATGGAACTTGTCTATAATAGAATCCTGTCTAAAAAGAAAAATTTTCGTATTCAATATTGAAATTTTACCTGCTAAGATGGAAACCTATTTAAAACGAAATAATTCATTGGTTCTTTATTTTCTGTATTCGAAGTTTTTAATGTTTCTGTAAGCATGATTCAGTTAACATTTCTCGCTTGGGGGAGGGGGGCAAGTTGAGACCCCCAGATAACCCCAATATAACTTCTCTCAAAAAATCCTTCCCCCTCCCCCCCCTGAAACTAACAAGGATAGTTTAGAATTATTAGTAGCATAGTTAACATAGTTTAAAAGAACTTGTCTTCTAATGAGATTTATCAAAATTATATAATTATGTAAAATAAAATAAAAACTTAACTATAATGCTTGGAAACATTCCGATTATGGGATGTACCAAACGTCTGAATAGTCAGAAATACTTGAAGTACACAGAAAGGCCTTCCTGAGTTAGTCTCTGAATTTCTCACCCAGACTATCTAAAAACAGAAATTAAAAAATAACACAATTTAATAGACATACGTAACAATAAAAAATGTAAATGTTTATTAACATCTTTATGAATAAAAAAAATTATTCGGCATTATAAAGCATACCATTTATAGTATAAGATGTGTGATTATTAAGTAAGGCAGAGGTAACTATTTGAAAATAGTGTTATTCAAAATTAATGTTCATCTATCAATACATCTATTAAAAATTCATATATCCTATGCTTCTAAAGGGGTAGGCATATACACAGAACTTTTTGTTAAATTAAATTTAGACACATAAAATGCATTTTAAGTTTACATTTTTTTTTTTTTTTTTTTTATAAAAAAGGATTTTTTTTTTTTTTTTTTAGATATTTCAAATACCTTGTATATTCATTCTGAAATCAGTTGATGAAATACAGTTCCACATGTATACATTACATGAATTTGAAACTAAAGAGTAGTAAGTCCCTTGATTCCCCAGTTCTTAAAATAAATTTTTAAAAATAAAAGAAAAAGTTGTGAAGCAATCAAAATTATATTTCAAACACTTCATACATTTAACTCATTTCCAAAGAAAATGTTAATACTCATAAAAATCTAAGTAGAATCAACATCATGTAAAGCAGAAATTGATATGTTGCACAATAAAAACAGTATTACAAATATCCCATATATCTCTTCGAAAGCTGAGAAATTAATCTTATGCAAAGTGTCGATAATTTTCAGGTTCATTGCTAAGATCCCAGAGAGTATTAGACTAATAAGAATACGGCCATTTATTTCTCAATCAGCCTGATAGATTTCATGTTTATTGCAAAGAAACTAGATAGTGTTAGGATAATTGAAAAATGTTTACTACTTGTTTCTCAAATCAACCTGATTTTTTCCAGGTTTATTGCAATGAGTTATTGCAGTTCAGGGTTGGTATGTTTTTGACATGCGACGGTTTAAACCGCTTTTATCCATGGTTAAAACCGTTGTGACAAAAACCTTTATGTCAAAAACCTAGCTTTAATAAAATAACAAAAAAATTATTTAGCAGACTTAGATTGACTTTAATCAATAAATTTTAAAAGAAACTGCATAAATACATTAAAACTCTGGGGTATAAACTGCAGAAATATTCTTGAAATTATCTGCACAGGACATGGTAAACTGCAAATAGATTGTTGCATTTTTTTTTTTTTAAATTTAAATTGTGAATAAAAATTACCTAACTCTTATTTAATGATTCTGTTTATCATTAATGTATGCCTCTAAGATGAACAGTTAATAAATCGTTAATTATTTGTAATCATTAAAACTAGGTAGGTTTAATCTAAATTTTGCAGAGATAAATAAATTGTTTAGATTTTTTCATTTTTTTTTATGGCTAGAAGCCAGGGTTGCAAAAAAGCCGGCTAAAATTAAAAAAAGCCAGGCCGGTGGCTTTTATTGGTTTTAACCGGCTTTTTTTGGCCATAATTGGCTTTTATACAATAAAGCATTGTAATTATAAACTACACATTTTAAAGTGTTTTTAATTAGTTTTAATGACATTTAATTGATTTACAGTTTAATAAGTAACCCAATTTCTCAATAATGAAGACATAATATTGGAATAAAACTTAGATGATTTTGCTAGTGATTTGTATTCAGAATTGCAAATATGTCTGCTAAATTTTAAAAGGGCCATACCAACTGCCAATTTTTTTATTTTTACTGCTTTATAAAATTAAAGAGGACAATGGTTACTTAGTTATGTTTTATTACTTAATTTTAAGAGCTATTAATATACAAGTCTTATTTTATTTCTAGCAAATATTTAAAATTATACATAGTCATATTAATAAACACCACCATTTCTCACTATTAAAAACATTATGAATAGCACATGCATGAATATGCATAGCAACAAGCTTTTCAAAATTTTATTTTGATAATTTTTTTTTTCTTGTTTAAATGCTCTATTTTTTATACACTTATGTACCACTCTCCTCAAATAAAACATTTTTTCTCATTCCTCGTTTCCATTTTGATGTGTTACATTTTGTCATTAAGGCTGTTAAATCCAAAAGGGCAACTTTCTGACATAAGTTTTAATTTATTTTTGTCCAGAAATGCATGAAACTAGCAGATGTTGTTGTTCAGAAACTATGTAATTGCACTGTTTATTGTGGGGTTTTTTTTTTGCAAACGCAATAAATTTTTCAACCACTCAGAAAAGGGTGAAAAAACGTGTTTGTCACGTGATCAAAATCTCTTTATAGCTCAATAGGTAATTGATGGATCAAAAAATGGAAAACACAGTTCGATTCCAAATCGCTTTTATGTTTCATGGTCAGGCTTTCGAATTTTACATCTTTCCATTAAAAAATGAATTTGTAAATGTGTCAAAACATTTTGTGCTTGTTGAGCAGAGCAGTGAAGAACAGTTTTAATTAAATATAATCTTTAAAATGTGTAGTATATGTGGAGCTATATAATATAGAATTTCAAAACACCAGTTTGGAGCCTAACATATATCCTTTTCAATGTTTATATATATATATATATATTTTTTTTTTTCAGAGATAATGCATTCACAGTTGTCTTCTAGAAGTTATAAAGACTTATTTATTTGATAAAATTTAATAGAAGTCTATTATTTTTCTTAGTAGAAAATATTTATAAATATATTAAAAATTAATTGATCCAAATTTAAATTGGCCTGGCTAAAAGCCAGCAACCCTGCTAGAAGCAGAAAGTAATCTATCCTAATGATATCTAATGAGCGTATTCCCTTTCCTTAAGATAGAGCAAATTCAAAGATTCCCTCCCAATACAAAACAGTATTGCCAGAGTTTCCCCCCAGACAGTTTCAGGAGGGCGCTGCACCCTACCTGCCCTTAGGTTTGCAAAATAGCACCCCTCTTGCCCCTCATTTAAAAAATTAGCTCCCTTGTTGTCCCCCACCTGAAAAAAGTGCCTTTACTCATTTGTTTATTAAGAAAACTAGTTGCATAGTAAAAATTGACTCATTGCTGTCTTTAAAATAGTATTCTGTCTATTAAATATTAAAAAGTAGTTTTAAAAATCAAAAGAATGCCTTTAAAATTTCATGAAATGCCCTTAAAAATCCAAAACATGCCCTTCGGAATCCAAAAGTGCCCTTTTCCCACAAGCAGCACCCTGCCCTTTTTTAAACCTGGGGGAAACTCTGGTATTGCTATAGAACCAATTTTTCTTGCTTTCCCTCTATTTCGTTTTTATGGATGGGGTTGCTTAAGGGGATACTTCACTAATATGAGAACACCAGCCTGCTAATGTTAATCCTACTGGAGAATTTTTTTTTTAAATATCTTGTTTGAAATTTTATACTTTTAAATAATTTTTTTCAAAGTAAAAATGAAAACACCCGCTCAATAATGTCAATTCTATGGTAGAAATTTTGTTTAATATTTCAATATATATATTTTTTTAGGGGGGGGGGGGAGGGCTCTTTGGTAGTGAATTGATCAAAGGTCGTTTTTTAATTTTTCAATTTCGCTTGCTGTTTTATTATTATTATTATTATTATTAGGATAGTTTCATTTTTGGAACAGGTTTCGAACTAAGTTAACTATTTTTTTTTCTTACTGGTATGGTGAATTGTCCACTTGTCCCTAATTTTAGGAGATATTCTGTAAATAAGATAATTTTATCAGTAAGAGGCGGTTGTCAGACACTAACAAAAATTAATTTTCGTATAAAAGGATTAAAATCTCATACTTTATCATATATTATAAATATGTAATAATGCTATAATTATATGTAATCTTAATCTATATATCATGTGTCTTAAAAGTAAATTTTTCAAAAGTTCTTATAGTATATTAAATTTCCGTAATTTATACACAGAACAAGAATAATTTCATCATTTTGGAAAGTAAATATTTTTCTTTTACATACTGGTTATGGTGAATTATTCATTTGTCTCTAATTTTAAAACAGATATAAATAAATAAAATCCTTAAATAAGATAATTTCATCAGGATGGAGGTGATTGTCAGTCAATAACAAATATTAATTCTGGGATAAAACATCATTAAATTGTTTTCTCATTTATAAAATCAGTTTTATTTTTATTGTTTTTCTGTATCTGTCCCCCGCCCCCCTCTATCTTATTTAATATATATATATATATATATATATTTTAAATAAGATACACAACCAAGTATGATAAAAAGGCACACTAAAAATCCACATAAAAATTTTTACAATTTTTGTCAAAAACAAAGAAAAAAATTATAATTTAATATTTTATTACAGTACAATAAATACTAAAACTAAAGTGTACTATCATTAAATAAAAGCAATGTTGTATCTTGATATACTAACAACAATTTTTTTGTTTGTTCTGAGCATATTTAAATATTGGTGTTTTTGATGGTTAAAAATGCTTAAAACGCGGTTTAAACCTATGTCATGTCAAAAACTGATTTTTGACGGCTTAAACCCAGCCCTGCTACAGTTTCAGGCTAATAAAAAAATAACCAGACGTTTGTCTAAATATCTTGTTATATCTGAGCCGAACTTTAAAATTCCATTTGAAATCAACCCCAAAATGACAAAAAACATCGAATTGTAAACACAACAAAATAACTTCCATCACATAATCCAAGCCAAACCAGACAAACTAAAAAAAAAAAATTCTGATGTTGTCAATTTCAACATACTATTTCATGGAACATTTGAAAAATTTAAACCATTAAAAGTATAAAACAAAGTTAAAATATCTTTATAACTGTCAGGTTTTTCATTAAAAAAAGTAAAATCTTGAACGTTTAATGCTAAAATTCCAAATATTGATTGTTTGTACCCTTAAATGATTCAAATGTTGGATAAAAAAGTATCTGTTAGATATATATATTTTTTTAATCACGTTTATGAGTAACCTATAGTGTGAAAAAGTGAGTTTTAAAAGATTTTTTAAACTCAATTTTAGTCAATGCAGTCTTTGAATAATTATGTGTATTGTGTACAGACAAATATTTTGTTTACATTATTAAATGATTATGACACTTTCTGTGTCATTTTACTTATTAATAGCTGTGTAATAAACTAAATGTGGATCTTAATGGGAAAGAATTTTTTACATGCATTTATGAGGAAATAAATAAGAAATTCTGATATCACCAATTTCAACATATTTCATAGAACGTTTGAAAAATTTTAAGACTTCGTTTATGACAACAAAAATTCAAACCATTAAAAATATAAAACAAAAATATCTTTATAAAAACTGTCAGGTTTTTCATAAAAAATACAAAAAGTAAAATCTTGAACGTTGAATGCTAAAATTCCAAATATTGATAGTTTGTAGCCCTTAAATGATTCAAATGTTGGATAAAAAAGTGTCTGTTAGATATTTTTCTTTTATTATCACGTTTATGAGTAACCTTTAGTGTGAAAAGTAAAAGTTTTAAAAGATTTTTTAAACTATTTCAGTCAATGCCGTCTTTGAATAATTATGTGTACAAATATTTTATTTACATAAATGATTATGACACTTTCTGTGTCATTTTACTTATTAATAGCTGTGTAATAAACCAAATATGGATCATAATGGGAAAGAATAATTTTTTACATGCATTTATGAGGGAAAAAAGTAAGAAATTCTGATATCGCCAATTTCAACATATTTCATAGAACGTTTGAAAAATTTTAAGACTTTTCGTTTATGACAACAAAAATTCAAACCATTAAAAATATAAAACAAAGTTAAAATATCTTTATAATAACTGCCAGGTTTTTCATAAAAAATACAAAAAGTAAAATCTTGAACGTTGAATGCTAAAATTCCAAATATTGATTGTTTGTAACCCTTAAATGATTCAAATGTTGGATAAAAAAGTGTCTTAGATATTTTTCTTTTATTATCACGTTTATGAGTAACCTTTAGTGTTCAGTCAATGCCGTCTTTGAATAATTATGCGTACAGACAAATATTTTGTTTACACTAAATGATTATGACACTTTCTGTGTCATTTTACTTATTAATAGCTGTGTAATAAACCAAATGTGGTACTTAATGGGAAAGAATAATTTTTTACATACATGTATGAGGAAATAGATAAGAAATTCTGATATCGCCAATTTCAACATATTTCATAGAACGTTTGAAAAATTTTAAGACTTTTTGTTTATGACAACAAAAATTCAAACGAATAAAAATATAAAACAAAAATATCTTTATAATAACTGTCAGGTTTTTCACAAAAAATACAAAAAGTAAAATCTTGAACGTTGAATGCTAAAATTCCAAATATTGATTGTTTGTAACCCCTTAAATGATTCAAATGTTGAATAAAAGTGTCTGTTAGTTTTTTTTTTTTTTTAATTATCACGTTTATGAGTAACCTATAGTGTGAAAAAGTGAAAGTTTTAAAAGATTTTTTAAACTCAATTTCAGTCAATGCCGTCTTTGAATAATTATGTGTACAGACAAATATTTTGTTTACATAAATGATTTTGACACTTTCTGTATCATTTTACTTATTAATAGCCGTGTAATAAACCAAATGTGGATCTTAATGGGAAAAATAATTTTTTACATGCATTTATGAGCAGTGACCCAGAGCCGAGCAATTTTTGATGCTCCAGCTCCGCTCCGCTCCAAGATATACTGTGTCTCCGGCTCCAGCTCAGCTCCGGCTTCGCACTTTTGAGTTGCAGATTTTAATTTATACATTTAATTTTTTGCTCACAAATTCTTTCTTCCTTTACCTTCATTAAAGATCCGACAAAATGCATTTTTCTTCTCATCAAACTTGAAATGCTTGTTCAAAAAATATGACATATTTTAGCTTTTGCTTTGAAAATAGAAGGTTTGGTGGAATTATAAACACAAAAATCTGAAATATCTTCTACACTTTTCAAACAACCAAAATTGTACAACTATACATGTAAACAACAGGCGGCCATATTTTTCAAATAGTGTTGTCAGTTAGCTCAAGTAGAAAGTAGAAGTAAAGTAGTAGTGTTACCATATTTTGAGAAGTTTTCCACCTCTAATAATAAAAAAAAAACCCTAAAAAATACTTTAATTAAAATACTGAATAATGATGTAATTAAAATATTTTAAGCCTGGAAGTTTAAAAGACTGAAAAAAAAAGATTTAAAAGAATATTAAAAACTAAAGGAGCCCTGGAGCAGGGGGAAAATTGGAGCTCCAGCTCCGGGTCTCTGTTTATGAAGAAAAAAAAATAAATTCTGATATTATCGCCAATTTTAACACATTTCATAGAACGTTTGAAAAATTTTAAGACTTTTCGTTTAAGACAACAAAAATTCAAACCATTAAAAATATAAAACAAAGTTAAAATATCTTTATAATAACTATCAGGTTTTTCATAAAAAATACAAAAGTAAAATCTTGAACGTTGAATGCTAAAATTCCAAATATTGATTGATTGTAACCCTTAAATGATTCAAATGTTGGATGAAAAAGTGTCTGTCAGATACTTTTTTTTTTTATTATCACGTTTTTATCACCTTTAGTGTGAAAAAGTAAAAGTTTTAAAAGATTTTTTAAACTAGATTTCAGTTAATGCCGTCTTTAATAATTATGTGTACAGACAAATATTTTGTTTACATAAATGATTATGACACTTTCTGTATCATTTTACTTATTAATAGCCGTGTAATAAACCAAATGTGAATCTTAATGGGAAAGAATTTTTTACATGCATTTATGAGCAGTGACCCGAGCCGAGCAATTTTTGATGCTCCAGCTCCTTTCCAAGATAAAATACTGTGTCTCCGGCCCAGCTCTGGCTTCGCACTTTTGAGTTGCAGATTTTAATTTACACATTTAATTTTTTGCTCACAAATTCTTTCTTCCTTTACCTTCATTAAAGATCCGACAAAATGCATTTTTCTTCTCATCAAACTTGAAATGCTTGTTCAGAAAATATGACATATTTTAGCTTTTGCTTTGAAAATAGAAGGTTTGGTGGAATTTTAAACACAAAAATCTGAAATATCTCTACACTTTTCAAACAACCAAAATTGTACAACTACACATGTAAACAGGCGGCCATACTTTTCAAATAGTGTTGTCACTTAGCTCAAGTAGAAAATAGAAGTAAAGTAGTAGTGTTACCATATTTTGAGAAGTTTTCTACCTCTAATAAAAAAAATAAATAAAAAATGCTATAATTAAAATACTGAATATTGATGTAATTAAAATATTTTAAGCCTGGAAATTTAAAAGACTGAAAAAGAAAAAAAAAGATTTAAAAGAATATTAAAAACTAAAGGAGCCCTGGAGCAGGGGAAAAATTAGAGCTCTAGCTCCGGGTCTCTGTTTATGAGGAAAAAATAAATTCTGATACTATTGCCAATTTCAACATATTTCATAGAACGTTTGAAAAATTTTAAGACTTTTCGTTTATGACAACAAAAATTCAAACCATTAAAAATGTAAAACAAAGTTAAAATGTTTTTATAATAACTGTCAGGTTTTTCATAAAAAATACAAAAAAAAAAAAAAGTAAAATCTTGAACGTTGAATGCTAAAATTCCAATATTGAATGTTTGTACCCTTAAATGATTCAAATCTTGGATAAAAAAGTGTCTATTAAATATTTTTTTTATTATTATCACGTTTATGAGTAACATATAGTGTGAAAAAAGGGAAAGTTTTAAAAGATTTTTTAAACTCGATTTCAGTTAATTTCGTCTTTGAATAATTTTGTGTACAGACAAACATTTTGTTTACATAAATGCTTATGACACTTTCTGTACTATTTTATTTATTAATAGCTGTGTAATAAACCAATTGTGGATCTTAATGGGAAAGAATAATATTTTACATGCTTTTATGAGGAAAAAAATAAGAAATTCTGATATTATCCCTAATTTCAACATATTTTTATATTTTTAAAATTTTGTAAAATGATAAATAGTACAAAAAATATTTAGTAGAGTTCCTACCTTGCATTACGTTGAATCAGCTTTCGGAAGTGGATTTATTTTCCTTCGAACGCATAGATGAACTGAAATACGCACGTTGTCTGACTGAAGTACAGTACTGTAACTGAAGCAAACATGGAGACGCCGAGTCGCCATTGAAGGGAAGAGACTCAGGAAGAGACTCAAGGGTGAAAGGTTCCATTCTCCCATTGGTTGAGAAGAAACAAGAATCCCGTGATTTACTTCTCAAGGTTACAAGACCTGATTATTGAGCAGTGGTAGACATTTCTTCCTAACAAATCAGAGGGCACATCTCATTTCACCACCAAAAGAAATCGCCAAGTGTCACTTGAGATTATTTCAAGTATTATGTTGCAATCATATTAAATTTTGTTTGCGACATGTAAGGAATTTAAATTTATTTTTCATATAAAGTGATTCACGGAAAACAATGATATGGTATTTTTTAAAATATCTTTTTTCCCTTGCAAAAAATTGATAGAACTGACTTTCTTTTAAGAAAGTAATCAATTTAAATATTTCAGACTTATTATTTTTAAATTACACGTTACACATTATTCCTTTTGTATATACAGGTGTATGTAAATTAGACTTAAAAAACATATCCCATATTTTAAAAGTATAAAATTGATATTTATGCGAAAAGTAAAATTAATAGTTTTTAATTTATAGCTTTGCATCAGGAGGAGAGAAGCTTAGGGGATTAGACGCCCCCCCCCCCCCCCCGAAATAATATCCTGGCTACGCAACTGCATTTAATTACCTATGTGTTTTGACTGTAGTTATCTGTGCAAAGAACAGTAAACTCAAGCACTCCCCCTCCCCTTCCTTGATAGCTGATGTGTTTTAAAAAAATAATAAATATATAAAAAACAATTAATAAAAATACTCAGTCAAATTGTATGCATTTTTTGTTTTTTCATGGCAGTTTGTATGCGTAAATATAAATAATTAAATGGCCAAACTAGTATTCAAATAATCAAAATTGTCAGAAAGGGATTTAGATCATCTAAATTCTACTTTGCCCTTATAGTAATTTGCAATATTAATATCTATTTATTATTGCTGCAAAATAACAAATAGGGCAAAAAAAAAAAAAAAAGAAAAGAAAAATCTAAAAATAAAGTGTTTCATAGATAGTGAATGAAAAAGGTCAAGCTAAAATAAATCATAGCTCACACTTGTAGTGAAATATAATGAAAAAATAAATTAAATAATAATGACAGATTTTTTTTTTCTTTTTTTTTTTTTTCTTTCACACACCCAAAAGAAGAAAAAAAAGTTGGAACCCAAAACAATAATATCTGAACAATAACTACCAAAAACTATAAGAAGTTTTTATAATGTATTTTGTCGCATTAAATATTTCTAGTTAATGATTACTTGGACTTATAGCTTTAATTTAGTTTTCAAATATTTAGGGTGGTAATAGTGAAGGGGAAATTTATAATAATTTTTTAATAAAAATAATTTATGTTTTTGACTGAGTTTTCAAATAATATATCTATAATATATATATTGTTTTGAAAAGTAGTTTATTAGAATTTTTTAATAATAACAATTAAAAATTTTTTAGGAAATTTTAGTAAAAAGTATTTAACAATTAACAATTACAAATTGGTTTAAATAATTAATTACTTGCTAAGTTAATAATATTATTAATATGAATTCATAAATTAATAAAATTTTACTTTCAAATAAAATAAACTGAATATAGTTATGTATTCAGATATATTGTTAAATAATATAAGATAAAAATAAAAATATTTATATAAGTGTAAGAAATAACATTATATTTTCAAAAATATTCATTTTAAGAAATTGAAATAAATAGCTTATAAGTAATATGAGTTTAAAAATTAATTTCATTAACATTATTTTATACGTAATAAAAAATTACAAAGCATTTGATAATAAATGAATAAAGTTTTTCTGTATGAAAAATACTAATTAATTTTAAAAGAAAACTTTGAAAAATTAATTTTGCTAATTTAATATTTATCTTATACTAAAGTTATAAGGGGAAAAAAATAATGTATGTAAGTTTAGGAGATATTATTATTTAATTACAATAAATGTTCACTTTAATTCATAAAAAAAATAGCTTATATGAATTTTGAAATTTATTTAAAACTAAATTTTATTTTATAAAAATTAAATTTCAGTTTTATTTAAAACTAAATTTTATTTTATTTAATAACAATTAAAACTTAATTTAATCAAAATTTTATTTAATTATTTAATTGACAATTAAAAAAATTGTTGGAAATGAACGGATAATAAAAGTCGAAAAATCTTTATTAACCAACTTAATAAAAATCGAAACAAAACACAAATGTAACCGGGAGGATAGAACCCGCGTACTTGAGCTTGCTAGACAAGCGCGTTAACCACTAGACAAGTTCGTCCACAGAAAGCTCTCACCAAAATAGCATGAATTAACTAGGTAAGATATTTCTCAAAGTGCTTGCATTTCATCGCCAAATCATACATGAGAAGCAAGCCAAGACCGGTTTCTGATCAACCAATGAGAGAATGGAACCTTTCACTCTTGAGTCGCTTCCCCATTGAAGGTATTTTTCTCTTTACCGTTGCCACTCTTCATTTCGGTAAAGTGATAGACGAGTGAATGCCAGGAAAGTAATACGAAATTGATGACGCGTTAAAAAATTATCATATCCATGGTCTGAAACTAATATTATGCAATTCATACATTAGTGGTGGTCAAACAACTATCATGTGTCTAATAGTTAATGGATAACAAGATTTGATACGATTGCTGCTTCGCGAAAAGCTATCGCCTGTCTATTGCTCGTTTGGCAACACGTATGCGATACAACTTTGTTTTGCCATTAAAAGTGTAAGTAAAGTCACATGACAATATTTAAATTATTTTTTCATAAGATAAACTCTTGAACAATAGACATTTTTTCCTGACTCCATGTATTTAATTTTTTGGGGGTTCAGACGAAAAACGTGAGATGTTCGACGATAATATTGATGTTGTTATTATGATTTTGAGAGGTGTATTCGTGGTTGCTGTAATGTGATTGTCTAAATAAATGTTTTGTGTGTTTTTTTTAAAGAAGTTATGTTTATAGTAAAATAATTATCATTATTTTAACTAAAATGTTAGAAAATAAATAACAATTTGGTAGCAGAGCGTGGTTTTAAAGCGAATTTTATATTTTGAGTGTACAAGTAAGAAGAGTACATAAATATGAATTGTATGAACTAGGCCTAATACAAGTTAAGAATTTGTTCCATTGGACTAACCGCCAATAGAAAAAATTTAAGAGGTAAAAATTTTATATGCATTTAAAAATAGTTTGGAAGATAAAGTATTTTAATTATGTGTGAATCCAATATGTTTGGAATTCCTAGAATAGAGCCGTTAACAAGTAAAAATTATACATTATGGAGTATGCGAGTTGAAGCTTTGATTAAATCAAAACATTTATTTGATGTTATCGAAAATGATGAACCGGTAAAAAATGAAGGGGATCCCGATAGTTTGAAAGCGCATAAAACATGGTTAGAAAAGAATGATGAAGTTTACGGTATAATTATATTGACGTTGTCCGCAGAACAAATGATGGCTGTTAGAGGGATTAAAAAAGCTAAGGATTTATGGCAATTACTGAAAAAGCGTTATGCGGGAATTGAAAATCAGAGAAGAATTCAGTTAAAAATTAATCTTGCGAGAATAGAGAAAAACGAAAGAGAAACAATAGAAGAATATTTGATAAGAGCTCAAGGGATAGCTAATGAAATATTAGAATTGGGTACAGAAATTGATGAATGCGAATTAATAGGATTTATTATAGAAGGACTCCCAAAGAAATATAGCGAAGTAACAACTGCGATATCATCAAACCCAAATATAACTTATGAAGTAATGCGAGAAACTTTGTTGAGATATGAAAGAAAATATGATAAATTTCGAGAAAACGAGTCTAAAGCATTTAGGGCTAATGAAAAGAAAAAGGTTTTATGTTTTGCTTGCGGAAAGCCAAATCATATAGCGCGGAATTGTTATAGTAAATCGAATATGACACACTCGCGAAATGATAGGGAGTATTCACCTAAGAAAAATTTTCAAAATTATTATAGTAATAAAGTTCAAGATGTAAGAGAATACTCACGCAATAATAAGAATTATAATAAGAATAATAATGTTTCAAACAAGAAGGCAAAAGAATATGCATGTTTTACAAATGAACATGCATTGCAGTCAAATGAATTCAATAGAAATGAGTGTAAAGAATCTGAAAATAATAGGGAAATAACCTGGATGTTAGATTCAGCTTGCACTTCGCATATGACGCATAAAGAAGATATTGTTGTAGAAAGAAAACCTGAAGATGTAGAAATTGCAACTGCTGACAGCGAGCGATCAATACAAGCGAAATATCGTGGAAATGTTCATGTTACGTCTTACGATAAGAAAAGTGGCGAAACAAAAATAAAACTTATAGAAGTTCTTTGCGTACCTAATTTAAGAGAAAATTTAATGTCAGTTCCAAGTTTAGTCAGAAAAGGAAAATATGTGATATTTGATAATGAAGGAGCAGCCATTTATGAAAAGAATACAGGCGAATTAATAGCTAAAGGAACATTCGAAGATAATACATTTAAAATAAACTTAGCTGTACGAGAAACAGATGAAGACAGAAATGAATCTTGTTTACAGACAAATGAATCAAAGAAAGAATAGATAATGTGCATGTTGGTAAACAAATGAGCTTGTGTCTAGACAACTCAACTTGTGGTTGGCAGAAACGAGGCATTTAAACGCGTGTTTATAGGTGAAACTCCATAGCAATCTATCATATGTATTGAAAAACAAATGAATTTTAATCTGTATATGCACAGAACTTACGTTCTGTTGCGAAACAAGATTATTTAGAGATACTGGGGTTTATTAGGGATAATAATAGACAATATACTAGATGATCCATATGTTATTTCCAACTGGAAAGCAGATATGGCTCTTTGGCCATAGGTTTCATTTTATTTAACGAATAACTATTTTTTTAAATTCCATGAGAAGAATACAAGAACTCAAGAAATGTTTCTGCTTGTTGTAGCGGGTAAGAAAAATGTTTTAGGTTTTATAATCATACCAGAAAGCCACCGTTTTATTTATATATCTTATTTTTTTTCAACCTGTACGTCTAGTAAGATGCTTGAACTAATCTGAAAATGTTTACGAATTTCGTTATATTGAGATTAAAATGACATTTATGACTGCTTATTTCCTGATACACTTTTAAAATCATTCTAATGCATGAAATTGGCAAGTTTCCTTACAAATATATACTAATGAAACCTCAATTTTTAATAAAACAGGCGATTTTTCAGAAAGCATCTTCAAAGTTGGCGTTTTTTCTTTTTGCGAACTTGCACTTTGTTAAATAAACATTCGCCTAACTAAGTCCCTTTTCATTCTTTTAATAATTTATTTACTTCCTTATACAATTATGTTTCTTCATGTTTGTTGAATATAGATAAGATATTTAAACTTTAATTTTTCTATAATTTTTAATCAATACATTACTTTACATTATTTATTTAATAACTCATACATTAGCATGTTTTTTTTTTACCCCCGGTACGATATGCTATTTCTTTCTCCCAGCTTATTTTGTGTCCAAAAAATAACGTTACCTTACAGAACCCAGCAATAAACAAAGCAGATGTATCATTGTACAATTAAATACTCTATAGCATTTTTTTTTTTAATTTCTAAGCATCGCACATTTTCAATTTTTATACCGTCGTATTGGAAAAAACAGTACTTTTAAATGCAATTTGTTTGAAAAATTGATTTTTGAAATAATTTTTTTTTTTTTTTTTTTTTTTTTTGTAGTTTCTAGCATTATTTGTTTAATTTTGGCAACTCAAGTACTCCATTTATGTAGAAAGTAAAGGGAAAATAGTTGAAAAATAGCAATTAGGTATCTTTTTGTTGCCATTTTCTCATAACAAGCGAAAGAAAATGTAATTAAAATACGTGCTATTTTGAAAAAATATAAACAAATAATTTCTATTAAAACATGGAGCTATTATAAACTATATTTAATTTTAAGTTATCTATATTAATTTTACAAACAAATGAAGGCCTGTGAATCATTAGATAGCCGTTTTTTGTCAAGTTTCTTTAATGACGGCATCTTTTTGCTGCATTTGTGTATTATTTTGTGATAGTGACATCCTATACCTACTTTACTGTAGATGTTTAAGAGTGGATCGTAAATGTGGAATTCTTAAGCGGATGCAAATGACATCATTTTACATAGAATAAAAGTGTTGTGCTTTAAGTCTTAAAATTGAAATATGTTTTGTAACTATTTATATATACATATATTTTCTTTTCATCGGGGGCGACACTAAATTCTGAAAAAGCAGAATTCCTGTTTTTTTTTTTGTTTTTTTTCGCTTCTCTCATTGGTTAACTTAAAGAATGTAGTACAGAGATTAAAAGTAAATATATTCTCAGAATGAATGACATATTTTCTTTGTAATTTGTTATTAATCTCACCCATTTTTAAATACTAAATGGTACTTTTCGGTTAGCCGGGCACCAGTGTTATACAGTAGAAGATCTTTATAACACAATTCTCCATATAATGCACAACTTCTCAGATGTAAACAATGACTTTTGCAGTTAAAAAGTACCTGCATTTTCACATTGTAAAATATTGCTACTCTCTAGAGGACTAAATTTGATACATTAGTTCAACTTTATCTTCTAATTTAAGACCTTTTTACTGAAAAAAAAGCTATTATTACAATACACATTTTTGAAAATGTCTAATATAAGGGATTGTTGTGTCAGTTATATTTGGATCATGTTTATAAAGTAAATTTTTCAATGCCTGACCTATATTATGCAAAAATTTATAATTTGGATAATTCTTGGTAACAAGGAATGCAGTATAAAGATATTCTAATGTATTTTGATATGTTTCAGATATATTTGGCCATGTTTACAAGGTGAATTTAATCATGTGATCCATATAACGCAAAATTCTATATAACGCACAACCTTGTGTTTTTAGGTTTGCGTTATAAAGATCTTCTACTGTATATACATATATATGTCTATATACATGTGCCATAAATTATGGTATATACAATTTTGTATCGAGCAACAATCTTCATTTGCACTTTCTTCGCCTTTCATTCTGGCAGCCGGGTTCCTCTCCCAGTTATGGCACTGAAGATGAAGAATCTACCATGTATCCATTCATTAAAAATTGTGCTCTATAAGAGCTGTAATATCTTACTTATGTTTTTGGATTAACATTTTTTTTTTCTTTGGTTCCATTTTTTTTTTTTTTTTGGTGGACTATGGCTACTGGCGATACCACATTAAAAAAAACGCGCCTGTGTGCCCTACCTCAAACATTTAAGACCGAGCCTTAATAAACATTATTGAATAGTTTTCTGGTCTTAATGTAAGGTGGTGTGGAAAAGGGCACTTAGATTTTCTTTATTAATTTCAGTTGTAGGCACCTATGTACTACATATTTCTTGTTTTGATTTTGTTCTATAAATTTGCACTTTGATAATTTTTATTTCTTTCTCTTCTGTAATTGTATCTAACAAAAGAAAAACTTGGAATATTCAATTCAGAAAGTAGAGAATGTGTACGCCCCAGATAAGAAGCTTTCATTACTACAGGGGAGTTGTCACTGGAGGAAGGCGTGACAGACAAATCTATTTCAGGACATAATAACTGAAGATGAAAGACAGTATGATGTGCTTAATACTATTTCTACCAGTATCAAATGACACCTTATAAAAGTTTTCGATTTACAATTTTCCATTTGTAATTTTTAGTTTGAAACAATTACAAATCATTTTTAATATTGAAGACTTTTTTATGCTTATTACAGTAAAAAACTGCAAGCAAAATAATCATGAATCCAAATTTTAAAAAGGTGCTACTTGACACTGGTAGAAATAGTGTTAAGCATCAATAAAGGCAATAACTCAGTGGGACAGTCTTGTGCACAGTGCCATTTCAGCCGTGCATTAGATTGTGCTTCTAAGAAAGTATTGCCTATGTAAGTAAAACTTTTTTAATAATCTGTCAAGTGTGAGTATTACTTGTGCACGGAAGGTTCTGTAAATATATTAATTGATCTTGTTCAAAGTTTAAACTTGGCACTGTGCTAAGTGCGCTTCAAAAGAAAGTTGCTATGCTGCCTTGGTCTGTGCTGCTTTTTTTCCAGATAGGTGTTTAATTAACCTTTAAAGACCCAGGTGGCATATTGAGAGTGGCACTCAATGCAAACTGGTCATGAATCCCAAAGTAATTATGCTATTAATTCTAATTAAATTAGGATACTTTTTGGTTAGCCGGGTGCCAGTGTTATATACACACACATACATATATATATATTTGTATAGATAACACTGGTGCCCGGCTAACCAAAAAGTACCTACATTAGTTTATTTTTAACAATTTGACGTTTATTACTCTTATATTGCTACTGGGCATTGCATTATACAAATATATCATTTTAAAATGTTATCTAGGTTTTAAAAGCTGATGTCGCATAGAGTACGCCATCCGTGTTTTTATAACCCAGGGTTCATAAATAACGTGATATTTTCGAAAATATCAAAAATATCCGATATTTTGATGTATCCGATATTTTCAAAATTGTCAGCTTACTGCTGATTCTAAAGATTTTTAGACTTAATATAAATTTGAATCTAAAACATATTACATTTAGCATGAAAACATAATAAAACAATATTCTAACTATCTTTTTTTATTTTTTCTTGCAAAATTTATGATCAAATAATTGAAAACATAAACAATCTTCTGTAAAAGTTGCTTTTTCACTCATCAAAACACAGAACGCAGGATTCAGTTTAAAAAATAAATAAAAATACACAACAAATTCGGAAATACAAAATAAAGTTTCTTTTATTTTTTCTATTGAAGAATTTGAACATGAATGTAAGTTTGTCTGCTTTTTCATTCCCTAACCTACTGTACAATTTAGACTGAAGTAAATAAAAACTTTTCGATTAGGCGGGTGCCAGTGTTATATTTCCATATTTATAAAAATACATATATGTAAATATGCATATATATATATATACATATATTTTTTATATATATACACACATACATATATAACACTGGCACCCAGGTAACCGAAAAGTACCCAAAAAGAATTAAGACAGGGTAGGGAGGTATTTTTCAAAGACAGTTGTGGTAAGGAGAAAGCTGCAGGTACAGTCCAAAACTAGTTTTTGGAGTGCAGAGAATATTTTGTAAGCTATTCTTTTTAGTTATTATTTACGGATGGGCTAATTTTTAATAACAGTTGAATTCATTTGCACTTCTTTTGACTGAAAATAAATATTAGATGTATGAAAATATCAAGAAATACGACATTTAAAAAATAAATATTAAATGTATGAAAATAAAAATATCAAAAACCTTGATATTTTGAAAATAAATATGATACAGTAGACTCCCTCAAATCCGCACAGCTTGGGACCAGAGGTTGTGCGGATTTGAGAATTTTGTCGATTTCTGGTCATTGATTTGTTTACATTTTTGAAACATTAATTTGATTGGTAGTTAAGCAAGGGAAATTATAATGAATGCTTTCAATAAAGTTAAACATTAAAATAAGTAAAATATTAAAATAATTTATTAGTTTAAAAGTAAGTAATTATTAAAATAATTATGTAAAATAAAAATTTAGAAAAATATTAAATTATTACCGATGAAATCGATTCAATTCGATTCCAAAAGCCCTATGCTGCCATCTGGTGGTAAAGCGATCGTAAGATCGATACGTCATTATTTTTTCACATTTTAGTAACTTTTTTCATTGTTATTTAGAGTCTTGAATGCTTTTCTTATACTGTTTTGTATGTTTAGAAATAAATTTGTCTATAATTAAAAAAAAAAAATTTCTGCGACAATAATTTTAAAATGGTGTTCCGGTTCGTGGATTTTTCCATTTTGAACCCTGGAATTTTTGATATAGATATGCTTATTTATATCAAAATCAAAAGTAATGTAAATGTATTTAGTAATAAATCAGCTGTAATAGCCAAAAGAGAATGATTAGCAAAAAATTTAGTAAAAAAAACATTGCAGTAGTCACTGATTTTGGCCCCATCTTGAATTTAGTTCCTGCAATTTAACTGTAGATTTTATTGTTTACATCTGAAAAAATATGCGGATTTTACAGAGTCTACTGTATATATCCATTGCCTATTTGCACGCTTTTTGTCTCAACATGTAACAGAAACGCCTTCACTAACAGGTGTTTCTGTTACATGTTGAGACAAAAAGCGTGCAAATAGATGTTCGTCTGACATTAGTCTTAAAGCTTAATATCTTGGCTAATTACTAACAATTTTTTTCGAAACTCATTATCAGCAATCCTTTTATATTTCTATGATGATAGGTACCTCAAGTGCCCCTCAACTCCCTTGTTGAGCAAAGTGAAATTTGTGTGTAATGGTAAAATGAGATTTTCTCAAAAACTATGTGAGCTAAGGTAATTGCTACAGTTCTCCTGCTAGTTTAAATAAATTTCTACTACCACTAATTTTTTCATAATTTTAGTTTCAGTAGATTCGGAAATAGAGGAGAAGGGGACATATTTTTGCATTACATTTTCAATCTATAACTATGACTAAAAGGTCAATAGCCTTTATTACTTCAGCCAAATTTGAACTTTCCATGTTACATAGTTGACAAGACAAAGAGCTTTGAGAGACAGAAACACAAGTGAACACACTTAAAATATTCTTGTGTATTTCTTTTTTAGACTTTTGAAGAGTAAAATTCATATTTCTTGTCTAAAACCCCAATTCTAAAAAATTGCTAATGCATTTATTTAGACATTAGCATGAAATAAAAATTTTATTTGGTGCAGGTTTATTTAGGTTCATTCAAATCTGTGTAATAAATTATACATATATATTTTTTCTATTTGCAAATTAAGTTAAACACATTGTTACTATCTAAATTATAAAGCATGTCTGTGAGTAATGCTGATACATATCAACAGTGGTAACAATTTAAGCAATTCATTTCTCCTTTTCTTTTAACAAATGGTACTTTTCGATTAGCCAGGTGCCAGTGTTATACATACATATGTGTGTAAATATACAATATATGTATATATAACACTGGTGCCCGGCTAACCAAAAGTACCAAGATAATCATGACATATTTTCACTTTCACATCATCAAATAAGGTAAAAAATGAAATAAGTTATTTGAAAATTGTATTTCAATTTACTGATTTTTAAAGCACAATTCTTTTAAAAATCAATCTCCATCATATGCAGCTAGATTAACTCATTTGGACTTTTCCATACCAATAGAAGAAAATTTCAGTTATCAAGATTTTGTATATTACATCTAAAAAATCTTAAATTTGTGAATTAAACTTTCACAACTAATTCTGAAGCACAAACAACTGATGTTTTAAATAATTTTTTACAAATTATTAAACCCAAAATATTTATTTCATGGTTAGCAATTGCTTGATATCTCTATATTTAATAATGAGTTATTTTTTATATGCTAAACATTTTGTAAATACGGTAGAACCTCTTTTAACTGAAATCCATTTTTAAAACTTTTTTTTTTACTAATCACATTCCTTGTGTGCAAAATCCATTTTGAAAACTTTTTTTTTTTTAACTATCATATTCTTTGTGTGCAAGCGGTCCTTTCTGAACTACGAGCAGACTTAGATAAAATGTAAAACTGTCTGCGAATTCTAATAATTTCTTAAAAGTTTTCTGCAAAAAAACGCTGTGCCCCTCCCGAGTCCTATATCGCCGCTAACAGCAAAAATGAACAGTTATATGAGAGTGGAGTGCCACTAAGTGACACCACTAAAAGAAAAATATTATCCCCCCCCCCCCATTTACAAGCATTATTAAAACCCAGTCAAGAAATGTACTATTGAATGGTATGCTTAATACAGACAACTAATGAATGAAAGAAAAGCTAATGAAAATGAAAAATATATATATATTTATTAAAATGTGAAATATTTTAATCATTAACTGATATAAAGATATCAATTTATGATTGCTCAACAAAACTGTTATTTTATTAATCTATAAAATAAAATAACTGAAATACGAATAAATGAATGTTAAAGTAAAAAAGTTATTAGTCCATGAATGGAAGAGATGAACTCCTACTCATCAGTTTATCTACTGTTTTTGAGACAAACCATTCCTTAATATTGTGACTCTTTTTTAAAAATTTTAAAAACTTTTTTTTCTCCAGTTGAAAAATAATCTGCAGATCTTCTCAAGAGTCTGTGACATGCATCTTACCAATTCTCCGCCCGCGGTCTTAATAATTTTTTTAGAAAGAAATTTATAAAATAAACAGACCTGCCAACCTTTGAAAATGAGAAATCATAGCACATAAAATTAAAACTAATCTGTTGGTTGGTTGGTTTTTTGTGTTTCACAGCCATCTTTTGACATTCGTAAAATGAATAAGGTTTCAGTCTTTCAACTCAATATAGTAAATTTTTTCCTCTGAAAATTTTTATACAATATTTAAAGTTTCTTCTCGTTTTGCAGCATTTTTTTTTTTTTTTTTACATTTGTAAAAGGAACCTGGTTCCAATTTTTTTTAGCCCAGTGCAGTAAATTTTGACGAAATTCTCGAATTTTTTTCCCGCGATCATTTCAGAATATTCACAATTCTTCTCTCACAATCGTAATTAACATTTTTCTATCTCGATTCTTTGTTGAAATCTGCACTTTTTACCATGAACTTTTGACGAAATTCACATTTTTCACCGCATTCCTTTGACAAATTTGCGTTTTTTTACCACGCAAAAATGGAATGCTTAATAATAATTCGTAAAGTGAAATGTTTAATAATAAATTGTACAATGGAGGTACAATGTTTAAGGATGATAAATATTTAATAAATTAAAATACTTACTCTCTTAGACTTATTTAAAAATAACAGGGCTGCCACAGTCAACTATTTTTTTTCTAAATTTTGCTTAGGTTCTTTTAATTATTATTTCTAAAAAATAATAATATACAATTATTTTTAAATAATAGTAGAAGGAAAAAAAAAACAGTTGCCAATGGCAGCCCAGTATTAGCTGAAATAAAAATGGTCACATACACAATAAGAAAGCAACACAATTCAGTTGGTTTGCGGTTTGCCGCTCCATTTATTGAAAAGTACAAATTATGTACATTAAAAATGTGCAAGACTATTATTTAATAACATAATCACATTTTGCATACAAAATTTTCCTCAGACAGTGTTGGGAGGCTGCTGAACACTGTCTGCTCTTTGGTTTAAAACATAGTCACATTACTCATCAAATTAGAATCTTTAATGCATCAAAATTATATGCAGGATTTGCAAGCTCGGTATAACTTCATCAAGAATCCAAGTCGACAAAATGGAATTGCTCCAAGCATCTTGCTTAATTTTTCCACCAGTTTTGATAATCAAAGGATGAAATTTTTAAGATACAATTTTTTAATTGATGCTTATGCAAACATAGTAAACAAATTAAATAAAATGTACCATTTTGCGTTACTTCTGGTTTCACAGTTTAAGGGGAAAAAATGTAATTTTTCTATTTTGGCATAAGTTTGGGGTTTCATGAGCATGAAAATTTACAATTTTCCAATTAGCATGTGTTCTGAAACTTCAAAAAGCTGAGAGAAATTTTAAGAAAAACAAAAGCCAAAATGTTGCTATTACAAGGTACTTTTTAGTGCCATATTATTAAATATATATAATTAATTAAATAATACATGTTATTAAATATACAGAATTATTAGTGTGTGGCCCAAGTTCGTTATGTCTTAGATAAAAACTTTCTCTTTTTATAATAAAAAACATAATTTATCCATGACACAGAAAGATTTTCTAATTATATAAATTTCATTCATTTAATTAGTTTTAGGTATACACACCTCGATTTATCTTTCATAACGATTTTTGTAAATGATCCTCTGTTATGCTAGAACTTTCTCAAAGAGTATTCAAAACACTTCTGCGGTTTCAAAGTAAAAATATTCTATCACTGTTAAGTCTGAAGCTGTTAATGACTACGTGAAAAAGTTTAATTATATATGCATTGCTTGCTTTATAATTTGCTTAATAACACTCGCGTCTTGAGTCAGTCATAACTGATTAATTATAAACAATGAAGTTCATAGCAATAAATAGTCTAATTTGAGTCGATACAGCTCAAATCGATGAGTAATGTTGAGAATTTCTGAAAGAAGAAACAAGATTTTTGGAATACAGATAGTTATGGTCCAGCCGAATTTTCGACAAAACTCAGACTTTGGGCCAAAAACTAAAATGAATTTTCAGTCGATCACTAATAATTTTACTATGTTAAATAGCTTAATTTATTTTTTTAAATATTATTTATTTATTAATATTATATTTTATTATAATTATTATTTATATTATTATTATATTTTTAACTTGTTCTCATAAATCAAGTTAAAACAGCAAAAACGAAAATACACCCGCTACACATATGTCTATGGCAAAATATACCCGCATGCAATGTGTTAATTTTAAATTGGAAACAATGCCACATTTACACATACATTCTACAAATCTGATCATATGGATATTGTTTATTGCTCAACCAATTATCTGGTATACATACGACCATAACCATTCTAATTAAATGTTTCTGTACTGTATATAATTATTGAACTACAATAAATAAAAGTTGTGTAAATTTATGGAACAAAATCAAAACAAGAAATAATATGCCTACTAAAATGAGTAAAGAAAATCTTCTAAGTGCCCTTTTCCACACCACCTTACATTAAGACCAGAAAACTATTCATTGATGTTTATTAAAGGTCTTAAATGTTTGAGGTAGGGCACACAGGTGCGTTTTTTTTTTACGTGGTATCGCCGGTAGCCATAATCCACAAATGAAAAAATAAATAAACTTCTGGAACCTTGAAAAAGAAAAAAAAGTTTACACAACAACATCAAAACTTGGTTTTAATATTAAAAGACATCTTTGAATTTAAAACTTTGTTTTCTGTCTTTCATTTTTGTTGCTAAATTGCCACAGTATTTTTCTTTCACCTGCCTTAGGGTTTGATGATCTCTTCAAATATTTTTTAATAACTCTGATTCTTGGCCTCTCATTGAACTTTTTTTTTTTTTTTTTGACAAAGCATAATTGAAAGATATTCATCATTCTTCTTCATCAAATTTACTCTAGTTAGTTCGGTATTTCCAAGGTCATTGGATGTCTCCATTACTAATATATTGGAGCAGAGATGTTCACAGGCATTTTGCAACCATTCTATTCTTTATAGTTCCAATGATTACCAGTACAGATTTCATATATGGGTTGTTCTCTACAATACTTGCAAATTTGGCCAGCAGTCTGACTTGAATGATGCATATGTAAATTTTCATAAAAATTAGATAAATGGTAAGAAATCAGACAATTATTGAAGATTTTAATAGGAAGAGAAATTGTTTTAAAAATTTGACTTAACAAAAAAATAAAATAAAAATTTGTGGAAAAAATAAAATAAAAAATGTGAGGGAATGACAAGTGAGGGAATGATGAAATAAGACATTTTTACTAGTTGTAGGGGAAAAATGCAAAATTATGAAGAAATCCAAACTGTTTCCTTTAAGAGAAACACTTAATATATAATGTATGATAAAATTAAAATTTTTGATATTTACAAAAAAATGAATATTCTGTGTGAGGGAATGACTGCTAATAAAAACACTTCCGGATATACTGACTAAAAAATAATTCTGTAAAATTAACAAAATCTTACACCACCAATTTGTGTTGCTGGACTGATAAGTGCTCAAAATAGCTTCTTCTCTGTGAAGGATGCTAGACTGCTACTGCTCATTAGTGGTAGATATTTGAGATAATAGCAATGTGTGAGGGAATGATGGTCTAACATGGGGAAACATATAATTGATTGAGTAGACTATATAATAATAGTAAAAATTAATATTTTTATTATTTTTTGTAATGTATCAAATAAGAACTTTATTTTGCTTAGGGTATTTTTAATTATTTTTATTTCTGGATGGAAAGAAATAGGCAATAAAATATGGTAGTACAGGTGGGGGAAAGGTGAGGGAATGATGTTTGCATGATATAGGGTAGATGTGCCAGTAATGGACACCCTTCCAGTAATGGACACCCCTTGATGTTTTTGCTTCATAAAAAAATAACTAATAAATATTTAGCTTTAATTATTTTTTTTATAATTCCCCCTTGTATGTTTTATAAAACTATGTTATTGTTGACACTTTTAATCAAACCAATCAGGAAGCAGAAAATAATGTTTCAAAGTTTCGCTGTTTTTCTGTGAAAATCTTAATGAAGAGGTTAAGAGCTGGCTTTGTTTAATTAATTCATATATTATTTATTTTCTTGCAAAATTTGAATGTTTTTGTTTGAGTAGCAATAGAAAACTTTGAATTTTATATACTAATGGCTATTTACAAAATTTCATTTATTTTTAAGGTTTTAAGAGGGGGTGTCCATTACTGGGATGGTTAATTAGTCATTTTCCAGTAATGGACACCCCATGTAGACATTGCTAAAAATGCAATTTTGGTCATGTTTATAGTGCATAAAATACTTTGGCTTAACTGCAAACCTAAATAATCAAATTTAATTTTTAAATTATACTTACCAAAATGTAATAACACCAAAACTTTTATAAATAGCTGCTTTTAAGTTATTTTATGTGATTAATAAAATTTTGATATTTTATTTTATTTATTATTATTATTTTTTTTTATGTAGTACATATATATACCTCACATATTTTATAATCTGGCAATCAAACCAGCCTTGAAGCAGAAAATACTGTTTAAGAGCACAGTCAAAGAGGGGCTCATAGGGCTTAATCCCTCTCTGTTTAAATAAAAACAATTAAGTTACAGAAGCTATTAAAAATCCATTTTCTGTCTTAAATGTTTCCTTATTAAAAAAAAAAAAAAAAAAAAAAAAAAAAATACTATTAATGAAAGTTATAGGTAATATTAATGAAACTAGTAAATCTGCAGATCAGTGACCTCAAACATCAGTTCTACAGTTTTATTTTGAAATTATTTTATTTAGTATTTAAAATATCCAATTCACAGTATCCTTTCTTTCATATTTGTAATATTGATTATTATAAATGATATATCAAGTAATCTCTGGAAGATTGTTAAAAATAGTGATACAAAGCTAAACATTAATATTCCAAAACTTTTTTTTTTTTTTTTTTTTTTACCTTTTAAATCCACCACTGTTTCAATAATTGGATAGCTGTAATTGTCTGATATTTAGTATTTTAAACTATCCATCTAAAATAATTAAAACATCGATCTTCTGATAATTACACTAATTGATGCAAACAGTAAATGTCACAAATATTTTATTAATTACTGGTATCTTAATTGTTAAATTTATTTGAAAATAACTATTTTGTTTCATTAGTATGTATTCATTAAATTCTGGTTCTAAGTACAGTCATAAAAACAATTATATTTATTACTTTTATGGGGTGTCCATTACTGGAACAGAGGGTGCCCACTACTGGGCCAGAGGGTGTCCATTACTGGGCTTTTGGGTGTTTTGATATATTTCTGTTATTTAAAATTAAATTTCTATTCATATGGGGAAATGAGGCTATAAGAATGGTTAAATATTGTTGATAGATTAATATAATATTGAAAAAACTGGAATATAATAATTATAACTATTAATAAAAAAATAATTTTTAAAGAAATTCCTTAAGGGTGTCCATTACTGGCACATCTACCCTATATTATATTTTTAAATACTAAATTTATTTATTTTTAAATTTTACTTTCTGCCCCTAATAAACTATGTTTAGATCTTCTAATAAAAATAAAAATAAATAAAAATGTAATAAAATTAAGAGCATTTATATGGCTGGGAAGCACTTTTTGCACTATTGCAGAGAATAACCCATATTACATTGGTTTGTTTCAAATAACAAATTTTTTCTGACGCCAATCTGGCAAAAACTTCGTTTCCAAATATCAGTTACATATATATTTTTTAATTCTTTTAAAAAGGAAATAACAATAAATAAATAAAAGTTTATTTAATAACTATAGAACAAAACAATTTATATAATTAAAGTAAATAAACAACGGTACTTCTTAGTTATCCCATCAACCAAATTACTGTCGTCAAACTGTAAATTAACTGATTAAATGCCAATAATGGCCAATAAAACCATTAATTCGACGTTTTATTTGTATTTTTATTAATGTTTTACTATTTATTTGTTCTTTCGTTATTTAAAATAAAAATTATGTCAATGGGTATAATTTGGCAAGTGGTTTGGCAATTTATATAATTTGGCGAAATTGGTCGACAGGATAACTAAGTACCTAAACAACAATAGCCGGGTTACCATATCAGGCAAAATACATCAGGCAATTATGACGAGATTTAAGTACCCTAGTGAGTATAGGACATCCATGCCAGATTACCACCCTATATAATTCATTATGGTTACATATGTAATGTATTCATTAGATTTCATATTGTTCATTACTTCTTTACAATATGAGAGGCAGGAGTTTGATTGGAAATTTTCAAGAAAATCTTACTAGCCTGATTTTTTTTTTTTTAATAAAAATCTGCAAAATGCTTGAAAATTGTTACAAAAAAACATGCAATTGGAAAAATAGTTAATTATTATGTCTGAAATGCATATTCTTATTTTTTTCTTTAAAATTAAGAATATAGTATATACAAAAGAGGAAAATTTGGTTATAGGATAGAACTTAGTAGTACCATGTTTAATTTCAATAATCTGGAAAGCTGCAAAAATAGAAAACTGGCAAAAAAAAAAAAAAAAAAAGTTTCTGAATATCTTCTATAGTTTTTCAGATTGTCTAAAAATTCAACTTGTCCCGTCAGAAAAAACATTCTCTAGAGGCGAGTAAAATAATGAATCGCCCAACTCTAGAGTAGAAATTAAGGGTTTAACACAAAAACAATTAAAAATTTATATACACAGTCTAACATGTTGTATGACAAGGAAATTTGTGAAAATGTAGCTTGTGTTTTCCAGGAAATTACTTTAAAACTAAATAAACACTCCTTGAGTATTTTAAATTCTTTTAATATTCTAATAATGTGCATAGAAACAAGACGATCTAGTTAAATAAAATATTTGTAGATGTCATGTTTAAAATAAAAATCTCACAAGGAGAAAAGCATTTAATATCCTAAGGGGAATATATATATATATATATGATCTGTTATATTACAGGAAAATGAAGAATTCTTACCAGTTTGAAAACATTTATTATAAATTCTTGAGGCATGAATTGATATCTTTTCGTTTAAAAGCTTATCCACCACCTTCACGCAGTTCATGATTTCGAAGCAATTTAAACTCTTTATTACCTCCTATTTCATGTCTATAAGTGCAACCATATGCGCTACAACTCATCATCATTTTGTAAAATAGTAGGATAAGCCAAAAAAATAATTATATAAATAATAAAGCCGAAAAATAATAATAAACAGACGCAAAATACATAGAAAACAATGGTGAAGCACGCAAATGTTTTGCCAACCGTAAGTTGAGTTGTACTTTTTTATGTCTTCGTGACGTCACATGCACATTATCTATTATGGCATAGAAGACTTGGGCATATAAATTATGTATACTTACAAAGAATGTCAAGAGAAAATCTTGTAAGGGGATTAGAAAAGATGAATGGTGAAGAAACAAAATGTGAAATATGTATTCAAGGGAAATTAACAAGAACACCATTTAATCATGTGATAGAAAGAACAACACGCATTTTAGAAAGATTACATGTTGATTTATGTGGACCAATGAAAGTACACTCATTGGGAGGGAGTAAGTACATGCTAATGGTAGTAGATGAATATAGTAGAAGATATTTTGTAGATTTTTTAAGAAGTAAAGATGAAGCAAAAGAAAGAATTATAAATATAATAGAGAGAAGAGAAAATGAAACCGGCAAGAAAGTAAAAGCGGTTAGATCAGATAATGGTGGTGAATTTACTAATGAAGAGCTCGTGAATTATTACAAAAGGAAGGGCATACAGAATGAAAGAACCACAATTCATAGTCCACAAAGTAACGGGATTGCAGAAAGGGCTAATCGGACTGTTATTAATACTGCAAGAACATTGCTGATAGAAGCAAAACTACCTTTATCCTTTTGGGCCGAAGCAGTATCAACAGCTGCTTATATACATAATGTTACTCCAACAGCTACGAGAAAGAAAACGCCATTAGAATTATGGTCAAATAATAAACCAACAGTAAAGCATATGAGAGTATTTGGATGTAAAGCTTTTTATCGCAACGATGATATCAATAAAAAGAAATTTGATGTAAGAGCAAAACCAGCAGTGTTTATCGGATATTCAAGAGATCGGCGAGCATACAGATTGTATGATTTAAAAGAAAAGAGAATACGTGAAAGCAGAGATGTAGTATTTATAGAAGAAAAAATGGGATATGAAGATATAGCTAACAAGGAAGAAATGACTGATGAATTTGAATACATCAACATTACCAATAATAAAAATGTAGTAGATGAACAAGAAGATAATAATTCCGATGAAAATGAAGAAGAGTTAAATCAGAAAAAGGAAGCAATTGCGTTGTCAGATGATTTGAATGATTCTGCGACAGAAGAATCTGAAGTAAATCATATAATTGATGAAAACAAGGAACAGCAAGAAAAAGAAACTAATGAGAATAAGTTGTTTGAAGAACCTAGAAGATCATCACGAATTAGGAAACCCAATCCAAAGTATTTAGCGAATCTAGTGCACGAGGAAGTTCCAAAGAATTACAAAGATGTATTAAATTCTAGAGATAAGGATAAATGGATAGAAGCAATCAAAAAGGAATTACACTCATTAGAAGAACACAAAACGTGGAAAATCGTTGACAAACCAAAAGATGTGAAGGCACTGAGAAGCAAATGGATTTTTACTGTAAAAGAAGACGGTGAAGATGTAAAATATAAAGCAAGATTAGTAGCCGACGGATCAAGACTTAAATTTGGAACAAATTATCAAGAATCGTATAGTCCTGTAATGAAAACTGAATCATTTAGAACTTTATTGGCAGTCGCAGCGATGAAAGGTTACAAAACTAGATTTTTCGACGTAGAAACAGCATATCTGAATGCAGATCTAGAAACTGCAATTTATATGAATCCGCCTGAAGATCTACAAATTGAAGGAGGGAAAATATTATTGGTAACAGGAAATTTATATGGGTTGCCAGAAGCAGGAAGATGCTGGTATGAAAAATTAGTTAATATATTTGATAAAATTGGGTTACAGCCCTGCAAAGCTGATCCATGTGTGTTTTTTAATAAAAATGATAATAAATTTATTGCAGTTGGAATATATGTCGATGATGGAATAATCGTTAGTGAATCCGAAGAATTAATAAATAAATTGATACAAAAATTGAATAAAGAAGCAAAAATTAAAGAGCTGAAGAAAAACATTAAATTCCTTGGTATTGATATTGAAGAAAATAATGGAGAATTTTTGCTAGGGCAAACTAAGTATGCAGAAAAAATCTTAGAAAGATTTGATATGGAAAATTGTAAAAGTGTGAAAACCCCTGGTGTTTCTGGAATAAAATTAGATGAATATGAAAATGAAAATAAAATTGATGAAACACTATATCTAGAAATGCTTGGAAGTATAGGATATCTAGTAAGAGGAACAAGGCCAGATTTAGCTTTCACTTTAAGTAATTTATCTCAATATGCAAAAGATCCTAGAGAAATTCATTTACAGGCAGTGAAGAGAGTTTTGCGGTACATTCAAGGCACTAAAAACTACAAACTTCGAATTAAAAATAAAAAGGGCCAACTATCACTTTGTTCTGATGCTAGCTGGTGTACTACACGGGATTCAAAATCATTTGGTGGATATATCGTAAAGATAGGAGAATCACTGATTGAATGGAAAAGTAATAAACAGAAACTGGTTGCGCTTTCTACAATGGAATCTGGACTTTTAAGTTTATGTGATGCTGTTTGTGAAGGAAAATGGTTAATGGGTCTCTTGGAAGAGTTAAGCCAGGAAGAAATGGTGAAGCGTCCAATAGAAATCAGTACTGATAGTCAATCTGTAATTGATTGGATTAAAAACCCAAGAGTGAATAATCGCAACAAACATATAGGTAGAAAATATCATTTTGTAAAAGATGAAAGAGCGAAAGGAGAAATTGAAACAAAATATGTAAATTCGTCTGAACTGGAAGCAGATATAATGACTAAGAATTTGAGTTATGATGTCATGAAAAAACATATTACAAGTCTCGGAATTACTGAGGATTATTGACATGTGAAAGGAGGGATTTGTAAGTAAAGTCACATGACAATATTTAAATGATTTTTTCATAAGATAAACTCTTGAACAATAGACATTTTTTCCTGACTCCATGTATTTAATTTTTTGGGGGTTCAGACGAAAAACGTGAGATGTTCGACGATAATATTGATGTTGTTATGATTTTGAGAGGTGTATTCGTGGTTGCTGTAATGTGATTGTCTAAATAAATGTTTTGTGTGTTTTTTTTAAAGAAGTTATGTTTATAGTAAAATAATTATCATTATTTTAACTAAAATGTTAGAAAATAAATAACAAAAAGCATGTTCCTTTGACATAAGAAAATCGATATACCTAACAAGAATGATAATTCTAATATCAGATGGTGAGGTTTTTGACAAATCTGTGTTTGCTGGGGGGAAAATGTGAATTTCATTAAAGGGTCGTAATAAAAACCCGAATTTCATCAAACGGTCGCGGAAAAAACACAGCGGTCTCTTTAGAAAACAGCAAACATACAAACAACTATATGTTTATTATTATAGGCATAGCTTTTAAACTGAAATAACATACGGAAGAAACTTTTTAAAAGTCTGGTTAACCTGAACTCAACTTGCAGAAATCTACGCTCAGCGGGAAATCGACCTGAAATGGAAACAGAATTAACCCAAACTGCAACAAAAATAATTAACGCAGGGAAGGATCCTCTCCCCTGCTGTTACCTTTCATAAAATTTCATTTTATTTTCAGAATTTCTTTTTCTCTCAGAATCACCCCTGGAGCACAGGGGGGGGGGGGGGGGACAGAGGTGGATTAACCACAACTTGGGCCCCCCTCCTCTTCTTCAAAGCGATATAGACCATAGGTGATTCAGAATACACGTCTTCTCAATTACCCCATAAACCACTGATGGAGGAAATGTACTTCCATTTACAAAAATTATAAAAATTACAAATTTTTATATATAGTATTTGTTTTACCTAGTAAAATTCTAAATTTAATTTTGATACAGTCCCTGGGTTTATAGGTTATATTTAGAAAATATGGTAACCTATCCTGAAATTTTGCGATTTTGCACTATAGCAATAACAGTCATGATTTTTCCACAAATATATATACATTCCTGCGAATCATTTATTTTTGCAAAATTCCACAAAACCAGTATTTTGGAATTAATAAGTGTATAGGAGGAAAAAAAAAATATATAAGACAGAAAATAGTGAAACATTTTGTCATCTGATGATAAAAAACTGATAAATTTCGTCAAATAGTTACAGGGGAAAACTAGTTGCCCAGGTAGCACAGCAGTATCGGCCCGATACTGCCCAATATCGGCCAATCTTGGTGTGCATCGGCAAAAACCGGTCATGTTTACCGACATTGGCCCTTATTGATCGATGTTGTCCAATGTTGGATTTGTATCATTAAAACTTCTGAAATCATGAATATTTAAATTTTTTATTCACATATTGTACTTTTTTTAGGAAGGTAGAAAACAGGAAACAATTATAATAACATTTTAAGTTCTGTAAATCCATGTGGAAAAACTCACATTGACCAACATCGCCCGATATCGGGTTATATCGGTAGCAATGATGCACAAGGATGTACCAGCCAGCCAACCAATCAAATACAAGAGAAAGACAAGTTCCCAACATGGCCGCCGTGTTTTTCGCTTTCTCGCCGTATATCTACTCCACCTTCATGGCTGTTGCAGATTAAAAACGAGAATATTTATTGTGATGGTAGTATGGAAAAGTGAGGTGTGTCATTCTTGAAATCCGAAAGTCACATGTTTATGTGAAACGGGTAAGTGCTCTTTATATTTCATATAATGTTTGTTTATTGAAAACATATAATCAGACTCATTTCATATATTCAAACTTGTTTTTTAAATATTGTTTTCTGTTCACATTGGTATTATTACTTGATTAGTTATCCATATTCTTGTGTAGTGTGTATTTTCTGTTCATATCATATTTATACTTGTCTCGCAATGTATATTATCCTTAAAGATTTTCGTCACTAATGATTGTAAACAATGCATATGAATTTTTGGTAGTGTTTGAGTCAGTATATTATTTAACCGTTTAAGTAACACCAAAACACTTTTTCATTGTTTATATATTAATTAAATTGTCCGTTTACTTTATTCTTGAAGTAATTATTTATATTAAAACGTGATTTTCTTTTTTTATTGTACGTAACTGAAACGATTTACTTACTTAAATGGCACAAGTACAATTAAAGTTGTGAGCAATTTATATAACCTTGAGGTCCTTTTTATCAGAATTCGGAATAAATATTTCAGATATCCTAATTCAAGTGTGAGAAATTTTTTTTTCTTCCCTTATAAGGGAGAGTATAGAATTTTTTGTTTTTGTTTTGTTATACTTGCTACTTTAAACATAATTTTCCAAATATAAAAATCGTTAAAAGATTCAAAATCAGTCATCAAACAATTACAATCAAAGGTTATTTATACTTTTTATATTTTCTTTGTTATTTATTTATTTATTGGTTTATTTTTTATTCCATCCAAAAATAAAAATATGATACATTGTTAAAGCTGATTCTTCTTATTTAAGTTTAATCATTTGTGATTTTTTTAAAAGATTTCTACTGATAAATTATCTCTGTGTGTGTGTGTGGGGGGGGGGGGGGTTTAGATTTCAAGATTCTGTATAATGCTTCTTCCTACCATCAATACAGTTAAAAATCTTTAAACTTCTTAGTATTTTGTTTATCTTTAATTTGCATAATGTGTTCTTATTTAAGTCATATACAGAAATTTAACCATTTGGGAAGAGTTCCCTATCTTGTGCCACTTGATGCGACTGGCAAAAAAGTAAGCAATGTTGTCAAAAGTCTGTTTTAGCATCTTACCAAATTTTTATTTTTATTATATTTTATTAATATTATTTGTAATATTTTATTTTTAAATTTACCAAATCATCTTACCAAGCGCCAAAAGATTGCAACAACCACATCGCCCAAAATAACTTTCAAAGTTTTCTGGCACATTGCACATGTTATGGAACTCTTGTCATGAATTTTATAATGGCTGTGTTAAAGCACTATTATTTATCTGATGTCTATTAGGAAACAATTAAAAATGCAAATTTCCCAAAAATTTAAGGTTTTTTGAATAAACTATTTCTACCTGTTAAATTCCTCTTGGGCAAACTAAATGTAATAAGTTCATCATTGAATTTGGGTTAATTTGAATTCGTCTTCTATTATGTAATGTTATTTTTCACAAAAATTTTGTTTCACATTAAACGGGCCAAAAGAAGAAAAACCTTGCATTGACCCTTGGAATTTTTTTTCTTATGCAACCTCCAATTTTAGTGATTAAGTAATAATTACAAGAAGAAAAAATTCGTTAACTGGTATTGAAGAATTAAAAGTGTAAAATGCTTTTTGTGTATAAAATAAAGTTTGTTAATACAGTAGACTCCTTCAAATTGAATAATTGAAGGAAAATGATTTCATTTTTTTTGTGCATATTCAAATATGCATTATTAATTATTTACTTGAACTTTACTTTTAATATTTTAATCAGTTTTTAAATTACCTTACTTTTTATCCTTTTAGTTTATTACTTTACTTATTTTAATATTTTACAATATCACAATCATTCATTATAATTTTGATTGCATTACTGCATTAAAATTACTGTTTAAAAAATGTAAACAAAGCAATGGCCAGAAATCCGCACAACTTCTGGTCTCAAGCTGTGCGGATTTGAAGGAGTCTACTGTATTATATTGAAACATGTCAGTTTTTTAATCATTCATACATATATTTCCTGGTTTGTGTGGGCCCATAGGGACAGAGGGGCTTCTGCCTCTGTGCTGTCTGTTGGAGATGCCCTCAAAAATGGTGTAAGATTGAGTGTTAACGCACATAGCATGGGTCTCTATATTGTAGTCAATATTGTATTTTTACACTCTTTTATTTAACTTTGTTTTTATATGTAAAGAAGGAATTTTGTAATTGATTTTTCACTCTTTTCTTGATATTCTAGAATTATAAAAATTATGCCTGTGTATTTCCAATGACAATATGCCATTTTAATATTTTTAGAACTTCATTATAAATTGATTTTAAGGCATTTTTGTCGTACCTAGCCGCAGGTGATAAATCTCAAAATAATCTTTATTATTACAACTATTTATGATTTACAAAAACAAGTTAATTATGCACCAAACCATTTACATCAAAATATGTTTAGTGGCTGTAAAACTGTAACAGTGAAGTATTTGGAACAATAAAAATTAAAAAATATGAAGAAAATAGCTTTTTATTTTTTAAGTTTCCTAATTTTTATTGATTATTTTTAATTATTAATAATAATTTATTTTATTAATTTAATTTTAATATTTCTTTAAAAAAAAATCCTTGTTTATAATTTATTACTGTATATACTGTCATATTAGTCAACCCCAAAATTTGAGAGATATAACATGTCCATCCGTTTGAATAACAATATTTAATAATAGACAACAACAATAGATATAACGATAGTAATCTTGGTTTTAATTTAATTTTAATCAAGGAAGATTAATATGAATTCTGCAATCAAATAGGACAATGAAAACTATTCCAAAATACTGATAATAAAATGGAATGATTTTCATTCCTTTAAAATTTTGGTGTTTATTTACATGTGAGTACATATAGTAATTAATTTATGATTATATGTTAAAAAAAATAGTTTAGAAATCCTGTATAACAGTTTAAATAATAATTTTTTCCCCTGTTACCTACTATATTTTAAAAGATAAGTAGAACAAATATTATATTTTAAATAAATTCACGTATTCGTGCTATTTATCAAGTAATACATCAAAGCAGTGATTTTTCAATAGTTGGGCTCTTTGTAAAATTAATGCATTGTAACGGATTTTTTTTTTTAACGACATAAATTGTAGTCATGAAATTAGGTGTGATTCTCAAGATAAACATTGAATGCTTATAAAAGTGTACTCTTTTAGAAACTATTTTTATTATTTACGGAAAGAGTTTGTTTTGAAAATTCACTTTAATTCGAAAATGCATTTTTGAATATTATGTTCAAATTTTGTAAGAGAAAAAAAAAAACAGGTAAAATTTTAATATTGTAAGTTTGCAGTTTGTAACTTAAGTAGTTGGTTTGCAATTTTGTTTTCTGATTTATAAAACCATTAAACAATAAAGTTGTGAGTACTGTGTGATTTTAGCACTAACTATTGGATACAGTAGACTTCCTCAAATCCGCACATCATCGAATATGTAAACAATAGAACTTTCACTTCAGATGTAGGGACAAAATTACAGACTTTTTTATTTTTATATAATTCCATGTGTATTTTAATATGTAATTCTTGTTAATGTGACTGAACTCTTGCTTGTTCATGAAGGAAATAGTATAAATTTATTTCTGAAAAATTCAAGATATCGCTGATATCACTGGTAATTGCAATCTTTTTACCAAATATATTTATGTATTAATCAAGCTTTTTTGGTTATTAAGTCTGCCTAAACCTGAAATAAAACTTTTTTATTTTATGATTTTGATATGAATTAGTAGGGTACCTTTGTGAGGCAAGTTTGTTTGAATAATTGAAGAAAAATGTATATAATCTTTATTATGTATATTCAATTATGCATTATTATTTACTTGACGTTTACTTTTAATAATTTAATTATTTTTTAAATTATCTTAATTTTTATTATTTCAATTTATTATTTTACTTAGTTATTTTAATATTTTACTATAAGTAAGCATTCATTATAATTTCGATTGCATTATTACATTCAAATTACTGTTTAAAAATATAAACAAAGAAAGCAATGACCAAAAATCCGCACAACCTCTGGTCCCAAGCTGTGCGGATTTGAGGGAGTCTACTGTATTAATATAATAAAGTAAAAATATTTCATTTTCAAGCTGAAATTTTGGTGAATAAATTCAAATCTCCCATTTAAAATTTGTTTATGAAATTAAAAAAAAAAAAAGCTATAGCAGGCAGAATCCATATCAACTCAGGCAGGGGGGTTACCTTCATAGTCTCAGAAGTTTTTGAATTGAACATATGTTAAAATTTAAGAAAAAGTAAGATACTTGTATATTTTCATTTTGTTCAAAAAAATTCCTGGCCCGAGATACAGGCCACCAAAGATGACATCCCCGGCATCCTTTCTCATTCGCGATTTTCGATAAAAATTTTAAAGTGCTCTATCTCTAGAACGGTGCAAGATATTTTGTTGCGGTTTATTTTATTTTAAAGATAATATTCTTCTGTTTAAAATGATATACCCAATTTTGAAAAATGTATTCAACTTTTATTGTGGCAACCTTTTGAATAAAATTTTTTTTTTCAAAAAAAAATTTTTTTTTTCGAAAATGCCAATCTTAAAAATTTTGATTTTTTTTGCTGTTGATCAATACCATTGGGAACTATCTTCACTGTAAAGGAGAACTTCCACTTTTGAGTTTAACAAATTTTAGAAACATTTAAAAAATTCAGAGAATTTTACAGGAACTGTATATATACAGTTCCAATAAAAGTCACTGAATTTTTGCTTATTTGTATCATATTTGTAAGGATAAGCCTACTATATATCCTAAACAAGTTAGAAATTGCAATATCAAATGTGGCAAATGAGGTGCGTGCGTACTATAACTAGTTTTATAAATATTCAGATCTTGGGGCAATAAGTTACACTCTTGGGCAAAAAGGGCATGAATACAAAATTTATTATGATTCTACATATTAAATTCATAATACGGAAGTAATATGAATTCATCTTAAAAGGACTTAATCGCCATGGCAACCTAGAATCATTGCCTATCATGGTATATCATTGAATCAATTATGTATTATAGGATTTTTAAATAGAATGAAGAAAACTTTCATTAATGTCTTTTATGTTTTAATTTGATTTTCATAGCATTTGAAGTGATACATACTTTATTTTCAATACCAAACATAGTAAAACAATCTCAATAACATATATCAATTACACAGCAATACAAATTATATTAATACAAATTACAGTTCAGACAGATGGGCAGACAAATCGAATCCATAAAGACTTTCAACTATGTTGGAAATTGTTAAAAACACATAAATAGGTCGGAATTTGACTTTTAGAAATTTATGTCAATAGACGGAAGCATACTTGAATACTTTCATACAACCCTGTATTTTACCTACTATCTTTTTATACATGCCACTATTTAGCTAATATTTAATTAACATTAAAACATCCTTAAAACCAGTGAAATCACACTTCCAGAGATTATCCTCCATAGACGGCCATGTATCTAATTCTTTGCATGGACCTGTATATCATTTTATATATATTCTCCAAACATATCTTAGTATACTAAATGTAGTTCAGTGTAAAAATGTATAACTCATTTAAAAATCACCTTTAAGCTACTTTCATTCATACTCAGTAAACCCTTAAGATTTCATTTGTGTAGCCCTGTATATGATCTACAGCATTTATGCACACAACGTAATATGGAAAAATTTAGTTAAACTTAAAAACTCAAACACAACTAACAATACACTTCCAGCAATACCCTTACGATTTCTTTTGTGTAGCCCTGTATATGATCGACAGCCTTTATACACACAACGTAATATGGAAATATTTAATTAAACTTAAAAACTCATATCACAACTAAAAATGCACCTCTAGCAATCTTTGCTAATGTGCAGTATTTCCAATAAGGTAAAGTATCCTAAATCTTTTGTGTGTCCCTGTAAACACTATGCACTTTCTGTGACACAGGAAGTAATTTTTTGTAAACCTCTGCAATAAAGTATGTATCACTTCAAATGCTATGAAAATCAAATTAAAACATTAAAGACATTAATAAAAGTTTTCTTCATTCTATTTAAAAATCCTATAATACATAATTGATTCAATGATATACCATGATAGGCAATGATTCTAGGTTGCCATGGCGATTAAGTCCTTTTAAGATGGATTCATATTACTTCCGTATTACTGAATTTAATATATGGTATTATAGTAAATTTTGTATTCATGCCTTTTTGCCCAAGATTGTAACACTTATTGCACCAAGATCTGAATATTTATAAAACTAGTTAATACTATGCATGCACCTCATTTGCCACATTTGATATTGCAATTTCTAACTTGTTTAGGATACATAGTAGGTTTATCCTTACAAATATGATACAAATAAGCAAAAATTCAGTGACTTTTACTGGAACTGTATATATACAGTTCCTGTAAAATTCTCTGAATTTTTTAAATGTTTCTAAAATTTGTTAAACTCAAAAGTGGAAGTTCTCCTTTACAGTGAAGATAGTTCCCAATGGTATTGATCAACAGCAAAAAAATCAAAATTTTTAGGATTGGCATTTTTGAAAAAAAGAAATTTTTTGAAAAAAAATTTTTTTTTTCAAAAGGTTGCCACAAGAAAAGTTGAATACATTTTTCAAAATTGGGTATATCATTTTAAACAGAAGAATATTATCTTTAAAATAAAAAAAACCGCAACAAAATATCTTGCACCGTTCTAGAGATAGAGCACTTTAAAATTTTTATCGAAAATGGTGAATTGGAAATGGTGCCCGGGATGCCATCTTTGGCGGCCTGTATCTCGGGCCAGGAATTTTTTGGGGCAAAACCAAAATATACAAGTATCTTATTTTTTATTGAATTTTAACATATGTTCAATTCAAAAACTTCTGAGACTATGAAGGTAAGATTTTTTCTTTGGCTGCCTGAATTGACATGGATCATACCAGCAAATTATAAATTGTTATAGCAAAAATGTACTTGGTCTGATTGTGATTTTGGTTCATTGTACTTTTCTAGCTAGTGTGGAAATGAAGTTTGAAGGAACAGAAACCACTGCTATCTCTAGCTGCATTGGAAAGGTGCTTGCAGAATTTGACGACAGGGATGGAAACACTTGAGAAGAAGATGACTAACAAGAAATAGATGATTTGTCGAAAAAATTTTTGTTAAATAATAAATATGATTAATAATAGTTTGTAAATAAAAAAACATTTAATTCTTTTTTGTGATTAATAAATTTTATTTGTTATACATGGTAAGTTTTTATTTAAATTCTAAGAATTGACTTCTAATGTTTATATTATCATTTTTAAAACTAGTATCCAATGTTTAAGATATTTCAATAAAATACAATTTATAAAATAAATTTACAAACTTTTAAAATCACCTTGTAAATTTTATCTTAGAGAAAAACTGTTGATAAAAATTGACTCATATAAAATCTATCTAAAATTAGAATTTTTAACGAAATATAAATTATCATGATATTTAAATGCTAAGTTTTTAGATTTCTAATTATTTCAAATGCCTTACTTATGTGCAATTGAGAGAATCTATCAATTTCAATTTCTAAAATGTATTTTATAGCTTCACACCTCCCACCTCCCTCCCTGACTCAAAAGAGAAAACATATAAAGAAAATAGCTATTTTGTCCTTTATATAATTTCTGATATTTTCAAAGTGTTTTTTATCTATTAATTTTTTTGAGGGGTGGGGAAATGTCCTGAAATATATTTAAAAAAGTTTCTACCTTCTATCAGTCACAATTTCTTTCTGCTTACATAAACTTAAGTAGGTATTGTAAATTCTGAAATGGAATTTAGATAGCCTTAATGTCATATTAGTCTACTTTTTGTAGGGATGTATAATTTCTAGAAAGACTGAAGTGTTGGAAAAAAAAAAAAACATTTTTCTGTAAAAATTGTTTTTTTTTTTTTTTTTTTTTTTTTTTTTTTTTTTTTTTTTTACAAATAAGAGCTTTTTCGTTGCTAAATTTTCTTTGAAAATATAAAATAATATACATTTTTTGAATATACGTATGTACATTAAAAATAGAAAGATTTTATTTTTACTTCATATGAATATATTACAAATAGAAATAATAAACTTACTATTAAAATTTTAGTTCCAGAATAGATTTTCCCGCTTAGTTTAATGACATTGTTTGTAACATATTTTTTTATTCTTTTAAATGATCATTTCAGTTGCTCTTTCAATTTTACACTGCCATTAAAACTTGTAATATAAATATTTGCCTCAATATTTGCTGGCAATTGTGTTTATTTAATGAAAAAATTCCATCGAAGTATTTATCCCCCAGTAGTATACTTCAGACTCTCATTCAGAATGAAGGGAGTATAAAGATAAAATATAAATTAATGTTTTACTAATTTTTAATGTAGGAGTAACTAAAATAAAGTTGGTTAAATAAATAAAAAAACAACAGGTGGATTTACTTTTTTCAATTAAATTTTGCTTGCATTTTTCAGTTAGCCGGGCACCAGTGTTATATTTACATACATATATATGTACACACGCACACACATATATGTACATATATGTGTATGTAAATATAACACTGGTGCCTGGCTAACCAAAAAGTACCAATTTTTTTCTTCAGGTGTGGCGGAGAGAGGGGGTAACATTTTATTTATACAGTAGAAGATCTTTATAATCCTATATAATGCACAGCTCCTGAGATGTAAGCAATGAATTTTGTACTTTAGAAGCACCTGTAATCCGTATTGCAAAAATATTGACACCTTTTAGAGGATTAAATTTCAAGCATTATTTCTTCTTTATCTCCTTAATTCAGATTTTTTTTAAATGAAAATATTGCTATTATTAAATGTAAAAATTTTGGGATTGAGTAATGAGATGATTTTGTCCCAGCATGTTTGTATAATTTTTATAGGTGATTTAACAATATGCGAAATGATCAATATTATGCAAAAATTTTTTAACCTGCACAACTTTTGGTCCTAAGGAATGCAATATAAATATCTACTGAGATTGTTTTGTATATTGCCGTATTTACAAGGTAAGTTTTAATGTTGTGCGAGATGACCTATATAATGCAAAATGTTGCATCTTTTGGTTTGCATTATAAAGATCTTCTACTGCATATAAATACTATGTTACGTTTATTGTAAAGACAAAAAAAAAAAAAAAAAAATCATTTCAACTACGTTATTTTTATTATTTTTTTTTTTTTATAATGGTTAAGTGTTTATTGATTATGTGAAAATAAAATATGGAAATCTGCTTATGATAAATTGATTTTTTTAAATATTCAATTTTTCAACCTCACTATAACCACAAATTGGTATTACAGACATAATTTTGCATATGAATTTTTAATGAGGAAAGTAGCATTTACTTATGGGTTTTTCAAAAAGTTAATGTTTCAATGTAGAACGTTGAACATTGGAAAGAAAAAAAAAAGAAACCACCAGAATGTAGAGTGAACATAAGAAAGAGAGTATTCATCTTCCAACACTATAGAATCGGTAAGTTCCTACTCTGATTCAGGATGATGGCCATACACATAAAATATAAATTTTCTTCTGAGTTAATTGGGTTGGAATAATTAATAAAAGTTAAGTTTGGAAAAACAACAAAGGTAGAATTTTGCATATGTAACTTAAGAGGACACAGTACCTTTTAAACTATTTTTCAGTTTTCAATAGTATTGTAATATGGCATTATGTTTAATACTATAATGCAAATATAATTATTTTTTTTTAATCTTACAGAAATGCCTATTTAACTAAATTTTAAATTTTTTGAATAATTTTTAACTTTTTAAAAATCCCTACTACTTTTTTAAATATGAATATTTTTTGCTTCAGAAATTTCTGTAATTTCAATTATGAGTTTGTTGAATTTCCTTGATTTTTTATTATACAAAAAAAGAAAAAGATTTATATTAAATGTAATATCCCATACATCTAAAAATCCATGGCACAGTTTTATGTAGTATAATCTAAGGAATGTGGGGAAAAAATTTGAAACGAAAAATATTGATATTTAAAAAATCAGCTGGGATTTAAAAATAATTTTTTTTTTTAAATTTAAATTTTAGTTAAATAGAAATAGGCCAGATTTTTTTTTTTTTTTTTTTAAATTACATGAAATTTAATTTGCTTTATAGTATTAAATATAATGTCACTACAGATATTACGGTATTATTCAAAATTGAAAAAGTAGTTTAAAGGGTACTGTGTCCCCTTAACATAAATTGTTTTTGACTAACTTTTACTAGTTTTTTTTTTTTTGCAAAGTTTATACATCAATACAGTTAAACAAATTTGAACATCTATATTTATGGTAAAGGCAGAAAAGAATAAATCATTTCAGTTAAATATTTGTTTTAATTTTAATATGTTGAATATTTTTATTGATTATATTAAAAAAAGTTATCAAGATTGCTTATATGGTAATAAAAGTTATTTTATTCAAATAATACAATATAACACTTTTCAACTTTACCATTTCCATAAATTGGTATTATAGATATAATTTTGCATATGACACTTTTAATGAGAGAAGTATAATTTAATTATTAATTTTACACAATATTTTTACGTAAAATACTGAACATGAAAAGAAAAAATTAAAAAAACATCAGAATGTATAAAATATTTGAATAAATTATTTTATTAATGGTATTTGAATTTTCGTAAAAAGATACCTTTTCATAAAAGAAAAAAAATTCCCCAAAATTTTTGGGTTATTTCAGAGCCATCACTTTCAACATAATCATGAAAAATTTTCCTTTTAAATATTTTTTACATTATCATGGCAGTGAACTTAGCTATAATTTTCCATATAAACAATATATAAATATATATTTCTATCATAGCAAAAAAAAATATTTGAAATAGTTAAAAAATATATATTTATATGCATATGTTTTCAAACCTGGATTCATCAATATAAAATGTCAAACTTTTTTTCACTAATATAAAGAGATATTTATTACCAATACTATGTCAAGACAGGTAATCAATATCTCTCTATATTGAAAAAAGAAAGCTTTGCTATTTTATAGTGTCGAATCCAGTTTTAACCAATATCGGCCGGTCCGGCGTTCCCCGATATTGGCCGGTCCGGCGCTCACCGATATCGGCCGGTATTGGGTCCCGACATCGGTCGGTATTGGGTGCCGATATAGGCCAATATTGGAAAAAAAGTTTGCCATGCAATATCGGCCAATATCGGTATACCGATATTGGCCGATATTGCGAAATCGCTGTTCCCGATATTGGCCGATATCGCTGTGCTACCTGGGTGGATGTGCCAATTCCAAAACTTTCTTCTATCTTATACATCTTAATATTTCAAAACTTAGTTACACATGTTAATACTTCAATATTATTAGTTCAATACTATACCAACTTTGATTTTCATCTTAAATTTCTGCTCCAGTCAATTAAATGGACTAAAAACGAGTTAATTTATATCATGATATTTGTTAAAATTATTAATTTTTCCTTATTCTGTTGTTATCAGGTGTTTGCGAATAACCAGCTTAGCAGGAAGCGAGTTCCCGCCACTGCACGAGCCGCCGATGCACAATAGAACTACTAAAAATCAAGAAAAGTATACAAAAATCGCTGTCACAGAGCCCGTTTGCCGCGTAATATTTCAAAATTCAAGGAGGACCCTGTTGGCCAAAGCCAAAAACATGCACAAACATTTTGGTGATGCATAATTTTATACACTGTTCGATGCTACAATAATGAAAATAGCACAGAGATCGCAATTATAGCGCCCCCTTCTGGCGAAATTTTTTCAAGTTCAGGGAGGACTTGCTTACCATAGCCAGAAACAGACACAAAAATTTGGTTCAATTATATGCATGATTTCATACACTTTTCGATGGTACAATAATGAAAATGGTACAGACATCGCAATTATAGCACCCCCTACCGGCAGAATATTTCCAAATTTAGGGAGGACCTTCGTGCCATGACCAAAAACAAACACAAAAAATTTGGTTCAATTCTATGCATAACTTCATACACTTTTCGATGGTACAATATTCAAAATAGCACAAAAATCGCTATTACAGCACCCCCTAACGGCGATTTTTTTACAAATTAAAGGAGGACGTCCTTGCCATAGCCAAGAACTTAAAAATTTTTTTTGGTTCAATTCTATGCATAACTTCATATACTTTTGGATGGTACAGTATTCAAAATCGCACAAAAATATCTATTACAGCGCCCCCCCCTACTGGCGAAGTTTTTCCAAATTCAGAGAGAGCCTGCTTGCCATATCCAAAAACTTAAAATAAAAATTTGCTTGAATTCTATGCATAAGTTCATACACTTTTGGATGGTACAATATTCAAAATCGCACAAAAATTGCTATTACAGCGCCCCCTACCAGCGAACATTTTCCAAATTCAGGCATGACCTGGTTGCCATAGCCAAAAACTTAAAGTAAAAATTTGGTTCAATTCTATGCATAGCTTCATACACTTTTGGATGGTACAATATTCAAAATCGCACAAAAATCGCTATTACAGCGCCCCCTACTGGCGAATTTCTTCCAAATTCAGGGAGGCCCTGCTTGCCATAGCCAAAAACATAAAATAAAAATTTGGTTCAATTCTATGCATAACTTCATACACTTTTTGATGGTACAATGGCGACAGACAGACGGCACACGGATAGACAGACATTTTTTATAAACGTGTTTTTGGGGATCTCTGACCCCTAAAACGTGTAAATCCATCGAAAACCGTAAGTCGAAAAAAATTTCGATTACAATACTTTCTTCAATTGAAGATAGAAGAAAGTAAAAAAACGTGAATTTGTCAGGACAGGAAAGAAAATCATCGCGAATTTCGTTAATCGGTTGTTCAGCGGAGTCGAAAAAAACATCGCGAAACAGAATTTCGTCAAACTATACATATAAATAAAATCGTCAATTCCGACAAATTATTCGAGCAAAAAAGTGTGACTTTCGTCAGACAACTTCGGAAAAACTCGCGAATTTCGTCAAGAGATCACGTAAAAAAGGCGCGAATTTTATCAATCGGAAAAAATTGCGAATTTCGTCAAACAATTGCAGAAATGAATCGCGAATTACATCGAACGATGCGGGGAAAATATCGCGATTTCGTCAAAAAGTCGGTAAAAAAATTGCAAATTTCGCCAAACAAGTGCAGAAATTAATCACGAATTTCGAGAAACGATTGTTAAAGAAAACCGCGAATTTCCTTAAACGATCGCGGGAAAAATAATCATGAATTTCAGCAAACGATTGCAGAGATAAATCGCGAATTTCAGCAAACAAGAGCGGAAAAATATCGCGAATTTCGGCGAACGATCGAAGAAAAAACGCGAATTTTGGCAATCGATCACGAAAAAAAAAAACGCGAATTTCCGCAAACGACCAAAGAAATAAGCGCGAATTGTGGCAATCGTTCGCAAACAAAATTGCGATCGGCAAACGATCGCGGACAAAAATCACGAATCAGCAAGCAATCGTGGGAAAAACGCGAATCTCGGCAAACGATCACGGGAAAAAAAAGGGAATTTGGGCAAACGATCGTGGAATAAAAATCGCCAATTTCGGCAAAGATCGCCGAGAAAAATCGTGAATTTCGGCAATCTATCTCGGAAAAAAATCGCGCATTTCTGCAATCGATTGCGGAGAAAAATCGCGAATTTCGGCGGACGATCGAAGAAAAAATCACGAATTTCGGCAAACAATCGTAGGATTGGATTGATTTTTGACGGCCAATTATCTACTCGAGGGATATAGGCCCGAGGGGGGAGCGCCCTTCGTGGGGGGTCTTTCTAAGGGAACCTAACCCGTATTTTCGCATGGAAATCCAAGGTTCGAAGAAAACCACGAAAACTCCGAACGATTAGGTCGACGGGCGCGGTTAGGTTCGAACCCAGCACCTCCCGTCTACCAGCTTCGAGAGCAGAACCTCTCGGCCACTGGTGGGGCCAAAACAATCGTGGAAAAAAGCGAATTTCGGCAAACGATCGAAGAGAAAATCGCAAATTTCAGCAAACGATCGAAGAAAAAATCGCGAATTTCGACAAACGATTGTGGGAAAAAGGCAAATTTCGACAAACGATCGCAAAATAAAAATAGAGAATTTCGCAAACGATCGCAGAAAAAATAACGAAGTTCTGCAAACGGTCGCAGAAAAAAAAGTATTATGCTGGGTAAATGTGTCCTGAAATATCGAAAAGAGTATATCCTGAAATATCAACCTAAGGCCAGTATTACCCTTGCAGGGACCATATAAATTACAAAATTTCGTATTTTAATATGTATACTGGACCATTTAAAACAAATGACATATCTAAAGTCTGTACTTATACTTTTCGCAGTTGGGAGTACGTTTTTATCGTCAGCGGTGTAACTTCTTGATATTTTATGTATTAATTATAGCAGCACTCACGCAATTTTAACACACATCAATTTTTTCAAATGCAATCAAATCATATTTAGGATATCCCAAAACATGTAAATTTTGGTCTAGCTTTAAAGGTGGGAGGGGTTGGCGTGAGGTCGTGTGACTGACCATGGTGCTAAAATGTAAGGAGTTATGATTAGACAAATGCTTGATTAAAATTTCAAAGATATAATTCGTAGAGGTGCTGTCAAAATCTTGCCTAGGCCGTCGTGGCTACTAGTCTCCTCTGCGTAAATATTTCCCAAACTGAAAGCCGAGAAATTTCAATAATTCAATACTTTATTTTTATGAATAGAAAAGAAATTAAAAGTGGAGTAGCGTTTGGACTACAATTAATAATTTTCAAGATTCAATAAATGAGTGAAACAAAGAATAATGCACAATTTTGCATTAAATGTTAGCTCAATGTGAAAAAAAGAAAAAAAAAACCTCGAAAAGAATCTTAGCAGAGGGACCCTTTTTCTTCTGGGTCCCTAGGCTTCAGCTTAATGGGTAATTTGACTTTGGGGGGGGGGGGGGCGTATATTATTCTGATGCGGCCACACGCCGAAATAAGTTGAAAAGTGTTAATGGTATTTCTTAATAAACTTTTATTTAAAAGAAGTGCGTTCTAGCTTAAAATCTATAAAATTGCTCTCCCCACCACCGAAAATAAAGCCTCCTTCACCTTCTTTGGGTATTCTGTTTGTCTATATGGACTGGCATGGCACCTAACGAGAATGGCTAATATGCGGTAAAACAGAAAACTAAATTACAAATTTATCTCAAACAGAAAGAAAAAAAATCAGCATCTTTTTAATTTCATTTTCGACTCTTTCGAAAAGGGGCCTGTAACCACACCAGCCCTCCTCCCTTCGTTGGGTATACTGTGTTGTAACTGCGCGCAGAGCTGCCAAGTCTCCGGCTTTTTGAATACCAGTATTTTAATACAGAAAATGTTATTTTATTTAATTGGAACATCTGGGCGATTTAAAAGAACAACATTTTCTCTAAGATAATAGTGGTATGCAAAAAGCCAGAGACTTGGCAACTCTGTGTGCGCTGCAGAGCCCGATCAAGCTCAAGTTGGGCCCAGGGCCTGTTGAAAAGTTGGGCCCCCCTTACCTCCCCATTCCCGGCGACACTTTCAGAAAAAAAAAGTAATTTTATTTGATGAGTTGACAAAGTTGTTTGGAAGAAAGTTTCAAGTTTACGAAAAAAAAAATTAACTTACAAGAATAATCAAGGAAATGAATTAACGTCCACTTTCTCAAATAAGCATTTGTATAATTCACAAACATCTATGATCCACAGTTTATGTTGCAGAATAAATGAGGACGTCTTTTTCAAAACTCGCCTTATCTAAAATCATAAAAATTGTGTTTAGTCTAGTAATCATTTTAAAGTCTAGTAATCATTTCAACTAACAGTCTAGTAATCATTTTAAACTATAATTCTGACATTGTAAAATCCTCGTTTATATTGAAACCATTAGACACAGTATGCAGTTTTTGGCATTTCCCCAAAATTTGATTTTCTGGATATGGCAAGTTTTGAAAATTATAGGTACTCTCAAATTGAAAAGGACTTTTACAGAAAAATTAAATATGGAGGTTTTTTATAACAGTAAAACTTTGTTTTTACGTCAGGTACCAAAATATAAAAGGCAAACAGTGGAAATCCTTAAATTGTCAGAAAATACACACAAATTTGTGGGCCCCTGAAATTGGTGGGCCCAGGGCCGGGGCCCCGGAGGCCCGTGCATTAATCAGGCCCTGGTGCGCTGATATGGGACTAACCAGAATGGCTAGTTCGTTATATTGTAAAAAACAAAGTTTCAAATTTATCTGAAACAAAAAGAAAAAAAAAATCAGCATTTTTTTCATTTCATTTTCGACTATTTTGAGAGGGGAGTGTAATCCCAGGGATGAAAGGGCATTAAAGTCATTTTGTAGCAGCTTTGGAGCCGCAAAAATCGAATTTTGTAACAGTAAAATCTATTTTTGTGACAGCAAAAATCGAATTTTGTAGCAGTAAAAAATTAATTTTGTAGCAATAAAAGCTGTTTTTGGAGCAGATTGAAATTCTAATGCTAATAAAAAAGAAGTTTGCGTATTTGTCGCGACCTTTTGACTAAATTCGCGTGTTTTTCGCGATCTTTTGACGAAATTCACGTATTTGATCGCGATCATTTGTTGAAATCACTGTGCTTTTCGCGATCTTTTAACGAAATTAGCGTTTTTTCACAATCTTTTGACCCCGTTTTGTTCGTTTTTTGAATTGGTGATCTTATGACAAAATTCGGTTTTTTTTCGCTATCCAATGACAAAATTCCCATGTTTTTCGCGAACTTTTGAGGAAATTCACGTGTATTTCTTGCGATCATTTGATGAAATTTGCGTATTTCTCGCGATCTTCCGACAAAATTCGCGTACTTTTCGCGCTCTTTTGAAAAAATTCGCATATTTTTCGTGATCCTTTGTTGAAATCAGGGTCTTTTTCGCTATATTTTGACAAAATTAGTGTGTTTTTTGAAATCTTTTGATGAAATTTGCAATTTTTTGCGACCTTTTGATGAAATTTGCGGGTTTTTTCGCGATCTTTTAAAGAAATTCGCGTTTTTTCACAATCTTTTGACCCCGTTTTGTTCATTTTTTGAAGAAATTAGCGATCCTTTGACAAAATTCACGTTTTTTTTGCGATCCTTTGACAAAATTCGTGTTTTCGCGATCCTTTGACAAATTTCGCGTTTTTCGCGATCTTCTGACGAAATTCACGTGTTTTTTTCGACCTTTTCATGAAATTTGTGGATTTTTTCGCGATCTTTTAACGAAATTAGAGTTTTTTCACAATCTTTTCACCGTGTTTTGTTCTTTTTTTGGCGAATTTAGCTATCTTTTGACAAAATTCCCGTTTATTCCCCGATCCTTTGACGGAATTCGCGTGTTATTCGCGATCTTTTGACGAAATTCGCGTGTTATTCGCGATCTTTTGACGAAATTGGCGTGTTTTTGCGATCTTTTGACGAAATTTGTGGGGTTTTTCGACTTTTTGATGAAATTAGCGTTTTTTTGCCATCGTTTAACAAAATTATCGTTTTTTCACGATCTTTTGACCGTGTTTTGTTCGTTTTTTGACAAAATTAGCGATCCATTGGCAAAATTCTCGTGTTTTTCGCGATCTTTTGACAAAATTTGCGTTTCATTCACGATCTTTTGACAAAATCGCGTTTTTTCGTGATCTTTTGACCCCGTTTTGTTCGTTTTTTGAAGTTATTGGTGATCTTTTGGCAAAATTCGTTTCTCTTCGCTATCCAATGACAAAATTCGCATGTTTTTCGCGATCTTCCGACGAAATTTGCATATTTTTTACGATCTTTTGACAAAATTCGCGTATTTTTCGCGCTCTTTTGAAAAAATTCGCATATTTTTCGTGATTCTTTGTTGAAATCAGCGTCTTTTTCGCTATCTTTTGACAAAATTAGTGTGTTTTTTGAAATCTTTTGATGAAATTTGCGGGGTTTTTCGCGATCTTTTAAAGAAATTCGCGTTTTTTCACAATCTTTTGACCCCGTTTTGTTCATTTTTTGAAGAAATTAGCGATCCTTTGACAAAATTCACGTTTTTTTTGCGATCCTTTGACAAAATCCGTGTTTTTCGCGATTTTTGGACGAAATCTGCGTGTTTTTCTAGACCTTTTCATGAAATTTGTGGATTTTTTCGCGATCTTTTAACGAAATTAGAGTTTTTACACAATCTTTTGACCGTGTTTTGTTCGTTTTTTGACGAAATTAGCGATCCATTGGCAAAATTCGCGTTTTTATCGCGATTCTTTGACGAAAATCGCGTGTTTTTGACGATCTATTAACGAAATTCTCGTGTTTTTCGCGATCTTTTGACAAAATTTGCGTTTTATTCACAATCTTTTAACGAAATCGCGTTTTCTCGCGATCTTTTGACCGCGTTTTGTTCGTTTTTTGACGAAATTAGCGATTCTTTGAAATTACTTTTTATCCTTTGAATTTCAATTAATTGTATTCACGTTTTTTTCCACGACCATTTGACAAACATCGCGTGATTTTAGAAATATTTTGACCGCGGTTTCTTGCTTTTTTGACGAAATTAGCGGCCTAGAAAATTTTTTTTGTTGTTGTTTCTTTGATCGACGAAATCGGGCTAAATTTCATTTTGGAACCAAGTACGTTTTGGCGCAGGTTTAGCGCAAAACGGAAAAAAATAGCTGTTTTGTAGCAGCTTGACGCAGGAAAGCGATTTTGGCGCAGGTCTTACATCTCTGTAATCCCCATTACCCTCTTCAACTTCTTTGGGTATAATGTGGTGTCACTGTGCACTAATATCTAAAAGGAAGAGAGCGGTTAGTCTGTTGAATGATAGGGGGGAAATTACAAATTTATTTCATACAGAAAATTAAAAAAAAATCAGCATTTTTTAAATTTCATTTTCTGAAAGAGGCTGTAACCCTATTAGCCCCTTTCACTGGATATAATGTGGTGTCACTGTGCATTAATATGGAAAAAAAGAGATAGTCCAGGCAATAGAGACCGTATAGGGACTAGCAAAATTCATGGTAGTTCTGGAAAAAGGTTTACTATATATTTTTTGGGTCGCTGAATCCGAATTTTTAACTTCCCACCAAAATTTCACCCGGCAACCACCCCCCAAATTTTGGTAAAATGCCCCCACCCCCCCAAAAAAGGTTTTATTAAAAAAATCAATTTTTTATTGTTTTAGGGAAAAGGTATCTAGAAAATCAAAAAGTAGACAAAATTTGCAACAAATTAGATACATGACATTATGAAGTGGGATGAATGGGGGGGGGGGGGGAATCTGCCTAGGAACATGCGCCGCGTTGCTGCAATTCCACTTAACTACTCACATCGTTTACATTTGCCCTCCCGTCTCCCCTCCGAACTTTCCCTATAAGGTTTACTTTAAGTTTTTTGGGTTTCTGAATCCGAATTTTTAACTTCCCCCCCAAAATCCCCCCCCCCTTGAAACCCCCCAAAAATAGTTGTTTTTAAATTAAATTTTTTATTGTTTTAGGGGAACAGTATGTAGAAATTTAGAAAGTAGACAAAATTTACAACAAATAGGATACATGACATTATGACGTAGGATGAACGGGGAGGGGGAGGGCTGCCTCTGAACATACACTGTGGCGCTCGTGCACTAAGTTATGCAAGTCCAGGCAATAGGGGATTTTACCTGGCAAAATTAATGCTAGTTCTGGATTTCGACTCACTTTATGTTCACCCATTTATCCTACGTGATAATGTCATGTATCCTATTTGTTGCAATTTTGTCTACTTTCTGAATTTTTACATACTTTTCCCCTAAAACAATAAAAAATTTAATTTAAAAACAACTATTTTTTGGGGGGATGGGGGGGAAGTTAAAAATTCGAATTCAGCGACCCAAAAACTTAATGTAAACCTTATAGGGAAAGTTCGGAGGGGAGACAGGAGGGCGAATGTAAACGATGTGAGTAGTTAAGTGGAATTGCAGCACCGCGGCGCATGTTCTGAGGCAAATCCCCCCCTCCCCATTTATCCCACGTCATAATGTCATATATCTTATTTGTTGCAAATTTTGTCTACTTTCTGAATTTCTAGATACTTTTTCCGTAAAACAATAAAAAAAATTGATTTTTTTAATAAAAACCTTTTTTGGGAGCATTTTACCAAAATTGGGGGGGGGGGGGGTGGTTGACGGGGAAAAATTTTGGTAGGAAGTTAAAAATTTGGATTCAGCGACACAAAAAACATAAAGTAAGCCGCTTTCCAGAACTACCATTAATTTTGCCAGGTAAAATCCCCAATTGCCTGGACTAAGAAGACATTGGTCTGTGGAATGATAGGAGAAAAATTACAAATTTATCTGAAACAAAAGTAAAAAGAATCAGCATTTTTTTTCATTTCACTTTCGACTATTTAACCCTTTCCGGCACAGGCAATTTTTGTTGTAAAATGATGAAATGATTGACTGACTCTGAAATTTTAAAACTTTTTTAGAAAGTAAAAATATGTTAATTTCAATGTTCATTGTAAAAGAAAAATTTTACTAAAATATTCTTGGTGCCGTTCGTAAGTTTGGAATTAAAATAAGGTATCCCGACCCGGACACAGTGTGCCGGAAAGGGTTAAGGAGGAGGCTGTAACTCCATTATCCCCTTTCACTTGTTTGGTTATAATGCAGTGTCACTGCGCACTAATATGGAACTAAAGAGAAGAGAGCGCTAGTCTGTTGAATGATAGCAGATTACCTCAAACAAAAAATAAAAATAATAATCACTTTTTTCATTTCATTTGCAATTATTTTGAGATGAGGGAGCTGTAATTCCATCAGCCCAGTCCCCATCTTTGAGCATGCTGTAATGTCAATGTGGACTATTACGGGGTTAACGAGAATGGCCATTTCGCTGTATGACAGAAAAAAAAATTACAAATTTATTTTTTAAAAGTAAGGAAAAAACACTTTTTTCATTTAATTTTCGAATATTTCGGAAGGAATCAGCCCCCTTCCTCTTCTGTGACGTCAATGTGGACTAATATGGGACTAATGAGAATTGCTATTCTACTGTATGATAGAAAAAAAAATCTCTAATACAGAAAGAAAAAAATAGCAATTTTTTTCACATAACTTTCAAAAATTTCGGGTGGGGGTGGGGGTGGGGAATGGGGCTGTAGCCCCATCAGCCCACCCCCTGGATACGCCCATGAGAGCAATCATCGGACAAATGAGGCAGCTTCCCTTAGTGGTCTTTGGTTGCTAAATAGGGTCTTTTTAGGAGTCACGAGTCTTTCTACATAATTCAAAATAATGTTTCTTCTGTGTAAAACAATATTTTTGCTCCAGATCTTTAAAAATGTTTCTTTGTGCTGAAATATTGTGCATGCACGTAAAATCTATAAACTGAGCACCAAAAGAGTATTAAGTAAATGTAATAAAAATTCCTATTGTATGCATGTTACATTAATATGCGTCCATTTGCTGAGAGCCTGATCACAGCAGGTGTAGGTGTCCCAGATAGAAAGTAAGATTGCTTCCAAATAAAAACAGTCGCTTTATTTAAATGCAAAATTTTTGCCATAAAGAAAGTAAAAATTAATATTAGAAAAGAGTGGTGGATGTTTTTCATTATTAAAAGTCGCCCCCTCCCCCTTTCATATACCTCCCACCGTTCTAATTGAAATGCTGGATTCCAGAACCAGAATTGTAATAATAAAGAGAACAAATTGAGAGATAATATTTCTATGAATTGTAAATTTCTAAGTGAGTGAAAAATCCTCGCCCGGACATTTTTTGCCACCTGGAAATTTACAACTCATATGATTTATTTATCAACTGAATAATTGTGTTAAAATTAATCTAATAATATTTCTGTATTTGAAATTTCAATATTTGAAATCTCAGCCCCTCCTCCTCCCACTTCTGGTCATCCTTAGCCTTCTAAGTGAATTGTAATTTTGACTCTGGAAAAGGATCAAATTATAATATTACGGAACAAATTAGAGCTAAATAGTGGCATAATTGAAATTTTGATATTCAAAATGGAAAAAAGGGGCCGGGGAGTTAACGTTAAAGTAGTCTTCTCAATATTCTAATTGAAATATCCCATTTATCCTAACAAATGAGAGTTAAATTCTTATATATTTGAAATTGAAATATTCGAAAGTGGGGATTGAAGGTGGAAGTTAACGCCTCTTGCTTTTTCTCCACCAGAATACAAATATTCAAATTTATAATACAATTCTTTATTCTTAAAAATCTGCTCTATTTGCTAAAAGGCAGAAAACCAACGTTTAAATATGCACAAATAATACACAAAAAGAAGCATGCATGCAATCAATTTGTGCATATTTAAACGTTGGTTTTCTGCCTTTTAATATTCTTGCACAAAGGCTTTATTTGCTATTTTTATGCTCTATTTGTTGCATACTATACTAATACTATAAATGAATAATCAGTCATGTAAATCACTCCCATGTATCCCTCCCAAATTTATGCTTTCCCCTTCAGCACACAAAGTTTAAAATTTTATTTAAACAAAATCTTCTCCCCCTAATTGTTCCTTAAGGCTGCTAGTCTCTCAGCTTCCGAATTCCCTTTCGTAATGTTAAATCTATGGGCGTTTGATGCATTCTTATATTCAAAATATCTCCTCGGGAAAAGAATATCTTAAACTTCTTTTTTAGTGCTCTCATCTAAAGGATGTCTCTTTTTTTTCTTAGTTAAAACTAAGAAAAAAAAGTGACATCCTTTAAGATGAGAACACAGAAAATAGAAGTTAAAAATATTAATTTCCCGAGGAGATGTTTTGAATATAAGAATGCATCAAATGCCCATAGACTTAACATTACCGAGGGGAATTCAGAAGCTGAGTGACTAGCAGCTTTAATAGGGAAAATAAATAAATAATCAGTCATATATACTGGTCTCTTTTTCATGAAATTTTCTCATTACAATACATTTTCGCATGGTATTGTATAACAGAAAAATATAGTCCACTTTTTATATATTTTTTAAAAAGTTACATTTTTTTTACATAAATTAATTACAAAGTTATTGAATAATTATTCAATTCTTTGTCAAATTAATACCCAATGAATTGGCTGGCATATTTAAGAGCCTACTTCAGTCAACTGAAAAGACGCATTCGTTAATGCTAATCCTATGGTAGAAATTTATAAAGCTATCTCGGTCGTATTTCAATATTTTTAAATGATTTTTTTGCATTGGATAACTGAGATCGATCTGTATGCAACTGTTTTTTACTTTTTCGATTTTGGTTGCATATTTTTTTTTATAAGGATGCTTTTACTTTCGAAACCGGTTCCGAAAATGAAAGTGTCCTCATAAAAAATACCTGTAAAGGAAATCGAAAAAGTAAACAACGGCCTGCATACAGATCGATCTCAGTTATCCAATGCAAAAAAAAAAAAAAAAATCACTTAAAAATATTGAAATGCTATCGAGATATCCTTATAAATTCCTACCATAGGATCAGCATTAGCGAAAGCATCTTTTCATTTGTCTAAAGTAGGCTCTTAATTTATAAGCTTACTCCATGTCTTTAAGAACTTATCACGTCAATCAATCATATCAAATTATAATGTACAACTGAATAACAAAAAGACACATGAAGTTGAGATATTTATAGATTACTTAGTATTTGTAATTATATTATTAGTAATTGTCTTTGCTTGTAGTTTATATTGTCAATTTAGTCTGATGTTTTTATACTTTTAATATGTAAATAAAAAATTTTAAGCATTTATTTTGAATCATTTGGAAATTGGATGACCTGATGTGGATTTATGTAAATGGGCATGCTATATCTAAAAATATGTAAAGAAATACTTAGACTTTTAAGTTAAAAGATGGTAACATTGAACATTACTGTATACAGTAGACTCCCTCAAATCCACACAGCTTGGGACCAGAAGTTGTGTGGATTTCTGGTCATTGCTTGGTTGACATTTTTAAACAGTAATTTGAATGAAATAATGCAATCAAAATTATAATGAATGCTTGCAATATAGTAAAACATTAAAATAACAGAGTAAAGTAATAAACTAAAATGATAAAACATAAGATAATTTTAAAAATGGTTAAATTATTAAACGTAAAGATCAAGTAAATAATTAATAATGCATAATTAAATATGCGTAATAAAGATGCGATACATTTTCCTATAATTGTCCTCATAAAAGTAACCTATTAATTCACATAAAAATCATAAGGTGAGGAAGATTTATTTAAGGTTTAGCCAGTCTTAATAACCATAAAAGCTTGATTAATGCATAAATATATTTGGTAAAAAGATTTTGATTACAAGTGGTATGAGCAATATCTTGATTTTTTTCACAAATAAATTTATACTTTCTTTATGAAAAACCACTGTTTCAGTCATATTATAGAGAATTACATGTTAAAATACATATGGAAGGAAATAAAACAAAACTAAAAAAAAATTGTAATTTTGCCTCTACATTTGAACTGAAATTTTCATTGTTTACATATTTTAGGGTTGCGGATTTGAGGGAGTGTACTGTACTAGTTCTGAAATTGGTGAAATACAGACTTAGAATTATCGAAGTATAAAGTTTGAAAATTGCAATTAAACATAAATTTTAATGTTTTAAATAGGAATTAGAACTTTAAACAAAAATGTAAAAATATATTTATGACAGGGTTTGCCCAAGTGGGCCCGCCCGAAAAAACCCGGGGTTTTCCGGGCATTGAAAAAACCTATTGTGGGTTTTTTTTCAAATTTTCTTGTGCTTTCACAACTGTATCATTATTTAATCTGATGTATGAGAATGCAAAGATAAATGCCAATTTAAATATATTTAAAAAGAACCAGATTTAAAGGAATTTCTAAGCAGAGATAAAATGACCAAAAAAAAAAAAAGAAGAAAGATTTCCATGCCTGTAATCTAAAATGTATCCAAATGATTTAAATCTTAATGCATGGAAAAAGATGGCACTTGAACCTCATCCTGATTGTTTGCATTGTTATAGCTTTTACGATTAATCATCCCATTTATTATCCTGCTTCAATTTTCAATGAAAGTGTTATATAGGAGTTTTCAATACAAAAATCGTTAAGATTATGGCAAAAAAGAGTGAAACAGATGAGTTTCCTCACGGATTTTGTCAGATTTTCTTTTCTTTACATTCAGTACCAGCTACCTTTGCTTCAATCGAACAATACTTTTCTACATTTGGTCTGGTTTGGAGCAAGTTATGTAATCATTTTGGAGTTGATAAAGCAGCAAAGCTGTATCGCTATAAGTGTATCGCTACTTGCAATCTAAATTTGCAAATATCACTGACACTGACTTCCATGACAATTTAATCCAACATTTAATACTATTGCAATATATATTGTAGCAAATTTTGCAAAAATTTTCAAACATATTATTACAAATCCTATTTCTTAAAAAAAAAAAAAAAAAAAAAAAAAAAGCTTTTTGAAGAAAATGAAAGAAACTATATAAATTTAGCATGTTTAACTTAAGGTAAGAATTACATAAAGAAATCCAGTTGTGGCTCACTTAATATATGCTTAGTGCAGCAAACTTGTCCCATGAGATACAGATTTACTTTTGAAATAATTTTGATTTTTTTTTTTTTACATATTTTTTGCTAATTCATACTTAATTAATGCAAAATTATGCCCAGGTTTCACTGATAAATGGAGAATTTAGGTATTATGTATATGAAAATTAGAAGTTTAAAGTGTTCTCCAAAAAAAACCCGGGTTTTAGAGTAGTGGGCCCAGCGGGCTGCGTTTTTTCTAACTCTGATTTATGAACAAATGTATAAAACTTGCAGTTCAATATTTTTTTTTCTCTTGAAAATGCAACTTTTTATCTCCTGAAATTGATAAGGGTGATTTTAGTTAAGATAATTCAAGTTCTATTTCTGTACTGAAAAGTAAATAAACAAATTCTTGTACTTAAGTATGTCTAGTTAAGTACATTAAAACACAAGAAAACAGATCCTATACAACTAAATCCTGCATTAAGTAAAAAAAAAAAAAAAAAAAAAAAATGTAAAAGGAAATGTACTTTGTAAAGCATCCTTTTCTATACTGCATTGTGATTCTATCTTACAAGCTTTTACTGCAATTATAAACAATCCTATTTTCGGTGTTTTATATTTAAGTTCCTATATATATACATTAATTAGAGAAGAATAATAATGCTTTCTGATCAGGGGACTGGAGCACAAAGTTTCAATATTCTTTTAAGAGACTTAATATTTTGATCTGTAATTTTGAAGTAAAAAAACCCAAGATCTATATAAACAAAAGCTGTTCAGTGAAATAAAAAAAGTTGTCTTGAAAAACTGACTAAAAGTTCTGATTACATCTGTCCTGTTTTTAAAAAAGAAAATTTTAAGGTAAAGGAAAATCATCTCACACAATAATTTTTTTCAAGTTTCTTCTTTTCCTACTTTATTTATTATTATTTTAAGTTATACAATGGAAGACAACATAGTCACAAATTCATTATGCCAATAGATTTTGGTTATACAATTAATTTAATAAGATTTTAAGTTAAAACATAACAAGTAAAACTGAAAGCTGTAGTTTCTATTTTTAGAGAATAAAAACATAAAAAAAAAAAAAAAAAAAAAAAAAAAAAAAAAAAAAAAAACTGTTTTGCACACTTGTTTTTACTAGAAGTAATATTCATGAATCAAAGACAAATTAGATAATGGAATTAAGAATTGGGTTCTTACTACTGTTTTTCTAAAAAGTTAATTTCTTAATCAATAAATTTTTCATTGTGTTTTATCTTAGCTTTAAGCCAGAACCAAAGTGAAAAAAATATATTTATTTCAGTGTTTTTTTTGTTAACTGGGAGCAAATATTGAAAAGGAAATGTCGCCAATAAAATTTTATACCCTTTCAATAGCAGCTTTTATATACTGTGGCACTGTGGGTGTAAATTAGAAACAATATTTTGATGTTGAAATAAAATATTTTGGTTAATGGTATTATTTCATCTTTTTTAAATGAAATAAATTAAATGCATGAATTTTAAACGAAAGTTAACTAATATGAGTAAAATGCAATTAGATTTTAAATTAAGCGGATGCACTATGAATAATGCTGACGGAAACAATATTTGGTGAATTATCATCTACACTCAGCTAAATTATTAGTACCCTGATTTCTAATAAAAAATAAAATCAGAATTAAACCTAAATTGTTTTTTAGCCCTTGATCTGGTAAAAACAATTTCATTTTTAAAAATTCAATTATGAATGAATTAAAATACAAATCACTGACATTAATTACTACTGGTATTTAAATTTTTGATACAAGATAAATACTATAATTTATTTTTTTACATTAATGTATTTCATTTAGATACTTTTGTAACCAGCATGTTCTCGTTTACTTAAAAATAAGGAAAAAGAAACAAAAAGGAATTTGAACATATGTACCTACTTAAAGATTATTTAGTGAAAACATCTGGAAATTATTTCTTTTAAGGAATGGAAACACTTCAGCTAACTATTACATAGATGGAAGTTGATTTTATATAATTAAAAATTTTACAGCAAAACATTAATTTTATTGATTTGTCTAATCTCATTTTATTTTTCAATTCTGATTAAACAAGACAAAATGATGATTACATTTTTTCACCGTTATTAGTATATGTTTTATCTAGAAAAAAAAAGTACTGAATATTTCTAATTACATCAAAATATGATAATTAAATTAAGCTTGGTTTCAAGCATTTTTAAACTTTTTTGGTCAATTTAATATTATTTTCTGATTTTTCAAAACAAATATTTTGAATAACTTTAAATTGTCAATGCCAATAAATAATATATGTTTCCTAAATACTAACTTTATTACTATAAATTAAAAAATTAAGTTAAACTACAACTCAGCGAAGCTAAACATTGTCATTCATTTTTTTTTTTTTGTATTTATGTCGGCCAATTATCAGCACGTGGGATATGGGCCCTAAGGGGGGGGAGTGCCTTCCGTGGAGGTCTTTCTAAGGGAACCTAATCCGTATTAATGCTTGGAGAACCAAGGTTCGAAGAAAACCACGAAAACTCCGAACGATTAGGCCGACGGGCGCGATTGGGATCGAACGCAGCACCTCCCGTCTACCAGCTTCGAGAGCAGAACCTCTCGGCCACTGGTGGGGCATTGTCATTCATTTCAAAATAAACACAAACAAATATACCTAAAATAATGCATTCTTTATCACTACAACTATCTGCTAAATTGCAATCGAGTTATCGCCAACAAGGGTAACCCCTCACGCTGACTTCCAACTTCCAACTTAGCCGTCTTACGGCTCTTATGCGCAGTTCCCTATTTTTCATTACTGCACATGACGGTTCTTTAAAATCAGTGAGTGTGTTCAAGAAGCACGCGCGTTACGCGCGCGAGCTCAGGAGACAGGAACATGGAGTGGGTTAATATCATGTATGGAATAACACGTAGTATGTTCAGGAACAGATCATGGATTTGATTAATTAAGGCGCTAATTATAAAGATATTTTGTTACAAAAGGAACGTGTGCTGGATGGCCGAATGGATAAGGCAGTGAACTCGAGACTAGGGATTGTGGGTTCGAATCCCTCCAGTCCCCACATTGTGTCACAATTTTTTTTTTTTTTTTTGTTTATTGGTTGTTTTATATTTTTCATAATGAATAGACCCCTTGCATTGACGTCACGTTACTATTAGCAACGACTGATACTATAGCTTCTGGAGCACAGAACTCCAAGTTTGCCCTTAAAAGCACGTGTTATCTTTCTCTTTAATTTAGAGCTTCCTTATTTTAATCATTATAGTGCAAATAAGTCTAAAAAATCAAATAGAGAGCACCATATTTGCGATTCATATTATTTATTTGGGCGCCATAGGAAGCGATTTCAGACGTGTGACGTCATGTGCAACCCGTCTATAAGATATTTTTGATGAAGATATATTTTTTATTTTTGTTATACAGAGGCACGTGTATTTTTATTATAATAATAAAATACTCATTTAAATGTGAGAAAATGAGGTATTTCGAGATGAAAGTTTTAGATCTGAACGCCTTTTAAATGTTCAAAGTTTTGTTTCTAAGTGATTATATATGTAGTATGTATATGTATAATGATATAAAAATTAAGTAAATCCAAATGAAAAAATAATATATATTGTGCGAAAATATCCTTTTGCACGTAGAATAATTCCTTGTTTTTTTTTTTTTTTTTTTTTTTTTTTTGAGTACTTTACGAGTGAATTTTTATCGAGACTAGGCTAGAAATCATATTCTACTTTGAACATTATAAAAATAAAATGTAATAGTTGTAAATTATTTTAACTAAAAATATCTGTACATATATTTTTTAAAGAGATAAAATATATAGGTCTGCTGTCTAGTTTGTAATGAATAAAGTATGATTAGAATGTTTATAAATTTTTTACTGAAAGTATAAGTAAGTATTTTGCTTATACTAACAGAATTTTGAATGCCATTTATTTCTCATGTTTTATGATGTATTTTGGTCTGTTATCCACACGGTATTAAAATATCCAATCATAAAATAAGAAATATATATATTAAAACCTACTCTGTAAAACTGTCTAACAAAACAAATCTCATATGTTGATATCAGAATCTTGGTTTACTAACAGCATTCTATTTATCACAGAATATATAAATCAACTGATAAATCATTTTTAAATAAATAAAAAAAAATTGTTAAAAAGTTAAAATTTTTAGATCACCAGTTGAATTCTTAAATTGTATCAATCAACCTACCAAACAAAGCACAACCAATAACACATAAGCAGAAAACGCACAATCACGTGATCAAATCGCCCACACAATTTTTTTGAGCAGCTCGCGCGGAGTTTGCGTGCGGTTGGTTAACTAATTTTAAATGCTAAAGTAGATAAAGAAGGTCACGTGATGTTTTTCCCGACTATTTTAGATTTTATCTGAGTGAACATAGGCATGTATTCCTGTTACGAAAACCATGTTTTGGAAGGATGAAGAAATATAGTCGTTGGTTTTACCTTTTTTGAACCATAAAAATAATGAAATAATTGAATTATGTTAAAATCCCTTTCTTCGATAAGACCTACTCCATGGCATAAACTTCTGAGCGCGCGCGCGGCGCGAAGTGCACTTCTGAACACGCTCAGTAATTCAGCTGCATCATACGGCGCACGGCCGAAAAGTATGTGGTATTTTGTAAAACCCCAGCATAGAAAATTATTAATCGAACTAGTATCTTTAATCGAAACGTTTTCTGATATTATCGCGTCTGTAGGGAAATTAATCGTAATCTAGTGTTTGCTATCTTGTACGTAATTTTGTATCTGCTCACGTGTTTTATTATTATTATTATTTTCACAGTTAATTTAGTATTTTTTTTATCTGATTTACTTTATTTCTCTTTCGATTCCCAACAAAGCAGAGAAATATTCATAATGGAGAGAAAAATCTTATTTATAATGTAATTGGGTTAAGCCTACTCATCATCTAGCATCATCATTTAAGAACATTTCGTTTTAAGGTAACTTTTAAAAACTTATTTTATATTTTTTAAATTTAATCTTTGTTTATTAATTTTTGTCTGTCGGGAATGCTCTGAATATTTTAATTTTTTTTTCTTTCTGAAAATTCCAGTATAATAATTAAATACTCATAACATGATTATTTATTATTACAGGTCTTTCATTTTCTTTGTTATTCAAAAAGTTTATCAGGATCCTCAAGCCAGTCAGAATTTGATTGTCCAGTTATTTAAAGGTTAGCAGTTTTCTCTGTTCTTGTCCCTTCTAAATGTCGGTTAGAGTCATTAATACTGATTTTGCAATCTTTGTATTTTTTTTTTTTTTTTTTTTAAATCTTATTGTCATTAAAAGAAGCTTGATAAAGCTATATAGTATTGGGTCGATCGGATAGTCGTGTCATGTTGGGAAAATCACTTCATACCGGAAAATTATGTCCGGTAATTATTAGACATTAGATAGCGGAATCAATGTCTAATAATTAAATGATAGAATTTTCCAATATGACACGACTTTCCGATTGACCCAATTGCTTCAAAAGTGTAGTAAACACAATCAGATATCCTATTTATTTATTTTACAAAAACTTACTTTTTCTTTTCTTTTTTTTTTTTCTTTTGCAATTTAATATTTTTTTTCAATTTAATCCTTGCTGCTCTCTGAACTAAAAATTAAACGGCTTAGATGTGTTATTATCCCGGGGTCCGTCATCTTGGATTTTTTTCTTGCATGAAAACTTCTTTTTCGCCAAGTAGTAATGTCGCCAATGGTTAAATATTGTTGATAGGTTAATATAATATTGAAAAAACTGGAATATAATGATTATAACTATTAATAAAAAATTATTTTTAATTCAAGCCAAGAAAAAAATCCAAGATGGCGGACCCCGGGATAATAACACATCTGTTCCAATTAAACAATAATTGAATTAATAATGAAAAAAATACAGGTGCTTAGTTAGTTATTCCATCGACCAATTTCGCCAAATTTTAAAAATTGCCAAATTATACAAATTGACATAATTTTTATTGTAAATAACGAAAGAACAAATAATATAACATTAATAAAAATACAAATAAAACATCGAAATAAAAATACTTGATGACATAAACAGTAAACACATGTCGTCATATGAATGTGACATTTACAATCAATCATAGTTGGCAAACATAATCATCTTACAATTTGGCAACAGTAATTTTGTTGTTGGGATAACTAACAAGTACCAAAATACATATTAACTTTTTATCATAATAGTCTTTTATTTCTGAACTGGAAGTTACATTTATGTTTAACTCGCAAGATAAAATTTTAAAAAATAATTCTATTGAAACATAGAACAAATGCATTAATATTTAAAAGAATAAAATCAAACAGAGATGAATGTATGTTTGGATTTGTATATTTAAATAGCTATGCTTAATTTATTGCTGTGTTTATTTTATTATGCTTACATTATTCATTTTTATGAAATTGATAAGTTTTTTCAATGGAGAAGAGATATTTTACCCCAAAATTACCTTGACAATCTTAAATATGAATTTTATTTTGTATCTCTTCCTGCTTTTTTTTTAAATTTGTCTGAAATTATTCTAAAATTATTCCTTTTCACTGAAACATAATGATACATAAACAATTGCCTATAGAATAACTCCTATTTTCAGAAATTATCATTTTCCCCTTGTTTTACAGTTATTTGGGATTTTTTTTCCACAACAGTTAGTGAATTGAATGCATCATTATTATTGTGACAGAATGCTATGATTACTTTTGCTGACCATCCAAAAAAATATATGTACACTAAAGTCCCATTAATCCACCTCCCCAGACATGATGAAAAATCATGAAATAATCAGAAGGAGCGCTTACATGGAATTTGTTCATGATCTTTTTATGAAATTTGCATTTTTTTCAGGATATTTGACAAAATTTGTGGGTTTTTTTTCATGATTCTTTGACAAAAATCACATTTTTTCACTGATCAATTGACGAAATTCTTGTTCTTTTTTGTCGTGATTCTTTGTCAAAATGTGCATTTTCTCATGGTCCTTTGATGAAATTCATGTTTCTTTTTTCACGATCCTTTGTTGAAATGTGTGTTTTTTTGGTGGCCCTTTCATGAAATGTGTATATATATATTTTTTTTGTGATCCTTTGATGAAAAGTGCTTTTGTTTCACATTTCTCTGACGGAATTAACGTTTTTAACCCTGTCTTTTGACAAAATTTTAATTTTTTTCTGTCATCCTTTGAACAAATTTGCTTTTTTTTTACATAATTTGCAATTTTTATCCATCTTTTGAAGTAATTTGCATTTTTCCAACATTCTTTTGACACACTTTGCATTTTTTTAGCGATCTTTTGATAAAATTTGTGTTTTTTCTTGCAGTATTTGAAAAAATTTTTGCTTTTTTTATGTTCCTTTGATGACATTCACATATTTTTTTTTGATAATTTGACAAATTTGTGTTTTTTCTGCAATTCTTTGGTGTAGTTCATGTTTTTCCAGTGATTTTTTTTTTTTTTTTTTGACGAGATTTGTACTTTTTCAGCAATTTTTTTTAAAAAAGATCTGACATAATTTGTGTTATTTCCTGCAATCTTTTCACGAAATTCATGTTTTTTCACGATCGTTTGATGAAATATCTGTTTTTTCCGTGATCTTTTGACAGCATTTGCTTTTTTTTCATGATTCCTTGACATAAATCATGTTTTTTAGCAATCTTTTGGCAGAATTTGCATTTTTTGAGTGATCTTTTGGCGTAATTTGCATTTATTCTATGATCCTTTGACGTAAGTTGCGTTCTTTCAATGATCCTTTGATGAAATTCATTTTTTTCCCGTGATCCTATGATGAAACTAGCGATTTCTTCTGTAAACGATTGACAAACTTTATTTTTTCTGAGACCATTTGTCGAAATTTGCAATATTTTTTTATGTCCGAATTTTTGTACTGATGTCCGATCTTTTAAAATTTTCTGAGCCGAATGCTTAATTTTTTGGAACATTTGAAACAGAATCATCCCTGAGTTGGGGATATCATGTTTAGAATTGAAGCATCTTTCTGATAAGCTAAAAAAAATACTTGGAGATGAAATACTTGGTATTGAATTTGACATGCGGGGTGGAATTTTCTGTGTAGTCTGTGTGTCTTTCTTGCAATTTTTTGAAAATTTCAAATTTGTTTACAAAAGTGGGGGAGAGGGTTGATTGGGAAAGGCAAATTAATGGGATATTACAGTAAATACCAGTTTAAACAACAAACTTCACTTGGCTTACAGTTGATTCAAAAACTATCAATTTTACAAAAATCCGAAAGGTGAGATCTTAAACATTTTTTTTTCTTATTTCTTTAAAAAATTGGCAGGTGCTCCTATTCCAGAGTTAAAAAATGTAATGATATCATGAGAAGTAGTAGAAGTGGCCACCATCCACATCCAAACAGTACTAAACTGGATACGCTATACAGTAGACTCCCTAAAATCCGCGTATTTTTTCGGATGTAAACAATGAAATTTACAGTTAAGTTGCAGGAACAAAATTCAAGATGGCGCCGAAATCAGCGACTACCGCAGTGTTTTTTTAACTAAATTTTTTGTTAATCATTCTCTTTTGGCTATTACAGCTGGTTTATTACTAAATAAATTTACATTACTTTTGATTTTGATATAAATTAGCATATCTATATCAAAACTTCCAGGTTTCGAAATGGAAAAATCCACGAACCGGAACGCTATTTTAAAATTATTTTTCGCAGAATTATTTTTTTAAATTATAGACAAATTGATTTCTAAACATACAAAGCAGTATAAGAAAAGCATTCAAGACTCTAAATACCTATGAAAAAAGTTACAGTGAGTGCAATAAGCTATATATACTGATAATAGCATTAACACTGTTCTCCTTGCTATCACTAGATGGCAGCATAGGACTTTTGGAATCGAATTTAATCGATTTCATTCCTAATAATTTAATATTTTTCTAAATTTTTATTAATTACTTACTTTTAAACTAATAAATTTTAATATTTTACTTATTTGAATGTTTCACTTTATTGTAAGCATTCATTATAATTTCCCTTGCTTAACTACCAATGAAATTAATGTTTCAAAAATGTAAACAAATCAATGACCAGAAATCCACAAAATTCTAAAATCCGCACAACCTCTGGTCCCAAGCTGTGCGGATTTGAGGGAGTCTACTGTATTTCAGAATGTAATTCACATTACATCAAGTTTCACAGAGCAAATTACTGATTTTTCCAGATCTTTTCATAATGTTCTTTTCTGTGTTTAAAACTAAGAAATGTTTGTCGAAAAATTCATTAATATACCTTCATTATTGTTAAAGTTATGATAAGATAACCAGGCGAGACATGTATTTTTCTTTCAGTAAATAAATTGCAACCATAGTTTTCTAAACAAAAACTGTATGTTGTGGTCCATTGTGTGCTCTACTTCACTTTAAAGTTTCTGCGTAGACTTCCAGAACACATTGTATATTAGCTAAGAAATTCAATTTACTATAATACATATACAGAGCAAGATCTTTGCTTCTCCAAATACTGTCTTATTATTGTCAAATTACTAATAATCTGCTGAAGATTTTCGGTAATTACTTGCTGTCAAAACTATCTTTTTTACATTAATGTTTCAGTTTTAAATCTAAAAATAATTATTTTCGTTCGAATATAATCTCGTCTTTTATGTAGAATTTAGATTTGAATTGTGAAGCATTCATTCCAGTATGTAAAAAATATTTAAAAGTAAAAAAAAGAAAAAAAAAAGTCCTATATAGCAGAACTTTGTATATAGAGAAAATGTGGATTGTCATTTATAAAAAATAAATGCTTTTTACTTTAATACAATTTTATCAGGCGTATCCTGAGTGAAATTCTCAATGTGTGTGTTTTATAAAAAATAAAATAATTCTTCTTCACCAATCGTTGTCCAAGTAAATAGTTGGCAAAAAACGTGAGCTGTTTTGGCAACGATGTGGAAGTTTAGAAGAAATATTCTCTTGCTTTTGAAATTGCTGCTAATTTTGTGCCAGAATGTATCGACATAGCATCAAACTATAGCAATGTTTGTAACAATATAGTAGTGATTTTAAACATAGTAAAAGTATAAATGCAGTAATCTATCTGTCAAAGTTGGCGTCGTGAACTGAAATTATGAAATCAACACCAGAAAAAGATCGTAACAATTGCTTATAACTTAAGATGTACCTAATACATTTATTTTAAAAAAAGATCCTTTTTGATTCTCAGTTACTTTAACTGTATATGTCAATTTCAAACTTATATGTTTTAAAATGAGTCCATTTATGTACAGGGCAAAACAGAGGATGAAGTAATGGTATCTATTTGGTGTCCTCGTCAATACTATGAGGGAAAAAAATGGTACTTTTGTGTTAGCTGGGCACCACTGATCGCCAAAATAACACCAACCAAATTTTCTCACAGAGTCCTTATGCAGTTGTTTCTAAAATGTATGAAATTATTTAAAACCCCAACCACAAACCAATGTATTAGGGTTCTGCGCCCATTAGACGGGGAAAAAAGTTACTGATTCATGAAATTCGTTGTGCAGCAATCTCTAAAGCTTATGAAATTTGTTAAAACTCTAATCACAAACTAATGTATGAGAGCTATGTGCCCATTAAACCAAAGAAAAAAAAATCACTGGATGCATGAAATTTATTATTTAGCAGTCTCTAAAATTTATGAAATATGTTAAAACTCAGATCAGTATAATACAGTAGACTCCCTCACACCAACACAGGTTGGGGCCAGATATTGTGCATATTTTACAATTTTGTAGATTTCTGGTATTTGTTTAAATTTTTTAAACAGTAATTTGAATGTAATAGTACAATAAAAATTATAGTGAATGCTTACAATTCAATAAAATATTAAAATAATTAAGTAGAGTAATAAATAAAAGGATAAAAAGTAAAATAGTTTTTAAAATTATTAAATTATTAAAAGTAAAGGTCAACTAAATAATTAATAATTAAATATGCATAATAAGGTTACATTTTCCTTGAATTATTCAATGAAACTTTTCTCATAAAGGTACTTTATTAATTCACATCAAAATCATAAAATAAGGATGTTTTATTCCAGGCTTAGTCAGTGTTAATAACCAAAAAAGCTTGATTAATACATAAATACATTTGGTAAAAAGGTTGTAATTACCAATGGTATCAGCACTACCTTGATTTTTTTTTTTCAGAAATAAATTTGTACTTCCTTCATGAAAAACCATGAGTTCAATCATATTAACGAGAATTGCATATCAATATACATGGGGAACGATATAAACCAAAAAAAATTCTGTAATTTTGCCCCTACATCTTAATTGAAAGATTCATTGTTTACATCTGTGATGGTGTGCAGATTTTAGGCATTTGTGGATTTCAGGGAGTCTACTGTATATCTAAATGCATTTCAATATCTGTCATTTTATGTAGCCAAATTATGATTATCTTATAAAACCTTTTTAAAAATACCTAAAATATATTAACTGAAATATTTAAATAAAATATCATGGACTACAAAGAATTTATAAAATAATGAACTTATGAAACTGTAACTCATGTTATTGAAAATCATAAGCAGTACTACATTTCCTTCTTGAAAATGCCATCTTGCACTACACCAAACACTTTCAACTTTTTGAACTCAACTGTCAGGATCAACAAAGTTATACTTTCGATTAGCCTTGAAATGATTCAATCTCTCCTTTTCAAGTTTTGTAGTATTAAAATTTAAAGCTTCTTGCTCTGTTTTATGCAAATCCCATACTTTCATAATTATAAAATGAAAAACGTCACACAAATATATTTAAATGACAACATTTCAATCCTTCTGCTTGAAGGAATTGCCACTAAATTAGTGGGAAAAGCATCATGGGAAAGGTTCCCATTCAAATAATGCCAAACTAAACAATATTTGCCGATTTATCGCTGTCGAACCAAAAATTTAACATTTTTTATGCCTTAGAATACAATATGAATATATAAATACATATTTAGGTAAATATATTATTTGTATGTAATCTTATACTAGTTTAAAAGTATAAAATATGGATTATAATCAGTCGAAGTAGATTTAAAGTACAGTAGATTCCCTTAAATCTGCGACCCTAAAATCCACGAATGCCTAAAATTCGCGTATTTTTTTCAGATGTAAACAATGAAATTTACAGTTAAGTTGCAGGAACAAAATTCAAGATGGCGTCGAAATCAGCGGCTACCGCAATGTTTTTTTTACTAAATTTTTTGTTAATCATTCTCTTTTGGTTATTACAGTTGATTTATTACTAAATAAATTTACATTACTTTTGATTTTGATATAAATTAGCATATCTATATGATGACATATCGATCTTACGATCGCTTTACCGATAGATGGCAGCATAGGGCTTTAGAAATCGAATTGAATCGATTTTGTCAGTAGTAATTTAATATTTTTCTAATTATTTTAATAATTACTTACGTTTAAACTAATAAATTATTTTAATATTTTACTTATTTTAATGTTTCACTTTATTGTAAGCATCCATTATAATTTCCTTGCTTAACTACCAATCAAATTAATGTTTCAAAAATGTAAACAAATCAATGACCACAAATCTGCACAACCTCTGGTTCCAAGCTGTGCGGATTTGAGGGAGTCTACTGTATCAGTTTTACAAAAATTGCCCACTAAGTTTGCGACTCCCTAAAATCAATGGACCTCAGGGTGATGGCACAATTCACCCTTTTTCAAATCACACTGTGAATGTGTCAGAAAGTAACATTGTGTTGAAAGTCAAAAGAATTTTTTAGATCCACCTTAAGAAATTATTCTTATTAAACTTTTAATATTACTTTTAAATTTAATGATTTAATTTATTCAATTATCTTCTCCACTAAGAACCACAGTTTTCAACCAATTGATAAAGATACAATATTAATATTTCATTAACATATTTAGTTATTTTTTAAATAAGTAATTTCACAAAATAATATTCTGTTTAAGTATTTAAAATATCAATAAATAAATATTAAAGTCAAGTAACATTTGAGTGACTTTATTTAGAAGCGTTTAATTTTTAAAAAGTAATTCAATTTTGATGAATTTAACTAGGAAAGTTTCAGGCATTTAAGCATAAAGCTAAATTATTATACTTAAATTAAGTTTATTTTGTAATTGAAATTAAAAACAACTAATTAGCTGAGTCCATAAACAAACTAGGTTAATTTTCAGAAGAAATTCATCTAAGATATATTTAAATATTCAACATAATTTGAATTCTCCTATACTAATCTCCAATCTTAAATATTTTTCATCTCAGTTAATAACGTTTTTTTTTTTTTTTCTTTTAGTCATACAAATCCTCGATAATTTGGGCTGGCATTATCCAATAATATTAGAACAGTCCAGGCAGCTGAACTAGACTCTTCACTTCATTTGTGTTTTGCACTAAGACAACTCAATGGATAAAAAACGGAAGGTAGGTTTGCTTTATTTTTATTTTTTCTTTGGTTCTTTTGAGTTTTTTCTTTCTGTTTTCTTTAAGTAACAAAACAATACATTAGCTCCTAGTTTTTATACATTATGCTATGGTTATCTTAATAATATATTGTAAGTGATCATTGAGCTTATTATTTCTTACAGCCTGTTGTTATCTGTAGCTTTCTAGTGGAATGTTTAGTTATGATAATTCATGGATTATCTGTTAAAAAAACCTTAAAAATTTTAAGGGCAGATTATCTACCAGTGTGGATTATCTGCTGAAAATTTTTTAAGCAGAAGGTCACATTAGATGTCCAGTTTCTACTGGTAGTCATAAAATAAAAATGTAAATAGCTATCACACGATTGTCTGCTATCGACCATTCGCGGAGTTCCTCGTGATTGGTTCACATATGACGTATATGTGCTAGTGGGAGTGGCTTCTGATTTTTATGTTATATTTTTTAGCCTTTTGGCAACATGTTTCTATGAAGAACAAAGCATTTCTCAAGTCATCTCTTTCAAAAATTGCAATCTCAATCATTTACCTGAAACAAAAAACTAGTGTATTGTTATCACGTTGAAAGTTATAGAAATGTCTAAGAGAAAATGTGTTATTTAACACTGCAGAATTACACTGAAAGTTTTTAAAACAGGCGGAAGATATTGAAGATGATTTAAAAACAGCAATTATTATACTTATTATTTGTATTCACAAGACATTCTATGTTTTAGATATAAGATTCAGTGAAAAAAAAGTATTTGTATTTTTTAACCTGCAATTATTTTATAATTATTTGTATTTTCTTTTGCAACCATTTTATTATAATTATCATTTAAATAGAGCAACTTAAGTAAACAGGGACATGGTTTATTAGTAGTACTTTGGACTGTTGAAAACAATGAGTAATGGATTATACGCCGGTATGGATCATCTGCTGAAATTTTTTTATAAGGGCTAAAAATTGCAGCTGCAGATTATATGCTGCAACGGATTATAGGTAGGAAATTACGGTAGTAGACTAGGCAACAACTGCCGGGTAGAACATCTGATGTAGAATAATTTCTGTCTTGATGGCCACCATTATTTGTATACATAATATGTTGCCTTATTTAATGAAAGAAATTTTGCTATGAAATAACTCAATGATTACTTTTCGTACATTGTGGTGGAAAAGACTTCTGTGCAAAAGGGTTGTGCAGGACTACAGTTGACGCTCTTAATCCCCACTACCTGTTTATAATGTAAACAACTTCCAATATCACCAATAAAAAGCAGCTGCAAGATTTATCTAATAAAATATGGGTATTTTCTCTTAATTGGACACAAGTGATAAATCATTGAATAATTTTGAAATCGCCATCATTCATACTGCATTCATTTAACTTAAGATAGTCCACTCATTTCAGAAAAAATATATGCCTTTAAAGTACACTAATTAAATACATTAAAATACATAGTACTTTTAAATCCTTTTGTATAACATACAGATAAAAAAAATATATTTTAATGAGGTATAATAACATAATTAAAAGCATTTTATTTCAAGATCAAGACATTGAATTTAATTTAGCATACAATTTAGATTTCTTTAGCTGTTAAGATTAGAGTTATTACTATTAGATTTCTTTCTGTTGTCCTGACAAAAAAATACAAAAATATACAATTTTATGATTGAGAAATTACAAATTTGAAATAAATCTGGGAAATATTTCTTATTTATTTAAAAATAGTGTTTAAATATGCTTCTTAAGTTAACTGTTTATAAAGCTTTGACTCGTGAAATTATCTGAAGGTAGAAGGAGTTAAGGTACTTTTTCATGTTTAGTTTATCATTAATTTTATTCTGTTGGTTGAACTATTTCTTTTCTCTTAAAAAAATCACAAATTTCTTAGTATTTTGTTGAAATCCTTTTCTAATGGATTACCTAATTTTTAAAAGGTGATCTAACATCCTCTAAATCCTTGTTACAATATTTTTAGCATGGTTATTCCCTATCAATATTTATAAACATTTTTTAATATAAAAAAATATACTAAACATACTAATTTTTTGTGTGATCTGGACTTTTTTCATGCAATTTAATGGCTTATTTATCTTCTACAGAAGTTAAATAATATGTGAATAATTTTTGAATGACCAAAATTATTTCAGATATTAGGGACATTTTGAAATTCTAAGAATATGTGATTTCATATAATGCAAAGGTAGTGCCACTTTTATCTGAAAATGAAATAAAAGTTTAATAGTATTATGAAATTTATCTTTTTGTGTGTGTGTGCATTTACAAAAATAACTTTATGATATTGTCAAAAAGTTTATTGTAAAAATTAGTTATTTCTCTTTTTCTATTTTTCCATGTCTGAAAATGAAATTCATTGCAGTGATAAATGATAAAAAGACCAGTTATTCATGTCTCATTATATGATCTTTACTGTAGCTGAATTAATTATAGTGTATTTCTCTATTAACTTATTTTAATGAAGATTAAATAAAGTTCCATAAAGAATCAACTAAGTAAGTTTTGTGACCTTGAATTAGTATTTTGTGATTAAATATTTTGCAGCATTTGACCTTTACTTAAAATTTTGCAAGTGAGCCTGTTTCACTAATCACAAAATTGTGATTCAATCAATGAGGAAATGTAAATCAAGAAAAGTCATGTGTCAGTTTTTAAAAAAAATCCTTATGTTTTTTTAAATATAGAGATATTAAACATAAAAATACCATAATAATAAAATAGTATTATTAAAATTAAATCCTTTTTTTTTTACATTTATTTTCAATACGATAGAAGATATTTATAACATAAGCCTAAAAACAGGATGCTGTGTGTTACATAGAGTTTTGCATTATATAGATAAACTTACCTTGTGAACATGGTCAGCGCATCTGAAACATATCAAAATACACCAGAGTGTGTTTATATTGCTTTCCTTCTGATCAGAATGTGTGCAGATTTTAAAATTTCCAAAATATTGATTCACATTGTTAAACTTTTTATAAACCTGGTTCAAATCATTCATTATATGACTCATTTACAAAAAAAAAAAATGTAATAAAAGCAATTTTTTCATCAAAAAACTGTAAATTAAGGAGATGAACTAATGTATCAAATTTAGTCATCTAGTGAGCAAAAACTGTTTGCAATGTGGGAAAACAGGTGCCTCTTAACTGCAAAATTCTTTGTTTACATCTGAAAAGCTGTGTGTTATATAGAGAATTGCATTATATTGACTTACGTTATAGAGATCTTCTACAGTGTTGAAATTTTAGTTTGCCCCTCTAAATTAATTTTAGTACTTTTGCAGTATAGGGGCCTTGGCAATTTTAAAAGAAGCTTGGTGCATTTTGGGCTTCTAAAAGTAAGCTTTGTGCCAAATGATATAAACAGTTATAAAAACAAACATGATGAACTTTTATGCTTGTTTTTATATGTATACATTTTTATTATATATTATTATTGTTTTTTACATATAATTTACTTCTTTTTGTATATAAAAATAAATAAATGGTTTGTTTATACAGTCGAACCCCGTTATAGCGAACCCGGTATATAACGAACTCTCGGATATAACAAACGAAAATTTCGGTCCCGCCGTTTTCCTATTGTATTTAATGCTAATTTATCCTTTTATAGCGAACCTCCGAAATCTTAAGAATCGGCTATAACGAACATTTTTTTCCCGTCGACCATGTTTTTTTTTTTACTTTTTCGCAGTTGTGAACACAGGACTTCGACTCCAATTTCATAAGAAAATGTATGCCGGCTAGTGAAACATGGTGCAAATCAGTGATGTATTTTTTTTAAAGGGAGAAACAACTGCATTCTTTCTCTTTTAGGAAGCAGCTCATTTTACGAATTTTAGAGGGATATGATAAAAATGTGAAATGTGACGTTTCTCTTCTTGATGCACTTATAGTGCTCGAAAAATCTTGGCGGTTTATTACGGATTCTACAATGAGAAAATGTTTTCGACATGCAGGCCTAGCAAAGAATATTGAAGATACAACGAATGTTGAAGAAGCAAAGAATGTTGAAGAAGAGGATGATGAAAATTTACCTATCGCGATAGAAAAGCACAAAATTTCATCATTCTCAGTTTGTGACATGCAATTGTTTGAAACATGTGTTGATGAAGTCATTACATATGAAGATCCAACTGATGAAGAGATTGTGGAAGAAGTTAAAATGAATCATTCTGAAATCGAAGATTCTGCATCTGATGCTGATGAAGAGGAGCACATGAATGACGAAATCCCCACGATCTCAGATGCTACAGCAGCGATGCGTGCAATTAATAAGTTTTTGTCGACACAAACAGTGGAAGAAAGGGTGTTGGAGTCATTTGATGTACTAGACAAAGAAATTCATAATTTGTTTTTGAAATCGGCATCACGTCAGCAGAAGATTACCGATTATTTCTGTATCAAAACAGTGAGCAACAATTAAAGGTAAAATTAATTTATTCTTGTTGGTCTTCCGTGTTAGTTAATTTAATTAGTATTGTGTTAGTTTAATGTAACCGATTTTAGTCAATTTAATTCTTTAATGGTTATATTTAATAGATTTTACCCTTTTTTAATACATCATTAATGAATGTACACGTAGCAACTAATGAGTTATACATTTTGTGAACTCTAACATTTTTCTTGACTGTTCGGATATTGCGAACCACCGGATATAGCGAACAAAATCTTTGGTCCCTTGAAGTTCGTTATAACGGGGTTCAACTGTATTTAATAAATTGCATAAATATTGAAAAAAGTTGCTTGTGTATTTGAAAAAGTGAATAAGTTGCCAAAAAATATGCATGAAAATTTCCTTTTCTTACCAAACCTTTTTTCTCTATCTCACCAAGTCCCCTAAATTGGAAAATTATCTTAACTTAGTAGATAATAAACTTTCATTGCGTCAGAGGCACTTTTGTATATACCTTAGAATACAAAATGCAGAGTTAATTTAATCCTACCTTTTGTGTTTATTTGTTTTTTCAAGAAATTAGACCTGAAAACTCTTGTAATCATGACTTAGAAATCAATCAGTTGAAGAAAATACCCTGCTTTAACAACCTATCGACAAAAATTAGAAACTATCAATTAAAGTTAGAATGAATTAATCAGTGGTGCAGATTTTAGGATAAATGAACTACTATGTCGAATAACACCACCTGGGACAAAGTAGACCAGACTTATTTAAAAAACACCAAATTACAAGAAATATGAAATAAATTCAAATTTAGGTTAAGGGTTATCCTGTCTTGGCGGGAGCTTCTTTATTTATTCTGATTAGTAGCTGTCGCAATAAGAGATATTTACTAGTAGCTGTTATTATACAGTAGACTCCCTTAAATACGCGACCCTAAAATCCGCTAATGCCTAAAATCTGCGTATTTTTTTATATGTAAACGATGAAATTTACAGTTAAGTTGCAGGAACAAAATTTGAGATGGCGCCGAAATCAGCGACTACCGCAATGTTTTTTTACTAAATTTTTTGTTAATCATTCTCTTTTAGCTATTACAGCTGATTTATTACTAAATAATACAGTAAACTCCCTTAAATCCGCGACCCTAAAATCCGCGTATTTTTTCAGATGTAAACAATGAAATTTACAGTTAAGTTGCAGGAACAAAATTCAAGATGGCGTCGAAATCAACGACTACCGCAATTTTTTTTAATTAAATTTTTTGTTAATCATTCTCGTTTGGCTATTACAGCCGATTTATTACTAAAGAAATTTACATTACTTTTGATTTTGATATAAATTAGTATATCTATATAAAAAATTCCAGGGTTCGAAATGGAAAAATCCACGAACCAGAACGCTATTTTAAAATTATTTTTTTAAATTATAGACAAATTTATTTCTAAACATACAAAGCAGAATAAGAAAAGCATTCAAGACTCTAAATAACAATGATAAAAAGTTACAGTGAGTGCAATAAGCTATATACACTGATAACAGCATTAACACTGTTCTTCTTGCTATCACTAGATGGCAGCATAGGACTTTTAGAATCGAATTGAATCGATTTCATCCCTAATAATTTAATATTTTTCAAAATTTTTATTTTACATATTTATTTTAATAATTACTTACTTTTAAACTAATAAATTCTTTTAATATTTTACTTATTTTAATGTTTCACTTTATTGTAAGCATTCATTATAATTTCCCTTTTTTAACTACCAATCAAATTAATGTTTCAAAAATGTAAACAAATCAATGACCAGAAATCCACAAAATTCTAAAATCCGCACAACCTCTGGTCCCAAGCTTTGCGGATTTGAGGGAGTCTACTGTAATAAATTTACATTACATTTGATTTTGATATAAATTAGCATATCTATATAAAAAAATTCCAGGGTTCGAAATGGAAAAATCCACGAACCGGAACGCTATTTTAAAATTATTGTTCGTGGAATTTTTTTTTTATAATTATAGACAAATTTATTTCTAAACATACAAAGCATTCAAGACTCTAAATAACAATGAAAAAAGTTACAGTGGGCGCAATAAACTATATATACTGATAATAGCATTAACACTGTTCTCCTTGCTATCACTAGATGGCAGCATAGGACTTTTGGAATCGAATTGTATCGATTTCATTCGTAATAATTTAATATTTTTCTAAATTTTTACTTTACATAATTATTTTAATAATTATTTACTTTTAAACTAATAAATTATTTTAATATTTTACTTATTTTAATGTTTCACTTTATTGTAAGCATTCATTATAATTTCCCTTGCTTAACTACCAATCAAATTAATGTTTCAAAAATGTGAACAAATCAATGACCAGAAATCCGCAAAATTCTAAAATCTGCACAACCTCTGGTCCCAAGCTGTGTGGATTTGAGGGAGTCTACTGTAATTAAAACTGGTTCTATTTATCATTCCTTCGAAACCCTTTGTCATTTAGATGTCAAAAACTGATTTCAATTTTGTTGCAGTGTATACAAAACAATGATGCAGATTTTTTCCCCCAAAAAGCTTGATTAACTTATTTGTTTCTATTCTATTTTTAGTGCTAAGTGTTTTTTGTATTTACTAGTAGCTACCCTATACAGTACTGACCAAATTATTATGGTACCGGGAAAATTCACACATAAATCAGTGTAGCAGTATTTAGCTTTATTGTATTGTATTTAATATTGGTTGACTATATATCCATTATTTATTATGAACATATTTATAGATGTCCACTCATGGCTTTTAGTGCTTCGTATGCCAATCTTTAGCAGCTTTGACTGCCTTTATACGTCTTGGGATGCCTTGGATGTACTTCTGAATTAGTGGTTCCATTTGATCGCTATGATGCTTTACACAAATTGATCTCTCAAATAGTTAAAACTTGTTTGTTGCCTCAATTTTGTTGACTCTGGTCTTTGAATCATCGAAATCGCAGCAACAAACATGGTTCAACTAATTAAGCGATTACTTCATGTATTGCATCATAGTGATGAAATGAAACAACTGGGTCAGACTAACAGATGACAAAACTTATAAAGGCAGTCATATGCTTCTAAACATGGACATACAAAACACTAAAAGCCACGATAGTCCAGGCAATAGGGGATTTTACCTTGCAAAATTAATGGAAGTTCTAGAAATAGGCTTACTTTATGTTTTTTGGGTCGCTGAATCCGAATTTGTAACTTCTCACCAAAATTTCTCCCGGCTACCCCCACCCCCCGCCAATTTTGGTAAAATGCCCCCCAAAAAGGTTTTTATTAAAAAAATCAATTTTTTTATTGTTTTAGGGAAAAGATATCTAGAAATTCAGAAAGTAGACAAAATTTGGAACAAACTAGATATATGGCATTATGACTTAGGATGAAGGGGAAGGGGGGACCTACCTCGGAACATGCGCCGCGGTGCTGCGTGGACTAAGTTGCGCAATTCCATTTGACCACTCACATGTTTACATTCGCCCTCCCATCTTCCCTCCGAACTTTCTCTATAAGGTTTACTTTGATTTTTTGGGGTCGCTGAATCTGAATTTTTAACTTACTCCCAAACTTTTGCCCCCCGAACGCCCCCCCAAAAATAGTTGTTTTTAACTTAAATTTCTTATCGTTTTAGGAGAAAAGCATTACGAAATTCAGAAACTAGACAAAATTTGCAACAAATAGGATAGATGACATTATGATGTAGGATGAACGGGGAGGGAGAGGGCTGCCTCTGAACATGCACTGCGGCGCCACGTGCACTAAGTTATGAAGTCCAGGCAATAGGGGATTGTACCTGGAAAAATTAATACTAGTTCTGAATTTTGACTCACTTTATGTTTTTTGGGTCGCTGAATCCGAATTTGTAACTTCCCACCAAAATTTCACCCGGCAAACCCCAAAAAATTGATCGTTTGAAAAAATTTGGTTTTTGAGAAAAACATGCGGGGAATGTTCCGAGGCAGCCCCCTCTCTCCCCGTTTATCATACGTCTTGATGTCATATATCCTATTTATTGCCAGTTTTATCTAGTTTCTGAATTTCGTAATGCTTTTCCCCTAAAACAATAAAAAATTTAAGTTAAAAACAACTATTTTGGGGGGGGTTTACGGTTGGAGGGGGAATTTTGTGGGTAAGTTAAAAATTCGGATTCAGCGACCCAAAAGACTTAAAGTAAACCTTATAGAGAAAGTTCTGAGGGGAGATGGGAGGGCGAATGTAAATGTGTGAGTGGTTAAGTGGAATTGCGCAACTTAGTCCACGAAGCACCGTGGCGCATGTTCCGAAGCAGATCCCTCCTTCCCCTTCATCCTAAGTCATAATGCCATATATCTAATTTGTTGCAAATTTTGTCTACTTTCTGAATTTCTAGATTATACTTTTGCCCTAAAACTATAAAAAAACTGATTTTTTTAATAAAAACCATTTTTGGGGGGCATTTTACCAAAATTTGGGGGGGGGGTTGCCGGGGGAAATTTTGGCGGGAAGTTACAAATTCGGATTCAGCGACCCAAAATACATAAAGTAAGCCTATTTCCAGAACTTCCATTAATTTTGCTAGGTAGAGTCACTATACGCCTGGACTATGAGTGGACATCTATAACTATGCTCATTGTAAGTTATGCATATACATTCACCCAATATTAAATGTAATGCAATAAATTAACTTCTAGAATGATTTATGTGCAAATTTTCCTGTTACCATAATAATTTGGCCAGTACTGTAAACGGCTATTATTATAATTTAAACTTGGTCTATTTTTTATTCCTTCAAATCCCTTTGTCATTTAGATATCAAAAACTTATTTCAATTTTTGTTGTATATTCATAACATTGACGTAGATTTTTTTTTAAAAACTTGATTAACTGCTTTGTTTGTATTCTATTTTCAGTGCTGGGTGTTTTTGTATTCTGCAATACTCGATGAAATAACTAAAAAATTAAGATGTGAGGAAAATTGAGGTGCTTTAAAAAAATTTTCTGTAAATAAATGACATAAATATTTGTATATTATGTTTCTCAGTCCAATTTACTGTATTCTTTAACATACTGATTCCTTCAATATGTTTTTCTCAAAATAATTTTTCGAAAAATACATGAATGTTTTCAACAAAAACTGATTTTTACAAGCTTCAAATATCCACATCCGAAATCGCAGTTCAATCTGCCAAGCAGTTTTGAGTTATGCATACAGAAACTACTCACATTGCAATCAGTTTTGCAGTGATTAAAAATGAAAACAATATTAGAATTTCCAAACCGTAAACATGCATAATTTCTAATGTACTTGTCTATGTGCCTTTCCTTTTGATAAAAAAATTATCAAATAATCCAGATAGGAATTCAGAATTAGTTGTTAGTATTTAATTTTTTTAATTTGTTGCACTTTCTAAATGAAGATAACCTCCAAAGCAAAATTTAAATATAGCATTAATTAACACACGTTATTACTAAGCAATTCATAACAGTTGCGTTTTCTGTGTATGATTTTTTTTAACATGGGCTGTTCCAGTTTGTACGTTAAATATCCTTTTATCTTTTTAATGAACATTCAATTATTTGAGCATGAGACTTCTTGTTTTTCTCTGCAACTGGTCGGCAATTACTTGTTTAATTTGATGTAGAAAAAAGATCTGAAGATGCTACATGCTTTGAGTCAACTCTAAATTTTTCCATTTTTATAGTGAAACAACATTAAAATAATTATGCTTTTTGTATTTTTTCAGACAAAGAAAAAATTGAATTTGTCCAGACCAAAGAAAAAATCATGTCCATCTAGTTCTCATTTCATTTGTAATAAAGAAGTGGTGGTACGACTAGAAAGACTAAGTGATTCTGTTCTCACAGAAATGACTGCAGGTGGGTCTGCTCTTCCACTTGAACAGGTACACAAACAGTAATATTCTATCGTTTATCTTCTTTATGTATCCTAAGGTGCACCTTAAATAAAATTCAAACTGTACAAATTGTTTATAAAGTTGTTTGCTGCTTCCTGCATGACAGTAGACATCTGACATTATGATTATTGCAGATCATAGAAGTGAAAACAGATACAGATACAGCCAACAAATATTTATTATTTTAGCTTTTAGTTCAATGTGAAAAGACAATGCTCATTTATACTATTAATTTTTTTAACACGATGATACTGATTTGTAATATTGTCATACAATTTGAATTTTTCTAACTGAGCAAAACTACGTCCAAGATATGAAAAAAGAAATGGCATTTCTTATTATCATTCTTTCAAACAAAGAAAATTATTAATATTTCTCTTTTTAAAAATATTTGCTATGATTATAGGTGTGGCAGATTTTTTTGTTTATGAGGTAGAAGGTCGAACTTGACTGAATCAAATACTTATTTGAAACTAAACAAAATATTTTTGAACTGCTTGTGTAAAAGAAGACAGCCAACAAATATTTACTGTTTTAGCTTTTAGTTCAATGTGAAAAGACATTGCTCATTTATACTATTAATTTTTTAAACACAATGATACTGATTCATAATGTAGTCATACAAATAGAATTTTACTTACTGAGCAAAACTATGCCCAATCCGTGACTCAAATCCAGATCCTTGGCTTACATTTCCAGTGTTCTACTGTTTAAGCTAACTGGGCTGACTACTAGCAAGCACATTTTGCTCAAATAACCTTATTGGTAATAACATCTGGTCTGCCATGTAGACAGCTCAACAAAATAAACCGAGGTTATCTGAGCGAAATATGCTTTTCGAGATACGATTGAGGATTTCTTGAAGTCCTGAAAATCGAGAAAACTAAGGAATCGATCAATTTTTAAATTTCCGATATTTTATAAAAGCACCTACAAATTTTAAATAAGTCGGGGGAGTTGGATTTCGTGTGAGGGGGGAGAAAAGTGGACACACGCGAAGAAATTTTTTAAACTGTAGCATTTCATTCCATAAATATAGTTTTAGATGCTGTTTTTCAATGTATCCCTCGGTTAAATGTCATTTATTATAAAAAAAATCAAAGAGGGGGGTGTGTAAGGTCAATTTTGGGTTTATTGAGGAGGCGCTAGGATGGAACCATGAGGAAGATTGGCCATGATTTTCAAAAATTTTCTGAATCCCTCATGTGTTATATCATCGGAAAGTTCTCGGACCACTCTTTCATACTACAAACTTTTCGTCACCCCTCCTCCCAACTGGACCACCAGGGGACACTGAAACGCAATCTTCTAACACAGCTCTTAATCAAGCTACAGCGAGATTTGAAGTCATTTAAACACTTAATCGAATGTGAAACTCCCCACGGGAATTCTATTGGTGGGATCTGTTTTGAACTCGGACAATTAGGCGGACCCCCCCCCCCCCCCCTCCCAGTAGGAGGGCCGGAAATGAATTTTTTCATGTGACATATTGTTTCAAAGCTTTTGGCCTGTACATTACTAAGCACCCCCTTTTAACTCATTTTTTCATCAAGGTCCAGGGGGCACTTTTCTAACTTTGGCCGAGACCTCTCATGTGACATACCGTTGGAAAGGCCTGTGACCACTTATTCATGTTATTCAGCTCCGGTATCCCCCTTGCAACCCTGGGCACTTTCCTAAATTTTTCTGACACCCCACATTGCTATATATCATTGGAATGTCCTATGACCGCTTAATCATGTTATGCACCTCTGTTGTCCCATTCCCCCACTTCCCCCAGGAGGAAACTTTTCTTAATTTTGCCGACATCCCTCATGTGACATATCATTTGAAAGCCCTGTGACCACTTATTCATGTTTTAAACCTCCGGTGTCCCCACTTTGCTCCCCCCTCAGGGGCACTTTTCTAAGTTTTACCGGCATCTCTCATGTGACATATCATTGGAAATCCTTCTGACCACTTATTCACAACTTCATTGTTCCTCCCCCCCACTTTGCCTCTCGGGGGTGCACTTTTCTAAATTTTTCCGACACTTCTCATGTGAGATATTGTTCGAAAGTCCTGGGCAGTGGAATTGAATATTTTTGGAGTGTGTGCACATTGTGCCTGTTATACGTTGCCGCGGGGACCCCCCTTTAGGTTTGTTCGATTGGAGATTTAATATGAATTCAATGACCCTGATGCAAAAATTTCATTTTACACAATTTTTCCATGACTGCACCTGTGCATCATGCCTGTTATATGGTGCCATTGGCAGCGGAGACCCATTTCGAGGTTTGTTCTGTTCTACATTCAATATGTGTTCAAGGACGCTGATGTAAACATTCGGCAGTGTGTGCACAATACGCCTGTTATACAGTGCCGTTGGCAGTGGAGACCGAGTTCGAGGTTCGTTCGGTTCGAGATTTATGTTTAAATTCAATAAAAGGATGTTCCGCTTGCAAGCGGAGCCAACTAGTACATATATTAAAGAATGTAATTAGTTAATAATTATATTACTATAGAATTCCTTTGGTGCCACAATAGATTTCGTCTGAAAAAGCACTGCCTGTTTTTTATTTGTTCCTCTGTAATTTTGCACATACATTCACCGAAAGTCAAATCATACACATTACAGACCTAAATTCACTCCAGGGGCCAATTCCATTATCTAAATAAAAATATTTTGTATGTTGCATAGGTTGAAGGAGGAGGACAGATATTTTTGTAAAGAGCTTTTAAAGAATATGATGTTTTAATAATAATAATAATAATATGATATTCTGTGACTTTTTTCTGATTTTATACTTTTTAAAAGTTTATTTCATGTGAATTTATATCTTCTCGAATCTAGTATTTTTATTTTGCAGTTACATGGAATGCATGTATGTATCTATATTTCGCTTGTAATCTTATATTTTCATTTTTAGGTTAATGAATCAAATGATGATATTTTGGATATTAATTCCTTACCCAATGAAATTATCTTGAAAGTTTTTGGTTATTTAGAACAAAATCAACTGGGTCAAATTTCACGGTATGTAAAGTTTATTTATAGATTCTTATTTAAATATTAAACGCAAAATGGTTACTCAGAGTTCCTGTATGTTATTTATTTTTCTTGTATAGAATGTTCACTTGATGCAAAATTATCAAAATTGAGATTAACCCTTATGTTCATCCTTTAAAAAAATTGGTTTGATAGATTTCAAAACAATATTTTTAGTTTATTAGGAATTTAATATTTGAAACATCTAAGCATAGGTCATTTTTCTTTCTTTTCTTTACAAATGTAAAAATATGCATCTAATACACTTTATTAACATTTAAATAATTTCATTATTTTTAATCAAATATGCATTCAAAAGTTTTATGGTTAGAAAAGTTATAATAAAGACGACCCCATCAACTGCCATATACTCCATAGGGAATTGTCATTTATTAATATCAGATTATTAAAATGGTTATTTTGCGGATTTCACACTCAAATTTGAAAAATTGCGTAAATTTATAGGTTAGTAAAGAAATGTACATGAACTAAATTTTTTCTCCTTCAGTTGATATTCATAAAAATTTATTGTTTATGTTTTTAAAATCTTTTTGATTCTTCTGACTTCTGTGAAATAACTACATTTTGTAATTTGTAATTTTGTTTCGATTTTAGTTTATTTTAATTAGACACTTTTTGTCCAAGTATTTTTATAAGTAGCTTTTATTGTTAAGTTATGTGCGTGTTCTTCTGCTTACAGTATAAAGAATTTGCTTCTACATTTCTTACTTAAAAACTAAAAAAATGAACTATATTTAATTTTCTAAAAAAAAAAACCACTATAAAGAGAGAAGTTGTTTAAATTTTCCTTGTACACATGGGCCAAATAATTATTTTAACTTTCATAACTTTTAAAATTTGAAAGATGAACTCTCTCCTTTTAAGCCCAAATTGTGCCAGTTCCATTTTTAAAAGCATCTGTAAAAAAGAAGTATTATTTTTTACTTCATTAGCATTTTGACATATATCAGACGTAGGTAAAAAAGATACTATGGCAAATTATTATTATTATTTTACTTTTTTGTCTCTAAAACGCTTTCAAAATATCAAATATTATATTTTTAATTCAGTATACATGCATTAAAATAAAAACCTATTTAGTTTCTATTTTCAAAGGTATATATCTTAATGCTTACTCTGGTGCACAAATGAAAGCTATGAATTAAGCAGATATTTCAAATAAATAATAATTTTTTATTCAAAACTTACCCAAGTGATCACCAACTAAAAATGTCGTTATAGCACGAATGATCCATATTTTCAGTAAAAATGTCTTGATCGTTGCCTTAAAAATAAAAAAATTGCAACATGTAAAAAAAAATTTAACATTTTGTTACTAAAAGTGTCTATTTATTTTTAATTGTATCTCAGCACCACTCTTTAAAATCTGTTATCAAATCTTGCATTTTTTTCACAGAAATACCAATATTTTAATTAATTATACAAAAGCATTTTCATTCTTACATGCATGATATATCACTTCTAATACTGAAGAATTTACCAACTTTATCTGTTTCTCTCTAAAAAATGTACATCTTTGATTAAAGTCTATTTTAAGGTGGTGACTTCATTTTCATTACTTACATGTATTAAAAATTGGTAATTTGTTTTAAAACTTTCATATGTACATTTCAAGAAATTTAACAGAATTCTTTTGTTTTATACTAAAAGTAAAACATCTTAATTGTGGGGAAATGAGAATTACAAAAACATTGTAGTAAATGAACCTTTGACTATAATGAAAGAGATGCAGCTCAGATTAACTTAAATTTTCTTTTATTGTTTGATACTATGGTACCTTAATTCTATCTTCATCTTAAATATTTCTTAGATAATTTTAATAAAGGTAATTGTGCCTACAGCATATCTAATTTAAGGTTTTATTCAGAGAATGGAATGTGTCTCAGGGTTTTTGTAGCAGTATCTATTCCTTAGATGTTGATGTTTGAAATTATTTTTTTTTTCTAGGTGATTTAATCCGTGCTCTTGCTTTTGCTATAGTAGATTATTTAACTTTAAATATTGACAAAATATCAATAAATAATATATTGACAAAATACCATTGAAATAATTTAAATAAATACAGAATAGAAATATTAAATGGCTATTTTCATGGAGAAAAAAAAGCAAGGTTTACATATACATAACTATAGTTTCAATTTTAACCAAATATTATATGCCCATAACAATTGCCCTTTAATGTTTTATTAAGCAGTTTTAAGAATTTTCAAATAATTTATTTGTCTATAAAGAACAAGAGTTGCTACTTAATGTAACAGAAGCAATACAAAAAATTAAATATACATTTATAGTTGTATCCTATTTAAATATTATATTTGATACTTATCTGTTAGTCAGCTGCAAATCTCAATGACGAATTTTTTTTGTTTTTCCGACAGCACATGATCCCATCAGAAATGAAAGAATTAAAAATCTTACAACAGTACAAAAAATGTATGAACATTCAAAAAATAAATAAAAAATAACTTTCAAACATTTGATTAAAAAAAATGTTTTAAGAAGTAAATAATACAATAGGTTGAGCAAAAAGTTCTGGGAAATTCAAGAAAGTTGCGTTGTTATGCGCAAATTAACAACAAAAGCAACAAGGACTATTCTTCAAAGTAGAGACCATCATAGTCCATGACTTTCTGCCATCGTTCTGCCAGATTCCGGGTTTCCTGGAAGTACCATGGCGACTCCTTGGAATCAAAAAACTCTTGACATGCTTCTTCAAATTCATTAAAGGATTCAAATCGACGGCCCTTGAAAAAGTGTTGCATTGATAGAAATTGGCCGTAATTGGATTCCTGAACTCCTATAGTTATACCACTAATACTCCTATATACGATACAAATTCTGGTAACGATTAGATTAAACATGTCCCAGAACTTTTTGCTCAACCTAATACCGTAAACTAAAGGCATTTCATTTAAACGCCAAAACTTTGCTTCTAATTTACACGAGCAGGTATTAAAAGCTATTATTTTTTGTATTTTAATTGACACGAAAGATCTTTTAACAATAATAGATGTAACTTCCTAAATATTTATAAAAAAATGTTAGAAATTGTCATCAAAGATTCATTAATATATATTATTATATAATAAAACAATCCCAATCCATAACAATACCTGCCATTAAATATAATACTCGTTAGCGCTGATGAAAGTTTAAAAAAAATTATGTTTATCATAAAAACCTTTATCATAAACACATAACACGTAATTTGTAAAATTCTTATATTTTATTATACAAAATGAAAAGGTAAAATTTGTTAAAAAATTAAAATAGCTGTAAAAAATTCATGATTAAATATGCAAACAGTAAATCGATACAAGTCTAATGATGATTATTCTTAGTTATTTCAGTAGTAGTATATCTCATGCCAAACAACTCATTGTAAATGATCCATCCCACCAAGCAACAAATCTAAAATGACAGTCATCAAAAGGAGTGATATCGCATAAAAAGAAGCGATACTCCAAGTGCCATGTAAAAATCTATGACTACTCATAATGTTTCCAAAGTACTCTGAGTGAGGTACAATATGTGAAAACTGCTTGGCAACCTGCAGGCTTCTATAATGTTTGTTCTTCCTGCACTTACATATAACTATATGTTTAACAATTTTCTTCTTGTATTACTGCTCCCATTAAACTGTAAAAAGTTGAAGCTTCTGGTGTTTGCATGCCCATTCTTATTTATCATCATGTGGGATCGATTTATTGATTTTATTTACCATTATTTGAATGAGAAACAGCACTTTTACAAGGAGGATTTTCTAAGTAAATATGTAAACATTTTGAGTTTGTAAAATTATAATAAAAATAATGATCATATCCATATTAATACCAGTGCACCTAATAATTGATGTTAACTAAACTAAGATATATTGCAATAAAAACCTGCATAAAGGGAATGGCACATGACTGGTGAAAAATCTCTAGTTAAGTTCTAGTTAGGCTTTGGTTTCAAAAGTATTATATAATATTCCTTATGTTAGAAACACAATATTTATGTTTTAAGAAATAATTCCCTCATAAACGGGATCCCTTTTATCAGTTTTTTCTTCAATTTTGAAACTGTATTATTAAACGTATTTATGTAACTAAAGATTATGTTACAAATATTGAAAAGTATAATTGTAACAATAGATGATTACCACAATTACATAACATATCCCCATTCTCTCACAACTCTTTCTGATTTTTTACAGATCTTCCTCCCACAAATATTTATAAAAGGGATATAATGAGACTTTAAAAATTATTTTCTCGATTTTCACAAATTTTCCAAATTGATCAGTAGACTCCCTCAAATCAGCACAGCTTGGGACCATAGGTTGTGCAGATTTTAGGATTTTGCAGATATCTGGCCATTGCTTTGTTTACATTTTTAAACAGTAATTTGAATGCAATAATGCAATCAAAATTATAATAAATTCTTATAGTAAAATATTAAAATAATTAAAATAATATAATTTAAGATAATTTTAAAAATGATTAATTTATGAAAAGTCAAGTAAATAATTAATAATACATAATTAAAGATTTGCATAATTTTTTCTTGAATTATTTATAGAAACTTGCCTCATAAAGATATATGACTAATTCACATCAAAATCGTAAAATATTTAAGTTTTATTTCAGGTTTAGCCAGACTTAATATAAAAAAAAAGGTTTGATTAACACATAAATATATTTGGTAAAAAGATTATGATCACTAGTACCCATTAGCATTTTTCAGATATAAATTTAAATTTTGTTAAAGAAAATGCATGAATTCAGTCATATTAACGAGACTTACATATTCAAATGCATGCCGAATTATTTAAATATAAAAAAGTCTAATTTTTGTTTCTACATCTGAACTGAAAGTTTTATTGTTTACATCTGCGATAATGTGTGGATTTTAAACGTTTGCGGATTTGAGAGAATCTACTGTACTACATATATTATATATACACCTGCAGGTCACCAAGCAGTTTTAATACACTGTACCTCACTCTGAGTCCTTTGGAAACATTATGAATAGTGATAGATTTTTACACAGCACTCGGAGTATGCACTTTTATGTTGCTTCTTTTTATGTGATATCACTTCTTTTGATGACTATCGCTTTAGATTTTTTGCTTGGTGGGATCATTTACGATGAATTGTTTTTCATGAGATATCGCTCCTTTTTTGTAAATTATTTCATTTGCATTATACCTATTTCCTTTTAATTCAGAAAAAAAAGATAAACAAAAGACAATAGAGGTAAAAATATAATTCATTAGTCATGCTATAAACTTTTCAATTGTGTAATATGTCTAAGAAGATATAATTTTGGACTATTTTAAAATAATTGAAAACCATTTTATCAATTGTTACAAATCTCAGAAAAAATCATTTATTTTTTAGAAATGATAAAATGCAATGAACAAAACAGCTAGATCTTTTGCTGTCGTTTTATAAGCTATAGAGTGATTCATTAATTAACTCGGGAAGGATTTTATCCTAATAACTTTTGAAAGACTGTCTTTACTGTAAAGATTTAAAAAACAGACTGAATAATGAGCATTTGTGTTATTAGTGGGCGTGCCTGAAGTATTTTTTTAAATAAAATTAGTTTTTTTTTTCATAAAATCCAACGCCCCTCTGATAAGTGTGGCAAAAACTCTGATTAAGCTTTTTCATGTTTTCATAAACCATAACAATTGTTTGATTTTCTAAATTTTCAATGTATGTACCTTCTAAATTCCTAATTGTTTTAATGTGACTGATCGGATATACTGAATCATATGCCTTTCAAATGTTTTCTTATATATTTCGGATAATTCATCTGATAAATTATAATTAATTTCCATAAAAGTCTGGAATTCGATAGTTCATCTTTATGAAAAGATTTTCCTTAATTTCGGTCATATTTGTAAATTTTTAAGTAGATCTATTATCTGATTAAAAATGAACTAAAAGCTATTTATGGCATATTGATAGCACTCTTTAATTAACAAGCCCAAAATAACAGGGTCAATTTGTTTTATAAATCTCGTTATTAAACTTTTTAAATGAAAAAAAAAATAACAAAAAATTCTAATAAAACTGCCAAATTTGATGTAAAAGGATTGTAAGTAATGAATAAAAGGTTATGTAATAAAAACTCTTGCCGACTATATTACCTTTGTAAAATGGCTTAAATTGGATAAATTGGAGAGTTTGGAATTATGAAAAAACAGTTGAGTATATGTGCAGTTTACATATAGAAAAACAGACAGAATAAAATACATGTAAAGCCTGTATGAATATTTAAAAAAAATAATCAGTTTAAGAGTAAAAGAAATACATAAATTATAATTTATCCAACATGAGTAATTCAAAATGAAATGGAAGAAACCATTATTCCAGTTATTGCAGTATGACAAACTCTAACCTAAGCACATATATTTGTTTAGCACCAAAAAAGTTTATATTAAATGGAATCCGAATCTTTACTATAACTTTCAAGCATTTTAATATAAAAGCACAGAAGAAAACATTTTCCCACTTATAGTATGATAAACAGTAATCCTAAAGTTCTGCTAAATTGTTTTCTTGACTATAAGTACTTTATGATTCACTAAAGTGCTTACATAATCTTTCTGACCATGTTTGGTGGCTTCTCTTTAATCGGCGTTTACCTAAAATCTTTCTATAATCATGGTCCACTGGCACGTTTCTATAACATATTTTCTCCTCGAATTTCAACAGGACATTCCGCGATGATTATTGTGCCTCCGTCAAAAATCTTTGCGATTTCGTGCAAAATAAAATTTCATTTAATTGTTATCTAAATTTTGTGTCCAAAAATCCCCATAGTATTGGAATTTTAAAAGGATGTGTGCTGAAAGTTAGAAGCATCTTTAATAAAGTGGATAATAGAAATATCTTTCATAAAGTGGAAACCTGGATCATTAAACTTTCCGATGAACAACCTGAATTCATATTTATTTTTCAAGTAACATAATAAAACTTTATAGAGATTGAAATAGTATAAATTCATTAAAATACATGTCCACCAGTTGTAGTATAATCAAAATCTTTTACATGACCCTGCGAACGAACAGTAAATACTTCAATGCCGCCTTATAATAGAGAGCTTAATTGGGTTGAAGGCAGTAACATATCTGAATATCGTATGTATATATAACTACTCTGAGAAAAGTATTGTTTTTCCCCTATATTAAGTATAGGAATCCAATAATTTAAACTGATGTACATCAAAAACTAATCAAAATTTTTATATGAAACTTTAAAGATTTGAATTGCTTATAAAACCAAATAAAATGCGGCAAATGGTGTAAAAATAAGATAATTAAAGATCTCTGTAGTCCTTTCAGAAATCTTTTGAATGATTCTCTAAACGAAACGTAAATGCTCCAATTCTGTTTTACAATAGGAAGTTTACTTAGATTGACTGTAGTAACATATTTTATTACCATGCGCTTATGACCATTTTGACAAGAATTATGCCATTTAATATATTTTTGCTCTATGTTAAGTATAGAATTAATTACTTTACACTCATATGAATCAAAACTAATCTATATTTTTAGCCGTAACTTTAAAGACTTGAATTATTCACAAAGACAATTGAAATGCAGCAAATTGATTAAAAATCGGATAATTATACACCTTGAATTAATAATTAAACAACTTGCTTCTAAAACCAAATAAGATATGGCAAACCATGTAAAAACCCGATAATTACACATCTCTGTGTGTAGCACTATCAAAAATATTTTGAATGACCCTGTAAATAAAACCTAAATACTAGAATTTTGTTTCACAATAGGAAGCTTCTGAGGTCAACTGTCGTAATTTATCTTAATATCATGTGTATACAACCATTTTGAAAAGAGCTAAGCCATTGAATATATTTTTTCTCTATGTTAAGTAAAGGAATCAATTACTTAAAACTCATATAAATCAAAAACTAATTAACACTTTTACATGAAACTTTAAAGATTTGAACATCTTATAAAAACTATTGAAATACAGCAAATCGATTAAAAATCATATATTTACACACCTCTTTAGCCTTATCTAAAGATCTTTTGAGTGACCCTGTAAACGAACTGTAAATGCTACAATTCTGTTTTACAATAGGAAGTTTACTTGGGTGGGCTGTAATAACATATTTCAATAGCCTGTGTATACAATAATTTCGACAAGAGTTAGGTCATTTAATATTTTTTTATTCTATGTTAAGTATAGGAATCAATTATTTCAAACTCATACAAATCAAACACTAATCGATATTTTTACACGAAACTTTCAAAGATTTGAAGTACTCATAAAAACAATTCAAATATAGCAAACCGCGTAAAAAATCCAATAATCACACATCGCTGTAGTCCTGTCAACAGTTTTTGATCTGAACAAGACTCTAAATAATGCAAAAAACAGCACTTTTAAAATCGCATTTACTGAAAACCTATTCATCGGATTCCACTTTACTTGTGCTTCCTGAGTCACGTGGCAAGCCCCATTTCATAGAAACACGAATTTTTATTTAATGGTAAACAGAACTCGAGCTATAGAGGTGTCAAAATCCCGTTTTGGACAGTAATTTCAATATTTGTTAATTTATCACCTGTATCTGGAGCCGGGCGAAGGGGGCAGTCGCCTGAGTGCAGAACTTGAGGGGGTACCAAATTTATACTACAAACCTCGTCTTTTTTCATTTAAAAAAATGTATACTTACATATTGGTAATTTTTTTTCTCAATGAAAGTACGAACATTTTTTATTTCAAACTTATTGCACTCTCCTTTAACTCACACCAAAATACAAATTTATGAATATGGGCTTCTTTCTTTTCAGAACTTGTTTCAGGTTTTTGTCTTTGTCTCTTGTTAACTTTCTCTGTTCTGAGTTTGTGCTTGTGATGAAAACATGTACTATCAAAATAGCATGGGGTTTCTTTCTTGGAATATAAAAGGGTTCCAAACTGTTATACTGTACTGTTATATAAATTTTTTCTACACTCATTTTCTAGATCTCCTTTTCCAAAATATAAGTGCAATTTTCTTTTATGTTACTTAGTTTTTTGAAATTTCTGAATTAAAATTAAACCTAAACTTTCAAAATAAACGCAAAATATGTATTCAGTAGACTTTGTTTCTGTTTTTGCACTTTTCAATTTTGTGACACCTGTCACAAAGAAAAATTTGTAAAGGGGGGGGGGGGGGCAAATTGAAACTTTGCCCCGGGCTCACTTTTCTCTTCGCACGCTGCTGTTTGTGTCCAGAAAACGGAAAATCACTAAATATTTTTATTGCCAGAAAAAGATTAATTAATATAAACACCATTTTAATCATGATATTAAAATTTTAAGATTTGTTATTTCATTCCAACATAAAAATGAAATCTTAAGCTTTTTTTGTAACAGTGTATGAAATTTAAATATATTTATTCATTTTTTAGTTTTTTAAAATGTTGCAGAATTCAGTAAACAAACACATTAAGATAAATAGTTTCAAAACATTAAAAAAATTTACTTAGTAAGAAAACTTAAATGCATGGAACATATTAAGCACAAAACAAACATAAAAAAAATTCAAAACATTTTAAAAGTTATATTAAACAGACAAATTTTATCTTAATTAATAATGAAAATTACAATTATATTACCTCAATATTAAACTTTAAATCAGCCCTTTTATTCTTGATTTTTTAAAGCAAAATCAGTAGTAATACTATCATCAAAATCCAATTATGATGTTTTGTCATTCTCAATTAATAATACAACAAATTTGTTTGACTTAGTAAATTTTTGGTTTGATTTTTATTCTTTTCAAAAATGATAAAGATCTATTACTTGAATTGTGACTCACAGAAAGTGTTAACAGTATTCTACAAGAAATTTCAGTATTTGGAAATGTATGAGAAATATTCAGTTTTTTATGTTTTTTTTTAACTTTTTAACAGGTCGTGGTAATATACTTACCACTTAATTTTTATTGAAAACTGATCAATTCTCACCAGAATTTTTAGTAAAATATTTTGTTTTTACTATGCTTGCGATATAAACAGGCTTTTCATCGCAAGCATTATAAAAACAAAATATTTTACTGAAAATTCCGGTGTGAATTGATCAGTTTTCAATAAAAATTAAGTGGTAAGTATATTACCACGGCCCGTTAAATGGTTTTAAACAATGCAATAGGATGTCTCAAAAAAGATAAAAAATTCATCAGAGAAATTATCTTCAATGTCTGCAGAATAGCATTCTTTAAATTTTATAGCAGCTTCTTTTTATCCACAATCAACAAATCAATATTAGAAAGGAAATCAGGAATATGTTTGTTTTCCATTCTTTTACGAAGCTACAGAGTAAGTTAATCACAAATCGCTTTAGGAGTTTGATTCAAAATGCATCATTTGGGGAGGGATGACATTCAGTTTCACAATTTGAATCTAATCACCTTGATATATGTTTCTTTCTTTGACCACTGTAAGTTTCTCCATTAATGTTTTTACTTCATACTCATTCAAGTTTCCTCTAATTGTATTAATACATTTGTTGAAAGTCAGGGCACAAATTTGAATTATCTTTATTCAGATATCTTAGCACTAGAAATACCGTAAGCCATCATTTTGATGGCTACCATATGAATATGTTTTGGTTCAAACCAGAAATTTGATTATGAAATAAGTTTAAAAGATACAAAGAACAAAAATGCTCAATAATAAAGTTAAAACTGTTTTAAATCAAAATTCTGGTGTGAAATATTTTCATGAAACTTGACTCAAATTTCCATTAGTTCTAGTGTTGACGCGATTGAAAGTTGATCTATATGGGTTACATCAGGAGATGAGTCTACAATTAATCCAAAATATTTTGCTTTTCTTACTCCGCACAAAATATGCTACAATACATTTTCCAATGTCAGTCTTAAAAGTTCCATCACAATAGTAGAAGAGAGACAATTTGTATGTTCCTCTCTGAGATTACCTTTCTTAGCTATGTGGTCAGCAAAAAAGAAATAAAAATGTTTAATTAATTCCTGCCTTCCTAGCAGAATTGTTTGATTTAAATCAAAAGATTTTTTTTAAATCTTTGATTTAAATGAGTTTTTTTTTAACATTGATATCTACAGGCTAAATAAGAATCAAATTCATCGTTTATGTTATAAGAATAGTCATCATTCATGTAAGATTAAAAATTACCTTTTAATAACGTTAAATAAGAACCAGAAATAATATAAATTATAAGTTCAAAATACTATTATTTTATGAAAGTAAATGCAACTGTATTAAAAATATTATGTATCCATTGTGCATACCCAAAAAATACTCATAAATGCTATCTATTTTTAAATTGTTTTCCTTTTTTAAATGATCACTTCATTTTTGCAAGTTAGATGCTTTAGTTATAGTTAAATCTATTTTACATAAAAGTATTTAATATAATGGTATTTTCAGTGGGAGTTACTTTCTCTGAAGCACATTACACACAATTCACGAGTTTGTTTTATGTTTAGTTTCTTAGACCTTTAAATTACTGTATCGAATATGTTAGTGATTGATATATTGATCAAATAATATGATCAATACTTAAACTTATTGTAACATCATAAATATTTTGACTGTTTGTCTAACACAGAATTGTAGAATTACACTTTCATCTTCCTTCAATAAATGAAAATAGTTTAATGAATGTGACTAATCCTTTTTTTTCTTTCTTTTCCTAGAATTCATTACTTACTGCAATTAAAAATCTGTGAAATATTATTGTATCTTATTCATGGGTCTCTCCAGGATTTATGTGTCCTGTTTTTATGAAGTTTTTTTATTGAAAAATCTAGTCACAATTTTGTGAATTTGAATTTATCATTATATATAAGTTCTTGTGTTTAACAATGTCGTTTATTTATACATTAAAAAAGTATGTGATAGGTATTGTGACAGGTTAAATTTTATTTTAAAATGATTCATTTGTAAAAGTTTAAGTTTGGCGAAAGAAAAGTTTAGGCAAAGGTCTATATTTAAGACAAAGACTTTTGTAAAGTGTCCTGTTTTATGATGAACATTTATGTGAAGGGTCCTGTCTTAATATTTAAAAAATTGTGGAAGGCCCTTTAAAGGACCCAATTTTTTCCTAAACAGATCCCTGTTATTACTAAGCTAAGCAGTCATTCATACTGTCCAGTCCAGTAAGCATCTGAAATTGTCAATGGCTGAGGGCTAGATAACACTGACAATTGATAGTTTTAGGCTTTCAGTTATGTGATTATTTTAATCTGTTTTGTGAATCATTAGATTAGTATAGTATAGGGTGAATCACAAGTTGAAACAATAATGCCGTTTACTAATACTAGGTACAGCTACAGAGAGCTTTTGGATTTATTGATACATAAGAAAAATGGCTGGCAAAAGAAAGATGCAATGTGGCCTTATTTTTAGGGGGTAAAATACTATTTCTGGAAAAAATGTAATAGCAAAATGCAAATAGTGTAGTGAAGAAATGTTGGGGATTGTGGCAAGAATGTAAAAACACAAAGAAACTTATAGTCTGTATGATAAAGATAACTTTAGTGAATCTGAATAAGTTGAAATACACACATATATGTAGCATTCTTTACTGCAATTATTATGCGTTTATACATTATAGGAGTTGAACATTAATGAAAAATTAATAACTTTAAATTAACTAGAAATTACATATATGTATAACAATTTAAATTTAATAGTAGAATAATAAAATGTTAAGTTTTAAGTAAATGTTTTAAAATTGTTCACAACAATTTTTATTTAAAATATCTTGAATTCTTATCCAGGAAATGTAATGAAATTTCTATTTCTTACAGATCCTATGGTTTCATATTGAACGAAAAGTGGTTGTCCTCTCTCTGCCAAATGTTGTATCATTGCCACAACTCTTTTGAGAACACTTCGCTGCTACTTTTATTCTCTTTAATATTCACTGACCATATGTTTATCAGTGTGTTCAGTGAAAATGAATTTTCAACTTCAGTAATATTTTGATTAGATTTTTTACTGCAAAAAAATTCTTGTGCATCATCAGTACTTATAGAATGCCAAAGAGCAGGATCATCCGAATATATTGAAAATGAACTGTTTTCATAATTTAAAGTTTCATTTTCATTGGCTGATATTGTTTTAATCCTGGATGAAAGAAATGTATTGTGCATGTCACTTGCATCATCTTGTATTCTTTCAGTTTGGTGGAGATTCAAATCCAATTTTTCAGTGGATAAATGTTTTAGAACCTGCAACATTTTCTGTTATGCAATTGACTTCTAAAAATTAGAAATCATGCATGTCTTTTTCCATTTTTTTTTTACATCTCATTCTTTTGTTTTCCCTTTAAAGTTCTTTTTTTCTAGCCAGATTTGAGCTGACATCATTAATCAATATTGACAAAAACTACAACCGATTATTATGTTTTTTTTTTTCACTCTGCTTTCGTGTAAATCAAATAACATTTAACGTGTGTACTGCTGAGTAGAGTTGAAAATTATCTTTTAAGCATTCAAAGGAACTGAATAATCAAATGAGTTCAGCTAATCTTTTTCTGTTACAATCTAGCCATATACAATCAGAAGATTCTGTCTTCCTAATTTGTAATGTATCTCTAAATGCTATCTAGTGAACAGAAACTTAAGCTGCCTCACTAGGTTTTGCATTGATAATGTACATGTGAAATTATTCATTGAAGACACAATGTGTTCTACCTACTGCCTATAATGAACTTATTGGTCAATCTTAGCACACAGCAAGTTACAAGTCAAACTGTTTACAATTGTATTAGTTGCCAGTAAAAGTTCTTTTTAATTTTTGAGCTAAACATTTCAGAAAACCACATTTTTAAGAATATTTTCAAAATCATTTTATTTATTTTGGAAACCCTGTTTGCAGTGAGTTCAAGGCCACAGTGTGTGCAGTAATAATGCCCTAGAGGTACCACATCCACATAAAAAAATATTGGTCTTTTTTTTACCTGAAACATTCACGTATTTAAATAAAAAACCTATCATAAATCGCACATTTACGGAAGGTTATTTATTTCACTATCTTAAAAAGATTTGCACTATGAAATAAGTACTAATTTCGATATATTAACTATTAACTTTGGAATTTTCTATTAAATTTTCTGCATTTCAAAAACATATTTAAAAAAAATAAAAATAATTTACATGCTCATATTCCAAAGGTTTTAAATTTTTCAACTTACCACATTTAACAGTAAAAAATCTGATACAAAATAATTTCATTCTTAAATATCCCTAGTTTACAGATGTTTATATTCAAGTTCCCAAGTGTCAAATATATTTTATTTTACTTCAAGAATATCAAAGACTGTGTTTCTAATAGATTTTTTACCCACCAATCATTAAAATGTCATCATCTGTTAACATTTAGCTGCAGTAAGATATTTATGAAATCAATTAAAAATAAGAAAACACTGTTGGATTCTTTCTTACATCATAGGCTATTCATTTAAATGTCTTTAAACACTTTGTGGAGGAATGCATAAAAATTTCATATATGTAAGTAGTGAATGGAATTCCTAATTATGGCAGTTGCACATTGTCAAGAAGGGAAAAAGAAAGATTCTATGAATAAATGTTTCTCACAAGTAAATTATCTGTCTTTATTGAAAATTCCATCATTCTTTTGTACCCTCTTTCACACAGGTTTGAAAACAGTATTATACTTTGTTTAAACATTCATTTTGAGATATCTTCATGAATTTAATATTAATTTGTATATTTCTCTAGTTTTCAATATAATGTGATCCTCCAGTTCAATGTACAGTGTGAAGTGTATGTACAAACAAGCATTTTAATGTTTTGCATTTTCTTTTATTATTACAGAGTGTGCAGAAGATGGAATGTGTTGACAAAGAGCCCACTTTTGTGGAAAAGGGTGAATGTGAAAATTTTTCCATCTGATAGATCCAATATTTTTATAGTTAAATCTTTTATTAATGGACTACCATCTTGCGTAACTTCTATCAGATTAGATTTAACGGAATATAGTAGACGTGCTAAATCATTGGATTTTGAAGAACTTTGTGTGAAATTGCAAGAAAAGTGTCCTCAACTTGAAGAATTAATGTTAACTAATTCTAGATTATCGAACAGTCTTTCTGCAGTTATAAATATATGCTCTCAATTTTTAAAGGATCTAGAGAACTTGATCTTTCATCATTCTACATTCCGTTGTGATCGTTCAACAGATGAATATTTTGGTATTTGTAAAATTAAGATTTTTGAACTCTTTAATTGTTACATTGATTATTCCAGTAAGTCTCCCTTTTCAAAAATGCCCCACTTGAAACAATTACATTTATATAGTACATATGCATATTCCTGGTTTCGAGATGACATTTCTTTCTTGAATCACTTACGTGTGTTGAATCTGGGGAACACACAGATTACCGCAGAAACTTTTCAAGCTATACAGAATCATGGGCTTAATTTAGAAGAGTTCTACATTTGTTTAAATCGGCTGCAAGACCATGAAATAACTTTAAATGATTCAGCGTTTCCTTACTTAAAGACAATATGCCTCACTGATAATTGGGTGACATGTGAGGGTGTTGTTTCCCTCATCCAGTCATGCCATCTTTGCAGAATGTCTATGTTGACAAAGCTGTGGCTGAATCTTTTGCAGCACATCCTTTTCTTGCTGCCAATGGATGCAAATCAGGAATTGTAAAAGCCATTGATTGGAATCATAAACATCATGTAGATTATTAGCATTAGTAATGGGATATTATTTTAATGAATCATCTGTGAAATTATGTTTTTAAATAAATTTCTAATTAATGTGTATTCATCTGTTTTATTTTGTTTAAAGTTATAAATTCTGAAACTGTTTTACATATGGTTTTTGACAAAAATAACTTATGAAACAAATTATTTTTAACTATCTACACTCTGGATTCTGAATATTTAATAGAATATGTTCCAAATAGTTGCACATCACATTTTCTTTCAATACCCATATTACAGGTTTCTGTTTATAAGGGGTCGATAACTAGCGAGATGTTTGCAGTTGCCAGTGACTTGCAATCAATTTACAATACCAACCGGTACAGTATTTCATGCAATTAGTTGTGTTTTTATAGAAAGTGAATAAATATTTCGCTTTTGCTATTTTGAATAAGAATATCTGAAAATCTTATGCATAAGTGATACAAATGATTTTTAAATGTGTAAGAATGTTGAAAATTTTTATTCCCATAATTTGCTTGACTGAGTGAAGTCTTAATTGCATAATAATTTTACACAAGTGTATCTTTCTTCCTGCTTATCCTGATTCAGAATATGGTGTAATTAAAAGATCTCAACAAATGAGAAAGATTTATCAATTTTATGCGAATGAGGTGTAAGTTATAAACACAATAGAATTTCACACTTAATATCAAATTTCTAAAAATATGAAACAATCCTTATTCAAGTATTTAAGAATGTTGATTTTTTTATCCTTTCCCCTCAATCAAGAGCAAATGTATGCAAATTTCTACATGCAAGAAAAATTAAGGCAGTTCCATTCCAATTCCAATGATTCAAGTCTGTTTTTTCTTTTTTTAAATACAATTTAATGCACTTTTTATTAGAATCAAGTGGATTCTAAAAACTAACTTTTTGTTACTGACTTGTCTAGAATTTTGCTTTTTAAATATCAAGTGTCACTGAAACTTTGAAAGGTAGATTAAAAATTTTGGAAAAGGGCAAAGCACTATCTGATTTCTTGAAATCTTAAATTTTCATGTATTTATTTATTAAAAGATAATTGAAGAACTTAGACGATAAAGGTGGTAAGTGACACAATCATCATCATTTTGAGAAAATGAGCTGTAAAGTTCCAAATACATATTTACGTTTATTGTCAAATGCCTCCTTTATCAATTAAAATCTCTGTGGGTATTAGCTTTTTTCAATTATTAATTTAAGATGGTAGAGGACCATTGATTATCTTTAATCGTATGAATAATTCTTTTTTTTACATACCACTTTTATCATCTGAACTCTTCAATTGTTAATATATTGAAAAATACCAAAACCAGAATTCAGAACAGCCATAATAATAATCAAATCTACATTACTTTTTAGGTGCATTCGTAATTATATAAATAGTAGCACCTATAGTCGTCGTCTGACTTGTCCGTCTGCATATACCAGCACAAAAACTGTTCAACCAAATGGTTTGAAATTTAATATATGTAATCACTGCTGAATTTTGGGGAGAGATTTTAAATTTTATGAAAATTGAATCAAAACTTAAAAAGATAATAAAAGTTTTCTTCATCCTAATAAATCCTATCATACGTAATTAATCGAATTGTATCATATATGTCATGATCTAGGTTGCCATGGTGATTACGTCATATTTAAGATGGAGTCATGTTATTTTCTTATTACTGAATTTAATATATTTAATCGTAATAAATTTTTTCATAGCAGTGCAGCAGCTATTGCACCAAGATCTGAATATTTAAAAAACTAGTTGTAGTATGAATGCATACATTTGACGTACAATTTCAGACTTGTTTAATCTGCATTTTGACTGTTTTTTTAGGGTGCTGTTATAGTACTAAAATTAAATTTCAGAAAATTCTTCTTACATAAAACTGATACAATATATATCTTAGTTGCAAACAAATATTGGTTATATTTGATCTGACATTGCATTCACAAAAAATAGTTAGTTTTTAAACAATCTTGGCTAAAAATTTACTTTTTACTGAAATTTTAGGACTGAAAAGTCAAAGAACTTCTTTAGCAAAATGTAAACACCCTAATGTTAGAGCAATATTTCATCCCAATATGGCTAATACCAGTAATATTAGCCAAATACTGTTTTCCTGTTATGATATAATTAAACTCTCAAACGAGGTTAAAAAAGAAGAAATTTCTAGAAGAAAATAGACAGTGGTTTCAGCAATATAGCAAGGAAGGAGAAAGCTACGAAAAAAGTGTAATTCCTGTTTTGGGGGAAAAACTCAGGCTCAAAAGAGATATGACATAAATTTATTCTAACTTCAAAAACTGAGCATACACTGCAGAAGCTTGACTGGTAATCTGTTGGAATAATTCTCTCCCTTTTTTAACACTAAAATTGGGTGACAATCAGATGACCCTATAAGCAATTAAAATAAATATAAAAGTACAAATAATTGTGCAAAACTACTTTCAGGTGCATAAATATAATATAAAGATCTTTATAAATTAAAAATATGTTACAATGCATCAGAAAAACCTAGAGCGTTTTCAACCATTACAAGGCCGTCATCCTTATGCTTTTATATGTATTTTAATTATGTAACTCAAGGTGAATATAGCACTAGAATTTTAACTTTCATTTATTCAATTAAAATCCCTACAAACAAGTTTATTCATTTAAGATTTGTTCAGAAAATATGTACAAACTTACATTTGGAAGATCATTTTATTCAATTCTATAACATAAAAATTTAATTTATTTTCTTTTTTAACTCTTAGAAATATAGTTTTAAAGAAAATGGTATCAGTTAATATAAATGAAAAGAACACAAGAAATGTGAATATTGGAACATCATGAATGTCAGTATATTATGGATTCACATCCATTCAATAAAATTTAATTTTTCAGGGTATTTTCAAACTTTTTTTGTGACATCAGTTGTGAAGGTGTAAGATAATTTCACTAAGTGTTAGTGGTTTGTTTGTTTTCATCAAATGTCTATGTAAATATTTAAAATTTTATTCTTTCTGAAAGAAAGAGATGGGGATATTAATTAATGTAAACTGATGTTGCATCAAAATGGCACTAATTATTCTTACTTTTAAAATAATGTGAATACAAGCATTCGTAATATAAAGGAAAATAATTTTTCATGGCTTAAAATTCAAGGGCAATAGAAGTTTGAAATTTTACAAATTCAATAAAATTCTGATATTTAATTTAGATAATATGAAGCAAAGTAGCAAAAGACAGATTATTTTTTATGGGTAAAAAAAAAAATAGAATATGAAATGCACTTTCTTTCTTTATCTATTTCTATTTACTGTTATTTGCTTACTTGAATTTTCCTGAGAAAAATAACTATGCAGACAAAATCATCTAAAATCTTTAGTTTTCTAATGGCAGGTCCCAAAACACTTAAATTTCAAATGCTATCTTTATTTCATGCAACATTAAATTGAATACAATTTATTTTTTTGCTAAATTTTGTAGCACATAAACGATGCTCGAATATATCTTTAAAATGAAACATCTGATAGCCAAGATTAAATTTTTGCTGATAATTTTAAACAGCTACACTATTTTGTTTAATATTTTAAGAAGTTTAAACCTCCGCGTACCAGGCGTTCTAATGGACCCAAGAAGTACATTAAAAATTATTTTTCTCATGAAAAAAAAGAATGAAAATTCTGTAAATATGAATGTTCTACTATTTTATATAAAGAGTAAAACATTCTAGAAAAAGTCACATATTTACAGAATTTTCAGTCTTTTGTTTTTCATGAAAAAATTCAATTTGAATATCTCTAGGGTCCATTTGACCCGTCTGGTAGGTGGAGGATTAAGAATTTCTTTCATTTTAAAATACTCTTCGTATCATTTTATTGCATATGTGAAACATCCCAAAAATAAATCTTTTTTTCCACGGTGACCTTTTAAAGATGATTTTATTGATTGCTGCAATCTTCCAACACTACAGTTAATATAAATTGTTTGTAAAATCTCCAGCAAATGGTGATATTGAATTAATTCTTTTATACCAAAAGCTTAATTTATCACTTGATCAGTTTCACATGGTTATTACTAAAATAAACTATGAATTTATTCAAATTAAAAAACCTGGAGTCTTGCAGGAAAAGCTTTTCCAGAAAGATAAGTTTATATAAATTACGATTTTTAATTAGAAAATTTACAATATTTATGAGAATTGTGTGATTTTTTTTTTCATGCTAGCATTCCGAAACTAGCAGCCTTTTGTCAATAAATTTTTAATTTTATGTTCTAGTTCTTTTTTTTTTTTTCATATTTTGCATGCTTGAAATGATGTATTCTAACATCGGAGTAAATATTTTTCAAACCAGAGTTCTTGCAATATAACCAGTTGAGGTAAATAATAGAAAATATGGTAAAATATGAAAAGAGAAATAGTATAAAAATTGTACATTTGATATTTTCACTTTGGGTAGGGAAAGTATATTAATCATGATTTGTGTGTGTGTGTGTGTGTGGGGGGGGGGGGGGGGGGGATAATACCTAAATGGTAATTCTCATTAACCTCTGATTGGGTGAATAAAATATTCTATACTCACATATCGCTGAAAACTTTGCAGATTTTTGTAAAAATTGGCTGACGAATTAAATATTTTATTCTATTTTTAAACCATTTTATAATTTCTCCTGTAGAGAAACGTGACTCTGTATATACAGATTTGAATTCAATTGATGCCATTGTACCAGAAATTTATAGAGATTCCTTTTCTTTCTTTCAGAATAGTTACACCAGTATTGGGAAAATTGAGTGGAATTACTCCAGATTGGTTTAAAGCTTTCCATCTGTTATGTATATGATCATTAAATTTTTTAGTGTTGAACTGAAAATAATTTAAAAGATTTGAAAAAGGCCATAGAATTTCAAAGATAAGGTGTATAAATAATTAATGAATTAAGGATGTTATTCAATCAACATTTTAATCACTATATGGACACACACACTCATATATATAAATAAATATATATACAGGGTGTGAAGATAAAAAACTACCAATAAGAAAATTGCATAACTTAACTCAGTAACTCATGCATTACATTGGTGTATGCTGAAAATCACAAACATTTAAAGTTTGTTATAGTTATCAATAAATGTTTATGTGTGCACCTTTTATAAGTGACAGATTTGCTGGTAGTATCCAGTTTTTATCTCCTTATTCATAACTTGTAATATATTGTAATTTAAAGGCCATTCAGTAAGTAACTTACCAATATTTTGGTGTAATTTAGTGGTAAAAGATTAATCAATGTTTAGAAATGATTTTTACATTTAAGAATTATTTATTAAAGCATTAAATTAAGGCTTTCTTTGCTGGTTTTTTTTTTTTTTTTTTTTCGAATATTCATATTTGAAAATTCTGTTTACTCCAAGAGCTATAATTTTATTGATTTCTATGTTTCATAAATTGTAATGCTTATATAATTTAATAATTTCTAGGTTAAATACATATACATATTAGGATAAAAACATTACTTTATCAGATACCATGCATGTACGCATATTTGATCTGCCAACATGGCGTCTAAGTTAGACTTACAGTTACCACAATTCGTTAGCTGTTTCCAATATAATTAATAACATAAATAATATATTACAGTACATTCACTTAAAAAATTTGAATGTCCAGATATTTATAAGTCCAGACGAAAAGGTTTCTTTTGAGTATGTGGTGGGTTACGATGAACATTCATATAAATTTTGTTTTCTTGTTCAACAGCTGGTAAGTTTGTGGTATCATCTGTCAAAAACATTTTAATATTTAAAGAATAATTTCAGTTAGAATTATTTATTTACATGCTAATTATTAAATATATGTAAAACAAATATTATAGATAGTCAATTTTTGATAATCCATCAATTAAGAATTTGTTGCTTATTTAACCTTATTCATATGATTCATGATGTATCATGTTTTTCTTCTTGTCTTCCTTTGACAGAGGACAAGAAAGCAGAAGTTTATGGAAGTATTTTCTCTTATTCTGTGTAACAGACAAACGATAATATAATTCACATCCTTCATCTTAAAAAAAAAAAACTGCCCATTCTCTTTAAATGAAAAATGAGATTATTTTTCTCAAAAAAGGAAACGTTTTTATTGATACTAATTATTTTTAGTTTTGACACTGGTATTTTTACCCTGCTGAACTAATATTTTCGAAAAGCATATCTTTCAAGCATTATTATATAGAGAAATTTGGGCTCCATCAGTATTTCTGAAAACTCTACATCCACTGTATAAAATAGACAAAGTGTTTGCTCGTATATTGACAGAACAAATATCTTCTTTTTAAAAAATTTCATAGAAATAGTTTATCAGTGAATAGTTATAATTATTATTTCTAATTATATTTACATTGCATTATTCTCTTTAACAAACTTTGCTGTCATATTTCCCATTCTGAATAGAAAATTAACTATGGGAATAGAAATACATCAAAATATACTAAAATTCAGTAATGGCCTGGAAGATTTTAGAAATTGGCACAAAATAAAGTTTCTATTTGTATTCCAAGTAAGGTATTTAAACAAAAGGGAAAAAAATACATATTGAGATACATATATTATATTAAATATTTTATAATGTTAAATTGCTTTTAATTTACAATAATTTCAAGTTGAGACAAATGAGACAATAAAATAAATATCAGTCTTAGTTCCCATTATCATATCAATGGAATGCTGTACAGCTGTGGCAATAAAAATGGTGTTTTTAACATTCAGCTTTTTTAATCGATGGGTGAAACTTTTGAAGCAAACTAAAAATTTAAACTGAGAAAATACACAAAAATATTAAAAGTCAGGTATGGAGGGGAGAAGAAATCGTAACAGAGGAATGGTTGAAACATACAATGTAAAAAAAGCTTGAAAAACGTACATACAGGCAACCCTAGTAGACTACTTCCACCAATGAAGCTTTTCCACATTTCTTTCTGGCCCACTCACACAAATTTTTGCTTTTCTAAATTTGCCTCGTCAGTTTTCCTCTTCTCCTGCTCCCTTCTAACTTGGAAAGTTATCAAATAAGAACAACATTCATTCAATTTGTTTCCTGATGTCTTGTTATTTTACATAATTTTTTTCATTGTAATTTTTATGGGAATTTTTTTTTTCATGAGAATTTTTCAAGCATTTGTTATGTAGAGAAATTTCGACGTCATCAGTATTTCTGAAAAATCTGCATCCATGATATAAAATATATAATGCGTTTGGTTTAAAATAAATTTGTTCTTTATTAGTTAGGTAAGGGAAATTTTAAATATGCATTCTCTAAACAATTACTTTGAACAAAAACAGGAAATTATTAATTTTTCAGCTTGTAAAATAAAATCTTAAAATTTAACTTAAAATAAAAATAAATATTTGTAACTTGTAAAATACACAGGAGACAAATTGAATAATTAAAATTTAAATGTCAGCTTGGCTATAACTTAAAAAAGATATTTGCAATTTGCAAAACAGAGAAAATATTTTTTTCAACAATAAAATTAAATAACTGCAGCAACAAGCAACATGTATATATAGTATAAAAAAAGTAATAAACTATTCCGTTGTTTAAGTTTAAATTTTAAGTACCGTGCATTTGAATAATTATTTAACAAGCAACTTTCAGATGCATTAAAATAGTTTACATTTGGCGAAAAGTACCGCTATCTGCCCCTGCTCTAACTCTCTCAAATGAACTTGGATTGCATGAAATTTTAATTTGATATTGACCTTTACTCTACCACAACCGCTATTAAAAATAAAGCATGTAGTATTTATAGTTGGTTTATATAGAAAATCAAAAGTATTATTGAATTAGGGGAAAAAATAGATTTGTGAGGTTTTTATTGATGTTACACCATTTCAAATATAATTAAATTGATATTATTGAATTTATGAAATGAATTCAAAATGCATTCTATAGAATATAGGGTGCAAAACACTTATTATTTATGTACAGAAATATACAAAATAATTCCATTATATAATGGTCTACAAGAAAAACTATTTTGCAACATGTTTTAATTATGTTACAATATTCCATAAAATATGATGTTCATAGAATTTATCTTTCATTTACAGGGACATACAAAAGATTTTGTATAAAATACTATATTCATTGTACTAATTATTAGCGATAATTGCTAGCAGTATGTTTTCAGTTTTGGTATGTGTCTTTAGGTTTAACTAAATTTTTGTATACTATGTGGTGTGTATAAAGGCCATGGATCATATACAAAGCTGCACTAATGAAATCGTAAAGAATTTCGAAAAATATCGCAAAAGAAAGAAGTAATCTTTGATTCAAGATTCTCCTAAACTATATTTTCAAATATGGGATAAAATAGCTGTAATTAAACAGTTATATAGAAAAAGCATTAGCAATAAATGTAAACCAAAGGTGTATTATAACATCCCTTACAAAATAATTTTTTTAATTACTACTGAAGAAATCAAATTCGGCACGAAAGATAAATATGTCACTATTTGAATTCAACAAACAATGTTGCTCTTTGGCAGGAAATTAAAAAAAAAATTATTTACATATACAATTCTGTTTATGAAATAAGTTTTCAAAACATTACAAAAAAATTTTACAGTTGCTTAGCGACTATTTTCTACTTTTGCATTTCTTTAACTAAAAAATTCCAAATAGACTAAAAAATGAAAAAAAAAATATTCAGCGTGAATTTTTGATTTTCAAGCATATTTTAACATGTTCTACAAATCAAAAAGGTTTTTTCCTTTTATGTATATATGAAAGTGGAACTTTGTTTAAAAAAAACTTATTGAGAAATAAATTTTACAAATAAATTTTCTTATGCATGGACAATGTGTGTTTATAGTGCACTACTATCAGAAAATCCTTTTGAGTATATATGACAAAACAACATCCCTCCCCCCCCCCCCCGTGTATGAGTATGGAGATTTCTATTTAAATCTGATTTTTGAAAAAATCTCTGAGAACTTACTTCACATGCTTTTCTTCTATATGCATAATGATATGTACATTTACAGTTGATTTTTGAGAAAATCCTCTTGAACACAATTAACAAATAAAGGATTTTCCTCTGTATGCCTATGGAGATGTGCATTTAGACTTGATTTACGAGAAAATTTTTTAGAAGAAATATTGCAACTAAATGGCTTTTCTTTAATATGAAAGCGAATATGTTGATTTAGGTGACCCTTTTCAGTAAATCTTTTAGAACATACTTCACACATAAAGGGCTTTTCCCCAGTATGGGTGCGTAAATGCCTATTTAGATCAGTACTTTTAAGAAATCTTTTAGAACACACTTCACAAATAAATGGCTTCTCCCCTGTATGGGTGCATAGGTGTTTCTTTAGATCGGAACTATCCCTACATCTTAATGAGCATAAATAACAAATGAATGTCTTTTCACCTGTATGGTTTTTAAGATGTCGTTTTAGATTTTTCTTGTGTGAAAATCCTTTAGAACACACTTCACAAGTAAAGAGCTTCCCCTCGTTATGAATATTAAGATGCACTTTGAGATATTTCTTGCACGAAAATATTTTATAACATATCTCACAAATAAATGTTTTTTCATCTTTATGGTTTCTGAGATGTCGATTTAGATTTTTCTTTTGAGAAAATCCTTTAGAACACACTTCACAAATAAATGACTTCTCCTCATTATGGATATTTAGATGTACTTTAAGATATTTCTTGTGGGAAAATCTTTTAGAACATATCTCACAAATAAATGTTTTTTCTCCTGCATGTGCACTAAGATGATGTTTTAGACTTGACTTATGAGAGAATTCTTTAGAGCACACTTCACAAATAAATGGTTTTTCTCCAGAATGATTTATAACGTGTCTCTTTAGATTACTAAACTTAGAAAACACTTTGGAGCATATTTCACAAATAAATGTCTTTCTTTTTGTATCATTTGGTAAATCATCATGTTGCACATGATTTAAAGAGCAAACATCACTAATAATAGCCTTTTTTTCACTATCAGTAGAGAGGAGTTCGTTTGTCGATACATCCGTTTTTGAACTGTTTCCAGACATGCTACAGAAATACAAGATTTTTCTATTTTTTTGAAATTTGTACTAGGTTGAAGTATTAGCTTTTTCGCCAGTTTTTCTCAGTTATAGTTTGATAAAATCTTAGAATGTAATTAAATAGAAATTTTTTTGGGGTCTGTTTCAGGGTGAATATGAGTTAGATAAATTTTAATCAATAAAAGTCATTTGCTTCAAAGAAACATCTTTTCTGGCATGTATATAATATTTGTGTAACTTGCTTCCAAAATAATTTTTTTGCATCCTTTAAAGATGGAACAGTCGGTCTCCTTCATCTTTTATATCTGAAATAAAGAAAATTTTTATTAATTAGCCTTTTAATTACAATTTACATTATTTCTGCATTTGCTTACTTTGCAAAAAATATTTAAGTATGTTAAATTAGTAAAACTAGATTTACCTGCTTGTACACTCCGTATGAAAAAATGCAACTCATACATTTTAATTGTCAAACTGTCACAAAGATAAACAAAATAGGTCATGCGAATGGGAAATATGTCTTCTTTCAAATTATGTTTTGAAAAAAATGTGCTTAGAAGTGCCATCTCCATATTGAAATATTAACAAAGTTTAAAAATGCATGGATAAGCATTGAGCTTACATTTATTATCATAACGGAAAAGCTAAACACAAAGAATTTAAACCAAATGATTAAGTTATTGTCTTGATTCCTGACATCAGTCACAAAATATACACCAAGTGGGTGGCACCACCAATGATCATTAAAAAAAGAAATCATCCTCTATTTATTTTCTGACAACCTATTCAAATGTTTACTATACACAAGCAATTTTTCCAATTGTTATGATAATTTATTGAATATAAAGAAAACATTTATCTATACAAAACAAATAAGATGTTGCTATCCAACGTACTATTTATTCACAAATTAAAAGATGTAAAATAAATATTTGAATAACATAAATCTCTACGTTTATTATAACATTTATCTATTTTTATACAAAAACAGAAATAAACTGTACAGTAGATTTCAGTTACAATGAATTCCACAGGACCGGCAAAATATTTCACTGTAACGATTTTTTCATTGTAACAGAACTACTCCCAATGCGTCTAATGAATTGCATAAACATGTCAATTTAAGAGGGCAAGAAGGGCTTATAATTGAGATTTTAAGAAAATCATTAAAAAAATGTTTTCATCATTAACTTAGAAGTTTAAAAGGTAAATACAGGAATGAAAATCTCCGGAATTTCAGCAGATTTCCACTTAAAAGAATAATTAAAATACTTTCCCCGTAAAATATTGTTACTTCTGCTAGCACACAAATTTTAAAATCATAAACATCTTTATTTTTTTCTGCCCTATTTGCGACAAAAAATAATAATTCATCTAACATCTCCTTCCCACCAAATAAATAAATTACTACTTCCTCTTTTGATCCCCATCTGATACCAAACAAGCATACTTTTAACCATTAGAACTCTTTAATTATTTTTTTACCTACTTATCACAGTATAGTAACAATAAATAAATTATCACCTAAATCACCCTTCTCCCAAAATTTTATACTTCTCTCCCTTTGATCCCTTCTTCTCTCCCCAACCCCTTCGCATCGCATAATTTAAAAATACTAAAAATGTTTACCTTTTTATGGTCTATTTTTGATATTGTTGTAAAATGAATAATTAAATAATCATCTGAATTCCCCCCCCCCCCCCCCCATAGTCAAAAATATCCTTTTCTTCTCCTCTCAGCAGATAAAAATTAAAAAAAAAAACCTTTATTTTTGTTTTTTATTTGTATTTTTCTTGTAACAATAATTAAATGCTCAAATAATTTACCTCCTCTCACCACCACACAAAAAAATCTGCCTCTTTCTTTGCCCGCCCCCCCTCCCCTGCCAAGCAAACAGCTTTTAATGTCGTTAAAACTCTCGATTGTTACCACTGAGCTCCATAATATTACAAAGAGCTAACTCACTGAACTACTTTACGCCGCAACTGCATCGCACTTTCACAGTGCACACAAGTAAAGGTTCCTGTATCATTTTTTTAATATTAGAAGCATTTGTTTAAACTTTTCCATATACTTTTCATCAATTTCAGTTATTTTTACACTTTTTGATGTTTTTATAACAATGCTTAACATTAAATTTTTTTTTTGTTTGTTTGTTGAGCTTAATCTAAAATTTCTTTTTTAACTAATATAAAGAGAAGGAAATCTAGGGTTTGCAAAAAATTTTCCTCAGAAAATCTTTGGCATTGTGTTTATGGGCGGACCGCTGCATTCAATGTATCAGAGTAGTGAGTTAACCCTCCATACCATAGTGGAGCTCAGTGATTGTTACTGGGACAGAGGGAAAAAATTTCACTTAATTGCAGAGTGGCAACAAAAATGGGTTATACTTATTTACCATAAAAACTTGAATATAACTTTTAGCCCAGTGGTAGGGGAGGAAAAAAAGCTGAATTCAGAATTAAATAGGGGAAAGCTGGAAATTGTTTTAATCCATTTAGTTTAGGTCTAGAATGAATATGGTAAGCTTTTCCCCTCGTAGTAGATGAGCGTTAGAAAATATGTACAGATTTATAGTAAAAAAACATGTTTTTTAAATACCAAAACAATATCTCAAAACAGCTAACTCTGTCAAAAACATTGTCAGTGCAAATGTTGTAGAGCTTAAAATTCTGAGTAAAATGCTACACAGTATTTTTGTTGAACATTAAGGTCACAATTCTTGTTTAAAGTTTTAGACCCGTGCTCAGGGGGTTGAACTCTGAATTAATTAGGAGAAAACTGGAAATTGTTTTAATCCCCTCAGTTTAGGTCTAAAATGAACTTACTATGTTTTCTTCCTCGTACTTGAGTGAATGTTAGAAAATATGTACATATTTATTTTCGAAAAACACGTTTTTTTTAATTACCTTAACAATATCTCAAAACAGCTAACTCTATAAAAAACATTGTCGATACAAATGTTGTAGAGCTTAAAATTCAAAATAAAATGAGTACCATCATTAATATTTTTGTTCAACATTAAGATCGCAATTCTATTTCGAAATTTTTCAAATCAAGAGCTCGAAGCCAGGAGAGACCAAGTTAACTTAACAATATCTCAAAATTGCGATCTTAATAATGAACAAAAATATTAAGTTTGGATACTCATTTTATTCAGAATTCTAGGCTCTACAACTTTTGTACGGACAATGTTTTTGATAGAGTTAGCTGTTTTGAGATATTGTTAAGTTAACTTGGTCTCTCCTGGCTTCAAGCTCTTGATTAGCTATTAAGGCAAAATTTTGAAATAGAATTGCGACCTTAATGTTGAACAAAAATATTAATGATGGTACTCATTTTATTCAGAATTTTAAGCTCTACAACATTTGTATTGACAATGTTTTTTATAGAGTTAGCTGTTTTGAGATATTGTTAAGGTAATTAAAAAAAACATGTTTTTCGAAAATAAATATGTACATATTTTCTAACATTCACCTAAGCACAAGAAAGAAAACATAGTACGTTCATTTTAGACCTAAACTGAAGGGATTAAAACAATTTCCAGTTTTCTCCTAATTAATTCTGAGTTCAACCCCCTGAGCACGGGTCTAAAACTTTAAACTGGAATTTTGACCTTAATGGTCAACAAAAATATTAAGTGTAGGTACTCATTTTACTAAGAATTTTAAGCTCTACAACATTTGTATTGACAATGTGTTTGACAGAGTTAGTTGTTTTGAGATCTTATTATGGTATGCAAAAAAACAGGGGTTTTGACTATATATCTATACATATTTCCTAACGCCCACCTAGTAAGAGGGGGAAAACATAGCATATTTATTCTAGACCTAAACAGAAGGGATTAAAACAATTTCCAGCTTTCCCCTAATTAATTCCGAATTCAACTCCCTAACCACTGGGCTATTTCTCTATAATCTAAGTCTCTAATCACCATTTTTCAAAATCAAAAACAGCTAAGTTCAGAAGAAGGACATCTCACTCTTGTTTTTTTTATTATTATTATTATTTATTCTATTGGTTATTAAAGGAAAAGTTATTTTAGAGAACATATTATTTTAAAAGATTAAATATTCAAGGGATTTTCAGACGGAGGAAACAGCCAAAATGCAAAAAAGAAGAAATTTTTCCTTTTTGCCCAGCATATTTAGGAATTCCCCTTTTTAGGAACAGAGAGTAAATTTCATTGGAAGGATTTTAGATGACTAATATTTTATAGAATGATTAAAACCTTACTACAAAATAACAAATTGTTCAAAATAATAAGAAAACTATTAAAGATTTTAAACTATATATGGTCAGAAGGGAGCAGAGAGAGAAGTGAAATTATTTGGGGGAGAGGAGAGTAATTTAGATGATTGATTATTTATTGACTGTTACTAGAGAGCAAAAAATAGACATTTTTTTAGCTTTAAAGATTTTAAATTTTGTATACTGGAAGAGGCGATCTAAGAGAAGGTGAAAGCAGATATTTTAGGGATAGAAAATAATTTAGATGGCAGATTTATTGTTACTAGAGAGCAAAAAATAAGACAGAAGATTTCTTCTAAACAAAAATTTTTAAAATTTTAAACTTTGTATACTGAAGGAGAGGTAGAAGCATAAATTTCAGAGGGTAGAAGTGTATAGTAATTTAGGTGAATCATTATTTACTGTTGTTAGGGAACAATATGCAGGATAAATGAATTTTGAAAAATGGTTTTAAAGATTTACCATTTTCTGCTGGAGTGGAGGGGATAACAGACACCTTCAAGGTAGAGGGGTAGTTTGACAGGTCGCCTATTTATTAATTTTTTTAGAGAGAAACAAACAAAGCATATATTTAATAAGGAAATTTAAAATTGTTACATTTTCCAGGTTGAGAGAGATGGGAAAAGGGAAGCATAAATTTTGTGGGATTGTGGAGCTGTGATTTAGATGATTGATTATTTACTTACTCTGTATTAAAGTGAAACAAAGACTTAAAAATATGGAAATCCTCCAAAAGTTGGGGGATTCTTTCACATTCAATTTTTACATAATTTGTGTGTGAAAATTTTTTTGGAGGATTTGTATTTGAGAATGAAAAAGAAAATCAAAATTGTTTATAAGTGGGGGAGGGGGGGGGGGTTCTTTTGAAGAAGATTATAACATGAATGAAATAAGACTATTATGTCCTAATTTTCCTGAAAGACCAAGATTACTGAAAAAGAGTAGTTGCAAGAAAATATTTGAAACAAGTATGAAAGTGTAAAAACTACATTACCTTTGGTAATTAAAAAATCTCATAAACCTTGATGGTATAGCAACCACAATATAATATATGGATAACTCATCAAAAGATAAACACCAAAAATAAATGACCTCTGATTATTGCCGATGATGAATGAATGCTGTTATATTTCCTAAAACCAGACAAGAATTCTGAAAAAAAAGAAATGGAAATTTTAAACAAGATTATTTCTGAGGAATACAGAAAATATGCAAATATCCTGACAGCTTTCTGTATAAAATATATCACCACTTTGTTTCATAAATAATTACACGGGAAAGGAGTAGCAAATTTCTACTGATGAATATTTTAATAGATTTAATGGTAATTATACTGTTCTTAGTTTCAAACCCATTGATACGATAAATTATCAGATATCTCATAAACAAAGTTTTGTGTCAAAAATATGCTACAAAAAGAAATCAAGTTACTTATTGATTAACTACTTTTAGTTGAAGGTAAAAGCACCAATATTGAAATAATAAGATAAAAAAAAATCAAAATGCAGTAGACCACTTAATAATAACGACATTATTGTTGATAATAAAACTGTGAAAGGTAATAAAATTAAGATCATGCAATTAAATGTAAAGGGCCTGTTTCGATAAATACCTATTGTATGACAATCTTTAGATGGAATTTAGTTCTGTTTGTTTCATGCAGCTTTAGCATAAAATTGAGAAGGCATATAAAAATATAGAAAATAATCATACACACTAAAAAGCTCAGAGGTTACTGATTGATTATTCTAATTAAAATTAATACAGTTCAATAGGTAACTCACTCTCGGATAACTCAAAATTTTGGTTATTTCGTACCAATTGTTCAGAAAATTCAAAGACCTTGAGTTACTAATGACTTATACATTTACTACATGAGTAAGCACCTAATTTAATTAAAATTTTTATGCTTTGCAAACACGGTTGTCAGAAAATTGCAGTTTCAAGTTATTAATTTTCAGTTAATGAAAAGAAAGCCTTGACTAAGGATAAATTTATTAATAATCATATAGCTACTTATTATTAATTAAAGAAATGTCAAATTTTGATAAATGAAAGAAATGTTTTTATTAATTGTAGAAATAAAAATTAGAGCTAAGTTCATAGAATTGTGAATATTGTAGAAAAGGCTTTGATAACTGTGGTCTCCAGGTCTTTACTGGTAACCAAAGTTTTTCAATTAATGAATGTGTTTATATTGCTTTTTACAATTAGTTCATTAACTGAGTTGAAATATTAATGCAATTCATGATATATGATTCCTATAGTATTTTTTCAGTTTCAATCACTTTATATAGAGCTTGAATGCTTATAATATCTCACAAATACAATTTTTTGACACAAGAAAATGTGGAAAAATATATATAAACAGGGATTTGATTCTACCAAGAAATTGTTTAATAAATATAACAGAGTGTAATCTGGATGAACAATAAAAGGACACATAATTACTGTCAAGAGAACAAAACATGATATTTACACAGTTACTCTTTATAATAATAAACACATTTTTTTTTATAAATACCATTGATTTTCTAAAGCATTCTCCTAGAGATTTAATTGCATATCTATTCATTAAAAAATACATATGCAGTTTCATGACCAAGGAAGTCTGAAGAAGATCTAAAGTCAATCTTTGAAGTTGTCATCTTCCCCCCTCCCCTCTGAAAACACTGTTTAATATTGTGACAGAGATTTCCCCAATCCAAATCGATCAGCATATTGTTAATGCAGACTTTATTTTCCTACAAAAATATTGCAAAAAAATTGCTGTGTTTTGAGATTGATTGATGAAATTCTCAATTCTTGTAATTTTTACGACCAAAAGTCATGCTCTTTTTGAGAAAAATAATGCATACTCCAAAATTCCTTTTTTTGACTTGTAATTCTTTTTTTTTGTACAATTATAAATTTCAAATTAATGATTTTTTTAGAATTCTGTAAAAAATAAGATTTCTGAATGTTTGAGAAAAATAAAAAATAAAACAATCCCAGAATTTAATGAATTTGCAGAAATATGACATGCTTGGAAATACGAGGTGCATTCATGTTCTAAGGAGCCTCCGATTTTTTTTCTAACTATCTACTCACCGGAATACTATGAAACTGGTATTAATTCTCGACGTAATCTCACTGCAGACGTACACATTTTTCACAACATTGACGCCATAATTTCATCGCCGCGGCAAAGGCTTCTTTAGGAGTCTGATTTGACCACAGGAAAATCGCTGAAGCAAATCGTGCTGTTTCACCAAGACAACGCACCCACACATCGGGCTAACATTACGCAGCAGTTTCTTCGTGAAAACAACTTTGAAGTGATTTCTCATGCTACTCATCTGACCTGGCCCCTAGTGATTTTTGGCTGTTTCCAACAATGAAAGACACTCTCTGTGGCCGCACATTCACCAGCCATGCTGCTATTGCTTCAGCAAATTTCTGGTGGTCAAAGCAGACTCCTAAAGAAGCCTTCGCTGTGGCCATGGAATCGTGGTCTCAAAATAAAGATTTCGTTGGACAGCAACTTATTGTTTTTGTTTTCACTTTTGAGTGTACAACATAAAGTCCTAATTTTTTATTTATTATCTTGAATAAATTACGGGGGAAAAATCAGAAAAAAAAGAAACATTTTCTATCACATATTCAAGCTTGATGATCTAGTCTATTGTAAAAAAACAAAACAATCTCCTATCGACATCTAGAAATCACAACATTACAGCGTTTTAAAGTTTTACATTCAACTAAAAACATTAAACAGATTTCATGTCTTTGAATTCCATTGCACAGTTATTATCCTCTAAACACAAGAAATGAATTTGACGAATAAAAAACGATTTTTAATTAATTATTTCTGAAAGATCATTGTTAAATTTTTTGCAAAGGCTCTAAAAATAAAAGAGATTTTTTAAAGATTTATTGCAGTTCATAAAAGATATATTTTGTAAAAGGTTTTTAAAACCGCATCATTTTTATTCCGCTAGGTTATAAATTAGAAGGCAAAATCTTGAAAACAAAGCAAAATGATTTAAATAGATGACGTTTTGAAGACATTTTTTTAAAATGTATTTTTAACATACACTGTCAAAATGATTTTATGTTTGAAATTTAGTATTTAATAAAATCAAATTTATTTTCTCTGTAATGATCTGATACAATACAAATCAAATACATTGGATTGCAACGCAGCTAATCAGGATGCATAAGTTAATAAGGCATGTGAACTTTGAAAGAGAAGATACATGGCTACAAATTGAGGCTTTGTAAATCAAGTGTTGGATATGCAATCCAAATCTGAAATGATGCTACCGTATATACTTAATATTACTGCATTTAATCTAATATTAATAAGATAAAAGAGCATGAAGCTTAACGATCTTAACTTTCTGCTGGTAAAATCCAGTTCAATTAAAAAAAAATGTCTTTAAAAAAATTTAAAAAAAGCTTGCTGTTTTGTAAAGTTTTCAAACGTCAGGCCTAAATACACTCACGAGCCTATTTTAATATTTAAGATCTTTATACTAAATTAGGCACAGAAGTATTTAAATACAATACCTTTGGAGACAAAAGCAATGTTAATATCAAATAAAAGCTTATCTTTCTAAGAATGCAAAAAATACTATACAGGGAACAGGGTACGACGCAAACGAAAGAATAAAAAATACAGAATCGATTTATGGAGCTACGGTGTATCGATTATGTGCTATTTCTCAATTTTGTTTTGTCGCCCTCTATCGGCATGTAGTATAAACAAAAAACTTTCTGTTGAAATTGTAGCTACTACTTTGAAAGGTCAATTTTGAAATTTTGCTTGCATTGTAAATAAAATAAGTACTTTTTAACAAATGTAATTAGAATATAAGGAATATATAATACCGTGTACTAAATATATTAATCCTTTCAATGTAGATAAAATTTTGAATTCTAACATGTGAACTTGAAAATTGTAATTTAATGTACAATGTGAAGAATTAGTTTTCAATCATACTAATGCAATTAATAATTACAATTTACTTATGGAAAAAAACGGAAAAGTGATTTTTAATTATAAGCGTTTGTTACAGTTTTCTTTAAAAGTATATTTTTAAAATAAGATAAATTCAGGATAAAATATGAGATAAACTTTCAAAAGATTAAGTAATTATATCAAATTAAACAAAATGAAAATCAGTATTACCATTCTTTTTGCAACTATATTTATTAACTATGAAAAATTCAAATTGTAGCAATTTAGTTTTACCAATTTTTAGAGCCGATCTTTTACCAATTTATTTTTTTCTATTTTGTTTGCATTAAAAATGAGTATTTTTTAATATAATTAAAATATAAGGGATGCATAATAGTATAATTTTTTTGTATATTAATGCAATAAAATTTTGACATAATATTTTAACTTAAATTTGTTGTGAAAGAACTTTTAACTTAATAGTAGAATTGTGTAACATGATAAAAATTATAAAAGTACATTTAAAAAAGCATATCTGACCTACATATTTCATAGCACAAATGACGACTTTATCAAGACCTATGCTGATAAAAATTATTCCCACATTTAATTTTTTTTTATTACTGAAATTGATATAAAAATCTCGAGATCATGTGTAAAATGAAAGAAAGTGCTCTAATGAAATTGTTAATGTGAATTATTTTATCCTATTGTTTCCTGTTTAAGTTTTTTTTTTTTTTTTTTTTTTTTTTTTTTTTTTTTTTTTTTTTAGTTTATATTCTCTTTATTTAAAATTTTTTTTGCATAAATAATTTTTATCACTATAGGTCTTGATAAAGTTGCTATTTGTGTAATGAAACATGTATGTCTGAATAAAGATATTTACATATACGTCTTTTTCAAAGTACTTTTATCATTTTTAGAATTTTAGCTTAGTTTAATATTAGAAAATCTGAAAAATTAATTTTCAGTGACATTAATGCAATTAAAAGATGCAGTTTTTTATGGTAGAAAGAGAAATGTAATTTATAATGAGCAAAAGTGAATCGTATCTAAAATTTGATTACTTTATATGGCAAGAATAGTTATTAGAGAGATCAGGGAAAATTTTAAAACTGTTTTATTGTATAAAAATACACTTGGGATTTATTTACATTTAAAAAGTAATTCAATTTTAATTTTAATAATTTTTTTTTCTCCAATATGAATGGTCAAAATTTGTGCTACCAAAAATCATGTTAGTGTTTCATAGAAATGGGATTCCTTAATTGAGAAATCTAATACATTAGTAGATGGCTCATTTTATGTTGAAAAATATCCATGTTGATTCTGAAGTTTCTGCTTTATATTCATCGTTGAATTTTCTTTTAATTGAATTTCACGCTTCTCCTTTTAAAATATTACTCCTACAAATGTCCAATACTTTATTTAAACTTTTATGAATGGTTTCATTCTCTTGTGATAAAAATTTAATTTTATTAAGATAGGACATGGGGCTTTCTAATTTTGCCAGAGATGAAAAATTCACACGTTTATTTATTTCTGAAACTTTAGGAAGAATATCTGATGTTTTTTTCTTTAGTAAAACGTCATCATCTTAAGTGTTTTAGCTCTAACCATTTCTGTATCAGTGCGACTATCTTCTGTCATTCAAAAATATATCTGGACAGTTATAAGTTTATGTTTACATATGTTATCTCTAATTCTGTTGTTCATATATACATATATTTTAAAAAAAAAATGAATACATATTTTGCAACATTTTTCATAGCAAGTTCCTGTACTTTTCTCTTTTAGCTTCGTTACATTGTGGAAATTTTTGTTAAGAGCAGTTTCAATCTTCTGCTGATTTGGTGTGACAGAACGAATCATTTCTGTCTTGATTTCAATGATGACATTGTAACTGTTCATAATTTGATCCATTTACTCCTGAAATCTTTTTCTTTTAAATTTTAATGAGGTGCTGGAAAACTAAATCTCATGCTAATCCCAAAAGATTGTCAATTGTTATATCTAATCTTCAAATTTTATTTACTGTCTACATACTACTACAGTATAATATGTTTATAACACAATTCTACATAGCACACAACTTCTCAGATGTAAAAAGGGATTTTGCAGTTAAGAAGCAATTGCATTTCACACTGTAAAAGAAGTGCTGCTCTCAAGAAGAGTAAATTTGGTACATTAGTTCGTCTTTATCTTCTTAATTTAGAGCTTTTTAATGAAAAATTTGCTAATATTACAGTAAAAATAAAAATTGAAAATAGGTATTAATGAATAGCTTGGGGCAAGTTCATAAAGAAAATTTAACAATTTGTGAAATATTCTACATTATGCAAAAATTTATGATCTGTACAACTCCTGGTACCAAGTAATGCAACTTAAAGATACTCTACTCTATTTTGGTTATTTTTCAGGCATATTTGGCTATAATAACGTTGTAAGTTTTATGATGTGGAAAGTGTGATTTATATAATGCAAAATTCTACATTCCACACAATCTTGCATTTTTAGTTTTGCATTAGAAATATCTTCTACTGTATTTATATATATATATATTTTTTTTATGAAGTGATTCTAGGCCTAATTTTTTACTTTATAAGCTTAACTCTAAATCCCTGGACCAGATCATTCATTATATTGCTGATTTCCGAAAACAAATAGTATTGTAATAATGGCAATTTTTTATTAAAGAGCTCTAAATTAAGGAGATAAAGATGAACTAATGCATCAAATTTAGTCCTCTAGAGAGCAGCAATTCTTTTAGAATGTGAAGTGCTGTTGCATGAGTGTTAAAATTTATTGTTTATACCTGAGAAGTTTTGGTTAAGCAGAATAATTGTATTTGTATCTAAACTTATCCTAAAGCAACAAGCCTACTTTTTCAAAGTCAGTGGTATCTTTATCATTCAAAAGCCTACTCACAAACTCTTCAAGCTAGCTACTTTGGAAATTGTTTACTCATCCAGTTTTTTATTATTACTATTTTAGCTGTATCAAATACTATTTCTTTTTTTAGTCCTCTTTTATTTGGCAAAAATTTCTCTTCATTTTCTAGTAACATGGCGATCACACAATAGAACATCCCATACCACACCCATGACTCTCAACAAGCATTATAAAATGCTGGAGTATCATTGCCTCATAAAAGCGGTACAACTAATCACTCCTACTATTTTCTTTACAGTACTAAAGAAAACAGTAAATAGTTGTTCACAGCTTCTATTTGAAAAACAAAATGTCACAGGACAACCATTTTTAAACAATCATATAACCAATATCGAGTATAAGTTAAAGTCCTAATTATTTAATCCATGGGTTCTATCAAACCGAATTTTATCCCTATCCCATTTTTTCAACATTTATATTTGAAAAATTGCTATTATGACTACTATAACAAAATATTTATATTTTAACAAATAACTACTATCCTTTTTCCCTTCTCTTTAAAATGTTGTACAACGCTGTTATTCACTTCCCTTTCCATTCCTTTTACCCATAATTGCACATTTATTTCAGGATTATGGTCCCTTAAAACTGAACTAATGATATTAAAATTTATTTTAATTATATACCATATTAATGAGCATTTTTCTTTTACTATTAATATTAATCGATTTCTAATATCATCCAAATTTCTATTGTCATTGACACTTTCTTTCAGCTTACCTAAAATAAAAATTATAGATACTATTAAAAATATGCATCATATAAAATACAACAATAATATATTAGTAATTATAATAAAGTATGAAAAGAAAAAGAAAACATAGGACACTAGACCCTTTTGTAAATCAATATTCCAAACTTTCTCTGTGTTCCTGTCTAAAAAAAAAAAACAATTAAGCTTTATAAGTAGTTTTATATAAATTATATTGACTCAACATATAACCCTTTAAGACCCAACCGGAACGATCATGCGGGTTAGACATTCATTTAAATTATTGCTTCTGAGTTGAATCTCGTACTTAATAAAAACTCTAATCGAACGATCGCTCTGGTTTACAGATAGAGTAAAGTATCATTTTTTATCAACAGGTAGCGGTTGCAGTCCATGTTTTACTTTCTACAGACATGACTAGCTTTGTTTACAAATACATCAGGTCTTAAAGGGATATAAATATAACAATATGATATCTAGTTTTTTCTTGCAATATACTGAAATGATTCTGAAAGAAATGCTATTGTATTTTTATGAGTCTTTTCAGAAATAAACAATGATTTTAAATCACTTAATTCACACAATTTGTTTGAAGTCTTTTTTTGAAGTTCCGCAAAGTGGGGATTGCTTTGGGGAAACATACACAATTTTAAGTAATTAAAAGGTAATCAACATAGAATATATATTTTATTATAACAAAGTTTGTTTCTTTTATTATTATTATTATTATTTTCCTGTTGTCTGTGCACCTAATAATTTATCTCTGTGAATTTCTGCTTTACTTTTGTGACAAAAACTTCTTTAAATAAATCTTTATCATTAAAAATTCCTATTTCTGTAATTAAAAAAAAAAAATAAATACATAAAATAAGATCTGAAGGTGAATCATTCAATTGAGAGTTTTTATGAAATTTTAAATAACAATGAATTTTTTTAGACCTGATTATTATTGTTATTTAAGGAAAGACATCTTATACAACAAGGCTTAGTCTTATTAATTTGGGAAATTAATTGACAAAACTTTTGTTTTTCTGAGTAAGATGAGCAATTACATACATGCAACCTTCCGGTTTGCTGTAATTTTTGTTTATTTAAATAAACGTGTAATTTGATTCAGGAAAATTATTAAATAAAAAGATTCTTAGTTCTATATAATTATTACTTAACCAATGTGTGTAGTGAAATTCCTGGTTTTCGATGAATTAAAAATAAAATATAAGGCTGGAAGATATTTAATTAAGATTTCCAAATATGATATGAGAAGATCATAGCACAATTTAATTTTAGCCTTCGCCAGACATAAAAGATAAATAGAGATTTAGTTACTGTAAATTGTGTGTTGTGCTGTTTATTATACAGAGCCAAAAGTTAGCACATTTTCAAGAATGTATGCTTTGATAATATTCTTTTTTTTCTTTAGTAAAATAAAAAGTTTCAGTTAGAATTTCTGAATAATGTTCAACCTTCAATACAATTTAAAATTGTTATGTACATTGCATGCATGTTATAACATATGTGTATGTATATAAGATGAATGTATCTAAGATGCATGTAGTAAGCATGTTTTCAAAAGCATTAAATATGGAGTATTCAGCATAAAAATAGTTTTTAAATTAAAAGTGTCCATTATTTATAGTCTTTCTCGAACATTAATAAAATCTATTAACAATCACAGACAATTTTTTTTCCCTTTTTATTCTAACCATTTTTTGTTTTCCTTTGCTGAGCTCTATTAAAATTTCCACTTTTATAACTGTGTTTTCCGTAAAACGATTCTTTCATATAAAAAAAATAATTCTGAAAAACAGTCAAAAAAGCATTTTAAAACATGTTGTTGAAACTCATAATAGTTAATAGATGGCAGCATAAAAAAAAACTTAACTTATTAATCAAAATCATTGTAATCGAACATCTTAATCGAAATTTCCTGACTATGGAAAATCCACGAAATGGCGTTATCTAATCTGCCCAGTAAGCTGCTATGTAATTTTCTAGTTATATTATAGATTATAAGTTTCTCCTGAGATTTCGCTATCACGTAATTGTTTTTTCTATATATATTATACTCGATTTTTGATTCGTGATAAGCAAATAAATAGGAATTGTAAAAAAAATACTTCTTTAACTTAAGCCTATTTTTGATTACTATATTAAACTATTTCAAAAATAAGTAGGCTATTACTTATTAAAAGGTACGTTTTATTATTCTTTTCGATTCTATATCTTTACTTTTTACTCTTTTAAGGCAACATTTGTTTACAACAATACAATATTTGCATGCACTTCAAAATATTATTTTTTATACATATTATACAATGCTTTTCATTAATTTTTCTTTTAATCATTCTATTCGTTGAGCAAATTGATTCGTTGTAGAATCGATTTTTGTTGTTGTTGTTGTTAATGAATTTATGTTTAATTTTTTTTTTTTTTTTTTTTTTTTTTTCCTGAAGTCCTAAATTATTCACAGACTTAATATCTTCACTCTATCCAATTATTCAGATTTACCATTATTGTTTTAATAAATTCATCCAATATTAAGGAGTTTTTGTACATATATAAACATCTTTTTTGTTTTACAATAAAACTGGAGCAATTTTGGGAAATTTTAATATTACATTTGTAACCTAAAATTAATTATTTATAAAACTGTTTATCTCAATGTTACTGACTATTGAGGGAGGGGGGGAGAGATTATTGGAGTTACTTACCGTTTGTCATTTACTATTAAATTGGTAGAACGAAATGAAAATATCCAATTACTGGTTAAAAATTTAAAGAAACTTTCTTTTATCATTACTTATGATAAATGAAGTCAGATGTGAAAATTTTTTTTATTCCCTGCTCTCACTGATTTAAACCTCTGCATAAGCATGTGATTTTAGTTCAGTTTGTTATTTAATGTATCCATCTAGCATGGAAAGCATCAGAAAATTTACAGGGTGTTCTACAGAATCTAGGAAAAATAATAAAATCAGGGAGGTTTATCAATCTGGAAAAGTCAGGGATGTTTGTATACTCAAAAATCAGGGGAATTTGTCTTTATGCAAAAATATTTGCATTTTAACATTGCCAACAAGACGGATTTTTTCACATGTTGATTAATCGTTCCCAATATTTTTTAAAAGATGCACATTGTATGAGTTTTTGATATTTCATGCAAATTAATGTGATCAGATTTCCTCATTTTCTGTGGATAGCAGTTATATTGAAAGCACTTTACCCATTTTTGAAAACTTTAAATGGTACATTAGCATAACCTGACCAGGTGGCCAGCTATCAATCCAAGCTATCAATTGATTGAGCTATCAAAGATTGAAAAAAAAAAAATCAAAAATTGAAACCGGACAAATTTAAAAGGGAAATTACACAAATTAAAGACACCGAAAACCGGGAACAGAGGGCTCGGGGCGATTAAGCTACTGAATGACTCCTAGCTACTTCAAGCTCATTATTAGTCTCGGTCGGCAGGTGGGTCAACCGCCATGGCGAGCGGCCCCTCTTCATTCGCAGCCCTTTATTCTTCCACTTATTCCGACTCTTTTGCGGAAGCTAGGTTCATTGGTCCCCGGCCACGTCCCGAGTAAAAGACACTCTAGAGAAAGCCAGATTGAAAAAAAAAAATGAAAATTGAAACCTGACAAATTTAAAAGGGAGATTGTAAAAATTAAAGACATCAAAAACCGGGAAGGGAGGGCTCGGGGTGATTAAGCTACCGAACGACTCCTAGCTACTTCGAGCTCATTATTAGTCTCGATCGGTGGTTGGGTCAACCGCCGTGGCGAGCGGCCCCTCTTTGCCCGCAGCCCTTTATTCTTCCACTTATTCCGACTCTTTTGCAGAAGCTAGGTTCATAGGTCCCTGGCCACGTCCCGAGTAAAAGACACTCTAGAGAAAGCCAGATTGAAAAAAAAAAAAAAATTGAAACCAGACAAATTTAAAAGGGAAATTGTACAAATTAAAGACACCGAAAACAGGGAAGGGAGGGCTCGGGGCGATGAAGCTACCAAACAACTCCTACCTACTTCGAGCTCATTATTAGTCTTAATCCAAGTCAGATGTAATGTCATAGATTTGAATACTTTTCAGAAAATGAGGAAATTTTCTGGTCACCATGTATTCATTGGCTACAGTATGAAGATGTTGGACTAAGTTTTGAGTTCGGATTTATAAAACTATCAACCAATACTTTATGAATGTTAGACATTTTTTATGTTTTTCTCCCAAATGAGATATTAGCAATCTGGATAAGTGTGTTATATGAGGAAACAGCTTACATGAAATTTACTGTATGTATATTGTTAATAATGGAAATCAGGGAAGTTTGATAAAGATAGTCAAAGAAATCAGGGAACTTTTTCTTACAATTTCTGTAGACACCCTGATTAGGTAATTTTGATTAAAACAAAGAACACCCATTCAGGGCCGAAACTAGCCTTTTTTGTGCCCGAGGCAAACATGAATTTTGGCGCCCCCCCCCCTTTCTTTCTCAAAGTATTTTTACAAAGAGAATTTTACTAATTTTCTAATGGCCGACTTATTTTAAAATTTAAAATATGTAATACTGAACTACGTTAATTGAATGTGACATTTGTTGTAATTATAGTTCGTTCACATAAAAGAATTCGCATGCATTACCGGCTATTTACAGTGTTTGCTTATACAGTAGAGTTCCAATTATCCGAGTCCCGCTTAACCGAGTTTCCGCTTTAACCAAGTTATTTTCTTCTGATGGACTGATGGGTTTCATTATTATGAAACAGCCATTATAAATGAAGTGTTAGGCAAAGATGAAAGAGCAGTCGTAAAAAGTTTGAACTCTGATTTTCTGGTCAGAATGGGAAAAAAAATGGCCATAATTTTTTTTTGCAAAATATTTCAAACTGATATGAGAGGTCGGAAATTAGTAGTAAATTGTTTCCAAATATGACAATAGGTGGCAGCGTAATCCAACTGTAAGATGTTAATTTTGAATTTGTGAGACAGCAGTTGTATAAGATGAGCAAAGTCATTCAAAAGTTGTTGACGAAGAGTGAAGTGGTCGTCCAGTTCAGATTGTGACAAAAGAATCAGTGCGGAAGGTTGGGGAAATGGTTAGAGCTGACATGCGAACAACAATAGACATCATAGCAACCATTTCCCCAACTTTCCGCACTGATTCCTCTGTCGCAATCTCAACTGGACAGCAACTTCGCTCTTCATCAACAACTTTTGAACGACCTTGCTCGTCTTGTACAACTGATGTCTCAAAAATTTGAAATTAACATCATATAGTAGGATTATGCTGCCACCTATTGGCATATTTGGAAACAATTTACTACTAATTTCTGACCTCTCATATCAGTTTGTGACCTACTTACTGACATACTCTCGTATAAAGGTCTACCTAAATAGTACTAACACCAACAAAAAAATATAACTTATGTTAGAGCAGGACTCTCACCTTCAATTTCCCAACTTTACTTTTGAAATCAGTTTAGTACTTCTTAAAATTTCATAGAAATCGTAATTTAGAAAGTTTTAGAATGCTTCCACTTATTTTACACTTTTAAATTTCAAATCTTTTAGAAACTGTTCTTAGAGAGCATTTACAATTTATAAGTAACTGCAATGCCTAATTCAAGCTTCTATCCTCTTCAGTATCACAAAAATCACAATTTTAGAATATTTTTGATCCTATACCCCCTCTTTTTTTTTCATGGTTGCACTGACATAAAATATAGCCTATGTTGGATCAGCGATCGTTGCCATCAATTTGGTACCATTACTTTTGAAATCGGCTTGGTACTTTCTGAGTTTCCTTAGAAGTCATAATTTAGGAAGTTTTAGAACGCCTTTCCCTCCTTTCACCTTTTGAGATTTTTATTAACCCGGGAGAACTTGCTAGTGAGAATGCCCAATTGCTTTTCTTTTACTTTACATTCATAAAATATCAACTTATTTTGGTTGGCTTAGTACTTTTATTCACAAAAGGGGTAAAATAATTGAAATAACATTTTGAAATTTTAATTAAAATGAAAAATGGTTTAAATAAGAGTCTTAAAAAAGTACGACGGTGAGAGAAAATCTCATGCAGCGAGTTCTCCCGGGTTAACTGTTCTTAAAGATTATTTACATCTTATAATTATCTACCATGCCAAATTTGAAGCCATTGACATCTTAATTTAGAACACTTTTCGCTCATTTTGCTCTTTTAAATTTTGAACTTTTTCCAAGTATTATTAGAGATTATTTACATCTTATAATAACTAAGCATACCAAAAAACAAGTTTCTGGCTCTTTCAGTATCCAAAAATCTCAATTAGAAAGTTTTTTCCCCTGCAACCCCTGGTTTTAGTGGTACCTACATAAAATGTGGCCTATGTTGGAGCAAGGACTGTCACCATCAATTTGCCACCATTACTTTTGAAATTGGTTTGGTATTTCCTACAATTCCTTAGAAATTGTAATTTAAAAGATTTGTTTAACTAGGCATTTACTATTAAAATATCGTAACAATACCGTGCAGCTTTCTTCATAAATTGAGTAGGTACAAAAAATATTAGTTAGACCATTTTCTGAATCTTCAGTGCCATCAAAGTAAGTTTAAGATTCATAAAGTAAACAAAAGATTTTTATGGCTATATTACCATTAGATATGATGAGCATTGGTGACGCGTTTATATCATGGATCAGTGGTGTTCAATCTGTGAGTCGCAAAATTTGAAGAAATTTATTTGACAACTTAAAAATATAAAGTTTTCTTTGAAAAAGAACCAGCTACTAATGATAAAATTACTAGAAAGTTAGTGATATGAGATAATATTATTTATATAAATAGAACCACCATATTTTGTTATGAAAACAGTTACCTGTTTTAGTATATAATGCCTGTACTTGGGCAACCGTCAGGCTAACAGACATGTCCTCCACCCACTCTGTGTTTATATTTATAAGCAAGGGTCAGTCTGGCATTTAGTTGTGGCCATCTTTTCTACAGTGTTTTCAATCTAGGTGCTTCTCTTTCCTCCTACTAGCCTTTATACTGTGGTCATAACCACGACCATCCAATTTTTCCCTCTGTGCCACAATAGTTCAATTTTATTGCTTCTTATACATTCAATCAAGTATACATTCTATAATTTTGATTATATACTGCCTTTGAAAATTGGTTGTTGTTATTGTAATTAATTGCAATAAAAATAACAATCTAAACTGATATCTATTTTCAGTACTCTGTAATGCAATGGGTTCTGTGTGTGAGATATTATTCTGAAGTCAGTGCAGTAAAATACTGTATTTTGGATTTGAGAAATGAAGTTTAGATTTTTTGACAGAAAACAAATGTATGTTGTCAAGTTTATTCATTTATGAACATTGGCTTGGAAAACAGAGCTATAGGTTGACATTTTTGAAAAAAAAATTATTTGTATTTAAGTTTGCAAGCAGGGAGAGTACAAGTCTTTTAACAACAAGCAGAAAAAATTAAAATTTTAAGAATAAGCTGATACTCTGCCAAGAAGACTTAATTAACCAAAAGTAACATAGCAACACAGTTCCCGTATTTATCAGAAAATACTAAAGAAAGTTATATAGATTTCTTGTTATTTAAAAACATTTCCCCATATATAATATAATTGGGAGAAAACTTTTGAAAAGTTTCGACCAATTTCCAGATAATGAATCAGTTTGGATAAGTGATTCATTTTCGTTTGATATTTTAAAATCCATTATCCTCTTAAATAAACAAGTGGGTAAGTGTGATCCCAGATCACACAGAGGGTTTCGATTAATATTCCTTTCAAAACTCTTTTTCCTTTAATTAATAAACGCAAATGGATATAATTTATAATTATTAAATACTTAAAAACCTCACATAAAAGGGTAAAAAACGCTAAGGTTGAAAAAAATTTTTGCCCCCCCCCCCCCCCCCCCTCTCACAAAATTTCTCACTCCATTCTTTTGAAAACTTTTTATTATGTGTTATAAACTATCTTAAAGTTTCAAACAGATCACCATGTTAGATTTCCTAATTTAAATAAAATCGCGTTATTTTAATTCCACATTCCACCACCAGGGAGAGCACTCTATTCTTAACAGAACTGTATCTGAACGAAACTCCTATCTACAACTGATCCATAGATACATTAGTCGGGAAGAAACTATATTAGTCGAAGAAACTATATTAATACATGGAAATTATTCCATAGGGAAACATTCGCCTTGCATACAATATTTCAAATGAAAAACAAATTTCAAAGTAATTGCTTAAGAGGTGCAAGGGCCAACATAGTGAAAAAGATTCCATGCCGGGCCATCAGTATAGTGCCAGCATTTCGATGCTGGATTTAATTAAGTTTCGTGTTTGCCCTATGTCAGTGGTTCACAAAAAATATTCCATCTTGTGCTGCGTTTGTAGCCTTGCCAACATATAATAGTGAGAAATTTTCCAGGCTGGGTATCGTTCCATGTGATTTAGTCGGTAGAACGTCAGTACGCTATACTGATGGCCCGGGTTTGAGTCCCAGGATGGAATCTTTTTCAATATATTGGCCTTTGCGCCTCTTAAGCAATTACTTTAAAATTTGTTTTTCATTTGAAATATTGTATGCAAGGCGAATGTTTCTCTATGGAATGATCTCCATGTATTAAATGAATAATCTTTTCTGTCTTCGTAATCCATAAAAAGAACAGTTTCAGGAAACAATTTTTTAATTATCAAAAAATATCTTTTCCATCTTTTCCTTTAAGAGACATGTTGTCCCTTCCACAAACAATAGAACTACACTTCCTGAACCGTTAATAAAGATCAACAGTTCAAACAAAAAATATAAAAAAATGATATCATCCAACATAATTATATCAAGCACATTGCTATAGCCTAACTTATTAGATTAACTAAATCTCATATATTAAAATATTTATTTGCTTAAAAGACGTTATAAAAACACATTAAAAATAAATTAAAAATCTATATTTACATGTTTCAACTCATTTTCTGTGTCGCCATCAGAATGTATAACATAAAATTACAAATGCATATGAAAAATGGGAAAAATCATCGAATATAAACAAGTAATCATATAACGCGTTCTACATTTTCGCGATTGCTCGTGTTCTTTCTATTTCGCGACACCGTAAGTTGTCCAACCATTCAACCCATAAATTCGGGATACGAAAAGATAATGTATCGTTACAAACTCCTGAACCTCTTAAATAAATTTCAATGGACTTTCTTATGAATAATTGTAAATAAAAATTAGACCTGTAGATTATTTTACACTCGTTAACCGTTACAGAGGTTGCGGTTAGACAGAGAGCTTCTAAATCTGTGTTTTCTTAAAATTTGTAAGGATTTGAATATTACTCCAAAATTTTTGAAAGTGAACAATTAGTTTATGAGTCATAACTGTACACATATGGTGAAGCAGTTTGAACTGAAGTGTTTAAAATCTTATATCAGACAAAAATATGCATTGATTACAGGGGCGGATGCAGAGAATCGTTTTGGGGGGGGGGCGATACCGAGTGACATATAATCAACGTAGCCATAATTCTGTTGCTCAAATGCTTCCTTGCAGTTAATTATTAAATGAATATGAAATTAATGTGATTTAAAAATATTACAGACTCTCGATTTCCCGACATCCGATTAACCGAAACACTCGGTTATCCAACACTCTTATTTTATAATCCCGCCCACTCCTCAAAATATCGTTTATTGCTACTTATTAGGTCGTAAAATTTAAAACGTTATAACAGAATTTATTTATTAAATGTCTTTTTTTTTCTTTTTCTGTTTACTCTTATACTATGGTAATTATTTATCTTATTTTTTGTTCTTTTAGTTATAGTGAATAACGTTAGTAACACAAGCCTGCGATGATTGTGTTTTTTAACTTCTGATAATTGATTTTGATGTAAGACTTTTTGAAAATTTGCGATTTATGGAAAATCCTGACGTGATGCATGGTAAACAAGTGGGCAAGTGTGATCACAAATCGCACAGAGGGTTTCGTTTAATATTTCTTTCAAAACACTTAATCCTTTTGAAAAATCTGTTGGTTCCACATTTCGCAACCAGGGCCGCAATCTATTCTAAACAAACCTCTATCCGAACGGAACACCGTTTTACATACTATCCGTAGATATATTAGTCGAGGGGATTGGGCCCATAGCACTCGAGATAAGTAGGCGCCCCTGGCAGTAAAAAGTGGAACTAAAATATGTAAGGCTACAGTGCATACTATGAAAGAATGGTCAAACAGGTGTCGGCAAAAGTTGGAAAAGTGCTCCCCCTGTGAAAAGGGCGGAGGTTAGAAAAATTGCTTAAAATAAACAAGTTACAGCCCGGCGGAGTAAATAATATAAGACTTCTTGAAAAGTTTATGATTTGCCGTGTGGTCTGAGGTATTCAGCTATACGTATGCAAAAATTCATGTCTCCAACTTAATTAGGGGCTCTCTTTGAAAGAATTGCTTAAAATACATATGTGGTAGCTCAAAGGGTTAAACGTAAGACTTTTTCAAGATTTCATGATTTGTCGCCTGGCCTCAGGTGTTCTGCTATAAGTATGCAAAATTTCAAATCTCCAATTTAATAAGGGTCTCAGTTAGAAAGAATTGCTTAAAATACGCATGTGGGAGCCCAAAGGGTTAAATGTAAGACTTTTTCAAAATTTTATGATTTGTCGCATGATGGTGTTCAGCTATAAGTATGCAAAATTTCACGCCTCCAACCTAATTAAGGGCTCACTTAGAAAGAATTGTTTAAAATACACATGTGGGACACAAAGGGTTAAATATATGACTTTTTCAAAATTTTATGATTTGTCGTTTGATCTGGGGTGTCCAGCTAAAAGTATGCAAAATTTCAAGTCTCCAACATGTATAGTTTCTGAGAACGGGCTCTGTGACGGACAGACAGACAGACAGAGGAGCGAGACGAATAGGGTTTCGTCAGATGAACGAAACCTTAAAAATGAAGGTCATTTTTGGATTCAGCACTAAAAAATACATAAGAACCAATTACCGAAAGCTGAAAAACATAACCATCGCATCCATTTTTTAATATCAGATTTCTGAAAGAGGATAATCTCTGAAAAAGGATCCCCTTCAAAAATCTCACGGGCCTTTAACATCCTAGATAGTCAAAATGTGTCATCTAAGTGGTGTGTATACCTCTTCACTGGCGCGGATCCAAGGAAGGCGGGGAGATCGCCCCGATCGCTCCCTCCCTTTGGATAAAAAAATATAAATCCACGGATTATCGCGAATTTCGACAAATGGTCGCAGAAAAAAATCAATTTCGTCAGTCGTTCGCAAGTCAAAAAATCGCGCAAAAAACGCGAATTTCGTCAAAGGATCACGCAAAAAAACGCGCATTTCGTCAAGGATCGAGCAAAAACGTGAATTTCATCAAAGAAGCGCGGAAAAAACGTGGATTTCGCCAAAAAATCGGACATCTCATCAAAGGGCCACGAAAAACGCGAATTTTGTAAAGGACCACGAAAAAAAAACGCAAATTTCGTCAAGGGATCGCAGAAAAAACGCGAATTTCGCAAAAGAAACGCAGAAAGAACACTAATTTCGCCAAACAATTGCTCCATCCCTTTGGATAAAAAAATATAAATCCACGGATTATTGCGAATTTCGACAAATGGTCGCCGAAAAAAGTCAATTTCGTCAATCGTTCGCAGGTCAAAAAAACGCGAATTTCGCGAAAGAATCGCGCAAAAAATGCTAATTTCTCGAAAGAATCGCACAAAAAATGCGAATTTCGTCAACAGATCTCGGAAAAAATACGAATTTTGTCAAAGAATCGCGAAAAAAACACGCGAATTTCGTCATAGGGCCGCGGAAAAAACGCACAATTAGCACCAGGAGGAGATTCCCCTATGTGCGCATCCACGGGGGGTGGGCGGTCGCCTCCCCAAGATATAAATCCAATGTCTTTAACGGCAGTTTTCGCGGAACAGACAGACAAGCAAACGAAAACACTTTTCGGGTGTCAATGGTAAAACTCACTGACGTTTCGGCAGTTAGTGAACAAAATAGGATTATGTCCTGTCAAAAGGCATATGGCGTCATAATTTTTGACACTAATGGGTTGAAGTGAGGACGATGCCACTTCGTGTACCTTTTGTTGAATCTGTACAACAGAAATTGACAGCGTTATGCGGATCCCTTTAAAGTGTTGAAACTTTTTCGTTCTTTCAAAGAAGCTGCAATTCTAATTTCTGTATAACGATATTTTTGAGGAGTGCTTTATTGTTTGAGAAAAGAATGGGATTCATAGCAATTTCCAAAGAAAGAAACAAGAAAAAGAAAGGTCCTTTGAAAAATTCAAGCATCTTAATGTTTTCTGAAGAAAACCAATAATGTGTAAAAAATATACTGTTATTGCCACCCACATTGGTAAATTTCAAGGGTATTTCATGAATGAAAAAAAAAGGATTGTCCTAATCCTAGTCAGTTAAAAGCTAAAATGCATATGGTGTGTTGATTTCTGAAAAACCAACTTGGTAATTTGTTCTTCCTTCTTTGCCCCGATCTACCCCCCCCCCCGGTGGATGCGCGCCTAGGAGAATCTCCTCCCTGTGCTAATTGTGCGTTAATTTTGGCGACCCTTTGACGAAATTCGCGTTTTCTCAGCGATTCTTTGGCGAAATTTGCGGATTTCTTTCGCGATTCTTTGAAGAAATTCGCATTTTTTCAGAGATCTGTTGACGAAATTAGCGTTTTTTGCGCAATTCTTTCGCGAAATTAACGTTTTTGTACGCAATTCTTCGACGGAATTAACATTTTTTACGCAATTCTTCGACGAAATTCGCGTTTTTTACGCAATTCTTCGACGAAATTCGCATTTTTTACGCAATTCTTCGACGAAATTGCCGTTTTTTGGGCGATCCTTTGACGAAATTTGCGTTCCTTTTGCGATCCTTTGATCTGCGAACGATTGACGAAATTAATTTTTTTCGGCGACTATTTGTCGAAATTCGCGACAATCGGTGGATTTGGGGGGGGGGGGCGATCGCTCCGATCGCCCCCTCCCTCCCGTGGATCCGCGCCCGATTGATTAATACCTTATCTATTAAAACAAAAGATGCCTATGAGAGAATGAATGACAGTTACCCCCCTCTACTGTTTGATATTTTATTCAAAAAAGTGGTATACTATAGAGAGTTACAAAATAAGAGGAAAATGATAACACAGAGTAACAAGATTAATAGATTGAAAGGGAATACTCCAACAAAAAACAGTAGAAAACGAGATGAATATGTTAATTTATCTGATCATAAGTTTACTCAATATGAAGATAAAGTTTTAAGGCTTGGACCGAAGTTTATTTTCGAAAGATATCCTAATGCTGTCGAAGTGATTACTGAATGCGAACATATCGTTTAAGCGGCTCCTAGAGATCATAGAGAAGAAGTAAGGAATATACTTTTTAACGCAGCTAGTAAATTTAATAAACGTTCTAATACTCCTGTCAATATATCATACAGAACAAAAAATGAAAAACAGGTTAAAACCATTAAGAGAATAAGATCATACAAAGGTATTTCCATAATAGAGACTGATAAATCTAATCGCTTGGCTATCCTTAATAGGAAAGAGTACATTAATAAAATGCAGGATTGTATCGATAAAATAAAATGTAAAACCGTCAAGCATAACCCATTACGTAAAATCTGTGACAAAACCAAAGCGATCACTGAAAAGGAAAATGGCCGGATTTCATGAAAATTAAATTGAGGTTAAACAAATTAGCTGTCATACCTAGATTAGTGAGTAAAATGAAAGATCATAAACAATATTGTCCTCTTCACCCGATTGTGACAAAATGCCAAGGTCCTATCTACTTCTTAGAAAAAGCATATGTTCCCCTACTACAACAGTTGTTGCCTCCTTCCATATTTACAGTGTACTCTACTACAGATTTCATTGAGAAAATCAAGAAATTCAACATCTCTGAAGACTGTATTTTAGCAAGTTTGGACATTGTTTCCCTTTATCCATCCATAGATACAAAGAAGTTACCAAGAACCTAGAACATTTTATCGACAATGCAGAAACCTTTGATCTTTCCATGAAGAACACTTTAAAGTGTGGTTTAAATTTAATTATTTCAAGTATTTTTTTTATTTTTGATAATGTTATTTATGAACAATCATGTGGTGCTCCGATGGGATCCCCAATATCTGGCCTTCTGGCGGAATTTAAATTACGCCCCCTCGAATCTAAAATTTTCAGCACTTTTAAGGTAGTTCCTTTAGTATGGTTACGTTATGTAGACGATATTTTTATTGTTTGGCGACTTAATATAGATGAGTTAATGATTTCCATACAGCAGTTAAATGAACTCGACAATAATATTAAATTTACTTTTGAACTAGAAACAAGGGGAAAATTACCTTTTTTAGATCTTGAGTTACAGAGAAAGGAGAATGAATTAATTCGTTCAGTTTACCGAAAACCTATCGCGATTTAAACGTTATACCTTCCGATGCATGCACCTCAATGCCTTATAAATTATCCACCTCTTCAAGCTCTTCATTAATCGTGCTTTCGGGATTTCTTCCGATATAAATCTGGGGGATGAATTAGAGAAAATTAAACGTATTGCTAGTAATAATGGATATCAGGTAAAATTAATTAACAAATTGATTCAGAGCTCCTTTGATACTTCTAAAAATAAAAATAAAACTATAAATAAAGTTAATATGAAAAGGATTGTAACAAATTATTTCCCGGGTTCCTTTGAACATATAAAAAATAATTTAAGAAAATTTGGTATATGTTTGATCGCGAAACCGCCTCCGAAATTAAAGATGCTTTTAAATACTAAAATTGATCCTATTTATAGAGATGACCTCTCAGGAGTTTATATGATTCCATTTATTAGGGTGGGAGGAATCAAAAATCATTATATAGCTATAACCCAACGGAAATTCAATATCAGATGTAAAGAACATATAGCGGACATAAAATATAATAGAGGTAATACTGCTTTATCCCGACTAAATCAAATAGAGAACATTAACATACTTTTTAAAGAGAGTAAAATAATCTACAAGTCTAATTTTTATTTACAATTATTCATAAGAGAGTCCATTGAAATTTATTTAACAGGTTCAGGAGTTTCTAACGACACATTGTCTTTTTGTATCCCGAATTTATGGGTTGAATGGTTGGACAACTTATGGCGTCGCGACGTAGAAGGAAAACGAGCAATCGCGAAAATGCGAAATCATTTTTTCCATTTTTCATATGCATTTGTAATTTTACGTTATACATTCTGATGACGACTCAGAAAATGAGTTGAAACATGTAAATATAGATTTTTAATTTATTTTTAATGTGTTTTATAACGTCTTTTAAGCAAATAAATATTTTAATATTGTGGTGTGATTAGTAGTGGGCGTAATTTTGACTTACTACCCGCACTTATTTATATTTGTATCTAAATCTCATTATACCAATAATAAATCATGAATGTAATCAATAATATATATATTTCATGATAAACACACTGGGTCTTTTTATGTTTGATTAGGAATTAAAGTTTTATATAAAAGAAAATTATCATTATTTCAAAGAAGCTCGCATTACCCAAAGTATCATGAAGTATCATTACATCTTACTGATAGAAATTTGAAGGGAATGATGCGTTAGAAAAACATAATAAATGAAGAAAAAATTATTGCACTTAACAGATGTACAAAATAATAAATCACCTAATTAAAGATGAATGAATTCTTAAATTACTGGACTCTAAGATTTACGGTGTTTTAACACCTACCATGCCTTTATTAAAATTTATTACTGTTCCGTAATGTATTAAAGACAGTTTTTATGAGACAATAAAATCAATTTTTAAAGCGATTTTTGGTCGAAGTTTGAACAACTCGCAGTTTTAATATTTAAAATTTTTATTTTAATTTAGGAGGCTATATTGTGTTTTCGTTCGAAAGAAATAAAAATTAAAATTTGGTAAAATTTTGATCATTTCTTAAACTTCTACACTATCAGAACAGTAAAAAGTGACGTGGGGCAACTTTCCCCGCAATCGCGGCAGGTTGGCTCAAGTGACTTTGTCAATTTGAGCTTCTAAACTAATACTTATAGTTAATATTTTCAAGTTTTAGTATTGTGACTTCTTCGTGAAAGTAACTGATAGTAGTAACATAAAAATAATTTAAAAATGTTGAATTGCACTTTTTTTTAATTATTAGAAGAAAAAGCGAGCCAACTAGTTCCGGTCTACCCTACCAATTCAAATTCTGAAAAATATTCTTATTTACAAAAGGAACAAAATAAAAAATTTAAATTCCAATGTTTAAGTAAATCCGCTTTTGCTTAAAGTGGATTCTTCTTTAATGAGAATATTTGGTTAAATATTATTTTACATTACAACATAGTCGTCAATATGAGGTTTGAAATTAAAAACGTTACCTTAGTTCGAAAGTTCTCCATTAACAATAAAATTTTATCAAGCTGGCTGCGCCCGCTAACAGGCCACTCTTTTCATCATGGCCTCTAATTTAAACAAATATCTTCCAAAATCTAATGTTTTCTAAGCAACCAATATCGAACAGAATGAACTTCAAACCGGGTCCCCGCTGCTTATGTCACCATATAGCAGGCGTGATGCTCACTCACTGCAAAATCTGTTCTGATTACACCGAGGCCTCTTAATTTATAAGTAATTTCTAATACAAAATCTCGAACCGGGCCTCCGCTGCCTACGTCACCATATAGCAGGTGTGCTGCTCATGCACTGCAAAGTCTTGTAATATGAAATTTTTTTCAAAAAACCAATCCCAAACTAAACGAACCTTGAACCAGGTCCCCGCATCCTACGGCATCCGCATGCACTGTAAAATCTTGTAATATAATTTTTTTTTCTAAAGAAAAAATTCTTGAGCCAAAGAACCTTGAACCGTGTCCTCTGAGACCACGGCACTGTATAGCAGGTTTGCTCCGTAAGCGCTGCAAAATCAGTCGAACGAACCTCAAATCGTATCCCCCTTGCCTATGGGGCCGTATAGCAGACATGCTTTGCATGCATGGCATCATCTTGTAATATGAAAAATTAAAAAAAAGCAAACAATCTCAAACCAAATGGACATCGAACCAGTCCCTTACTGTCTGCGTCAACTTGTAGCAGTCGTGCTGCGCATATACTGCAAAATATTTTAGTTCCGATTTCCAGCACCACAGGATCATCAGCAACACACTCTGTTGTAAACCACCTTCCGATCGAAGCCATCAAAAATCAAGTTGAATGAGTCAAACCCCGTTGCGATTGTGACCATAGAAACCGGGATAGAAATGTGCCCCCTCGCGGTGAAAAGTGTAACTAAATCATGTAAGAGGTGCATAATAGAAGGGTCAAAGGGCTTTTCAATGATATATCACATGAGAAGTGTGGACAAAATAAAAAAAAATTTGCACCCCATTGAGCCTACCATCGTGTCACCAGAATACATTCTACACCCCCCCCCCCCCCTATTTATTTATTTTTATATTTTAAATAAAATTTATGAGTTCCATAGAAAAATCCAATCTAAAATGATAATTATTGTGGAAAGCGTAAACATTTCAAAATACTTAGTAAAGTGCTCCCTTTTGTCCAAATTTGGGGGAGGGAGACAGAAAGGTTCATAATATGAAAGCGTGGTCAAAAAGCTTTCCGACAATGTATCACACGAGCTATTCGAAGAAATTTTGAAAATTGCCGTTCCTTGTGGTTCCACTCTCACGTCTCCGGAATTCCCTCACCCATCTCTTTAAAATTTTTCTATTTAATAAAAATAATTTATTGGAGATCTTTGTCAGAAAACAACATCTAAAGGATACTTATTGTAGAAAACGCTATGGTTTAAGAAAATATTCATGGACATCACCCTCCAATTCGTATCGGTAGAGATAGGTTCATAAAATGAAAGAGTTGTGAAAGGGCTTTCCAGTGATATATCACATAAGGGGTTGGGAAAAAATAGAAAAATCCGCTCCTTTCTTGTCCCTGGAATACATCCAGAATTCACCCATCCCTCCCTTTGAAATTTTTATATTTAATCCATATTTATTGAAGGGCCTTATAAAAAAACTATTAAGAATTATTTTTATTTTAGTAAACACTGCAGTGTCAATAGAAATTTCATGACCCTTCTTCCGTTTCACTCTTATCATTTCAAACATTGATACCACGTATTATAAACTTGATGGACATTTAGTTTCTGGGTTTCCCTCTATCATGATTAACAATATCTACACATCAAAAAATTCAGTTGAATCTGGAAATAGAATCCGTAATTTCAACCCAACAGATTATGCTAAGGTTTTGTTTGATGTCAAATCTCTTTTTATAAATGTTCCAGTACAAGGTTCTGTAGATTGTTTAAAAGATAGATTGAATGAGTTTCATTATTTTCAATATGAATTTGATAATCTGATTTCTTTAATAAGCATTTGTTCGTCTTAAAATTCTTTCATTTTTCAAGAGAAGTTTTATAAAATGTCAGATGTCAGATGCTTTAGCTATGGGTAATCTTTTAAGCCCAATCTGAAGTGATATATATATATATATATATATATATACAGGGGTTGACAAAATATGGAAACACCTCGTGAAATGCAGGCTTGAACGTAAATGTTGATTCTACCCAATCCTGTGGATGGCGCTGCTGTATTTTCCCACTAACGCCACCCGTACAATGCCCTCAATACATTGCAAGCGTCAGTCGTTGAAAATGAAACCCAGCAACATCTGCATTTATGAATGTCCTGCTAATTCATAATGATTGTGATTTTTTCTTAATGTTTACCTATAAAGTTTTGCAGTTTGTTTGCCCCCTCATTTTAGATACAATAATACCCCAAAACAAAAATTAGTTGCTTTCAATATTGTCATTTTCCGTGTACGTAATAACATCTGTTCAAATTTAGAGTTATTTAATAATCAAATTAACTATTTCAAAGCAGTCGCCATCTATCATGGATTTTCTTTTGATATCATTGACCATATATGATATTATCTAAATCCTATAAAATCATTGATTCTGTTCCAGCAAATAAAGATTTAAAAAATGTTATTGTCTTATTTTATTTCCAAAAGGAGTAGTCAAATTTCACTTATTCTCAGTGAGTTTATTTTCACATTTGTTTTCTCTGCTATCAATAAAGCTGCTTTCTCCAATCTCAAGGATCGAGTTGACAGCCATAATGTCTGGGGTATTTATAGAATTTTTGTAAATGTGGCCTCTTCTACATTGGTCAGACGAAACGTGCACTTATTTTAAGTTGAGAGAATACAAGAATTATGTTAGTAGGCAGGAATCGGATAAATCTACTACATCTAAGTATTGTTGAAATTCCAATCAGTAATTTAATTTTTTTAAGTCTGAAATTATTAAAATATGTAATTAAGTTTTTAATCTAGAATTTTATGAAGACACATACATATATAGACTACTTCCTTGGTCAATTACATGACTAGCACCCCGTTTTTTATCTTTTGTGTGGTAGGATCTGCATACTGTTACAGTGTTTTCTGTCAGATACATCATTTCTTTTGGCTATATAATCGTGTAATTTTGCCACTTCAGTCAATTCATTAGCCTGTATTTGGGTTATAGCCGAAAGGTTCTTCATTCCATTTTTAATATTTTTTTATTTTATTTATTTATTTATTTATTTTCCATATTAATAAAAATCATTTAAGTATCCTTGAAACAGCCATATGTTGTTTGATGTAATTGTGGCGTAATTTGTGTGTTTCAGTGTTATAAATTCGTATCTTGCGCATTTTAAACTCACATAAATTGGTTCTTTCTACTGCAGACTTTTTATTTTGTTTTTTAGTTTAATTATGATTTCTTCAACATGGTTTTGTGTATCAATCTGTTTCATTTCTGATTGCTGATATGTGTATTCCTTAATTATATATGAATCTTTGCATTTCTGAAAAAATCTTTTTCACAAACTAATATAAATAAAATTAGGGTTAAATCATAAGAATTCAAATTATTGCTTGAAATAAAACAGAAACATACGACAAGATACCTATTTATGTATGTTTAATATAACCTTCTTTTATACTGTTGTTACATAAAAAGCAGTAACATTATTTCTATCGATTAAATATTAAATTGATGTATTTTTCCATAAAAAAATAATTTTAGCGTTTTATATATAGTTGTATGTTTTTTTTATACCTATTGAATGTTAACAATCTGGTGTAAACGCTGTTATAGCCCTTTAAGTCTGGGCAGCTCTTTGGGGTTTTGTAACTGATAATCACTATCTGTTGATACAATTCATATAATATTGTTTCTGTTAACCAACACAATCACTCGATTCCGGCATTTAAGTAATAGATAACCCAGGCAGATAGAATTTTCGTTATTCCCTAACCCGCACAGTAACCGTAGGGTATGGTCTTATAGTGAAGATGAAGCGACCACAACATTTGTTTGTTATAACCTCATTCTTGCAATAACCAAGTTTAATCTTTTGCTTATGGGTGAAATAACAGTAATTGCAGAAAAATGCATTTTAAAAATACTGGTTTAGATTACTATGATCCCAAAATTTTTACCTTCAAAAGCAAGAATTAAGTAGTCATTAAAAGCTCCTTGCACAATAGTTGTGTTACTCATTTTCACCACAAAAGAAAGCATATGGATTTTATCACTATGCATTAGGGAAACAGACATAAAAATTTTGCTTTTGATTTGTTAAAAGGAATTGGTGATTGAAAGTGAAAGAGCTTGTCATATTTTAAATTTCTCCAGTTTTATTAACAATTTCTCCTCCATATTATATGCAACATATTGTAACAAATATATCAATTATTATATATTAAATATAATATATTATAAATAATATAACCAGGTTTGTAAGTACTGTTTTTTATAAGTTTCTTTCCTTTTTTATTTATTTATGTTGTGTTCAAACACACAAAAAGGGAAAATGATATCATTTAAGATGGACTGGATAAATTATAATGTCTTTGAGTTGCTTCATCTTGCTGCTGTAAAAAAATGGAGCACATGTGTGTTACAAATTAGAAAATCCTAGAAAAGTTTTGTGATTTTATAAAATTTATGCTGGCTAAATCTGAGTTTTCATATTTATAAGCACATTTTCTGCCATATACTTTTTTTTTATCAAATCAGTCATTTATTTTACTTTATAAAACTGTTTTTTTTTGTTAAATACGACATCACTATAAGTTTATATTATTAATTTAAAAATATAAACTGTAGACTATGGACAAACTAATTTTTATTCCACAGTTTTTCTAACTTAACCCTTAAATTAAAACCAATAAATGTGTTGTCATTCGGCAATATACCCAATTTTGTCTTCTAAAATATTATTAGAATAATATTGAAGCTCTAATGCCTAATGTTGCCAATAAAATACATACTAAAAATATTATTAAATCAATTATCAACATGTAGATATGCAGCACTAGTGCTGTTTAAGAATAAAGATACATTTATTTTTTCAATTGTTGCTACATGTGCTATTTGTTTTGTTTGGAAGCTTGCGAAATATCCTATTTTGTTCTGCAGTGAGCAAGTAAAATTTGTTTCTTATCATAGTTCTTAAAATTCATGCATGTATTATTTTTTCAATTAAAGCCCAGTGTTTTCGATGGGCACCAAACTGTTTTAGGCCGTAAACCATACTTAAAACAAAATATGATTTTTTAAAGTATTTTTCCCATGGTTGAGTTGTTAGAAATGAAAGCCGAAAAATATTTTTAAATAGATTTGTGAAAAATCAGGCATTTAAGGGTCAATGTTGCGATATGATTTATAATAAATACTTGCAACCTTGTTGTTGATGCAAGTATATAGAAAAGTTTTAGAAAAAGTTTAAAGAAAAATACATTGATGAAACAGTATCATAAAGTGGATTAATAGTGTCTTAATATTCAATATCTGGTGGATGTCACTGTTTTTGATTTTCCTTAGCATATGTGTTTCATTGGCTTGAAAAGGGAAAGGCTTAGTATTACCGGTTCAGGAGAAAAGGTATACCTTAAATTTTGTGAAGAAAAATGTTTTAAAATTTTCCAATCTCAGAATAATAAAAAAGTACTCTTTTCAAGAATTCGCCTTAGTATTCGTCAAGTATTCCTTTTTTAAAGATTTTTTTAAAAGAAACCATTACAATTGAAGTGATACCATGTTAAATGTAAAATAGTAAAGAAAGAAGAAATTAACAGATTTTAAAATTATGTATCCGACAACTTTTGACAGAAAAAGCATCTAATACTAATGAAAGAATGTTCCCTTCATTTGGGATTGTACAATATAAATTGAGAAATAGAAATGTGAATTAGAAAAAGCAGAAAAATAACTTATATTGTACAAGACATTTAATTAAGAAAAAACAAAGTAGATATTTCTAATAGCTGAAATAAATATTTTTATTTCTTAACAAGGATGAATCTAATTCAACTAATGTTTTAAAGATACAAAAGTCTTTTCCAATAAACTGAAATTTTAATACACATTTTCTCCTTTCTTGAACATTAATAGATCTTATTCTTTTTACTAAAATGTATAATAAAATCCTTATACAGAAAATTTCACATGTAAAACATCTTCTATCCAAAAAAATAACTATATTTAAAATAATAACTTGTAAATTCTTTTAAATAACCTTATTTTCTAGCTTTCTCACATTACACATCTTGTATTCCCTGCTTCCCCCTCTGTCATTGTTGCAGCGTTGGTAGTTCTAGGCCGATAGTTAATATCCTAATAGCCATTGAAACGAAAGGTAAATTGGAACCTCGTACCTCCCAATAAGTAGACTTTTTTTTATAATTATGTGTATAATAAACCCACATTTCTTAATTCTTTGTATAAAAACAGTTAATACAACAGCTGCAGAAAAATAAAGATTTAAATGTAGCTTATTCTTCCATGTCCCTAAATGATTTGTAAAAGTATTTTCAGATAAAATGTTGAAATTCGACTGTAGCAATAAAAATAAAATTTGCTGTTTGATGATAATTTTTAATTCAATTCATATGTTTTATTTATATTGCAGGTGCAGTGCAGGTGTTAGTGCAGTTAATTTTAAACATATTGAGAAAGCTCTTGTGATAACAAATTTAGCCTGAAGACTGTAGTGCCCTTTTCCACTTCTCATATAAGGGCATAAAAAATAGTTCAATGAAGATTTTATAAAATTATCCAATTAATAGGATAATTTGGTTTATTTTTACCTTCAGATTACTAGACTGAATTAGATTATAACTATTGCACAACAATTTCTAGAAGATAATAAGTATTTGGATTACTATTGAGGAAACTTCAAATTTTCGATACGATGTATAATATTTTTAGCATTTTACCTCATTTGCAAATGTTTACCTTTTAATGCATCAATTCAAGAATTTAAATATCGTTTTAAAATATTTTATTATTTCAACTTTATATTATTATAAATACTCTAAACAAAATTCTTCTTCTTCCAAAGCGTGCCCCTTTATAAGTTTGGGTTACATTTCTGATGCAAAGAAAATTAATTGAAATAAACGTTAATAAAGTATTATTTAAAAAAATATATACTTTATCTATTACTGTTTATTTCTGAATTTATGCATAGAAAAAATCTTTGTCTCATGTTAACTGATTCTTTTGTTTCATAATAAGAAGGTAAATCCATTATATTGATTAAATATCTCTTTTACATGTGTGAGGTAAAAGAAATTATTTTAACGTCTAATTTAGCTTTGCAACATTGACTTCATTTTAAAATTTTCAGCAAGTTTTTTGATAAAACATTTTCTTAAAAATCTAATTTAAAAATGCACCTTCATACTGACTTTAAAGAAATCTATTTCACTTGTGAGATCTACAAGGAAGACTAACGCAAATCAACTTTAAATAGACATATTCACACCTAATTAAATATTTTACTTGCGAGGTGTGTAACAAAAGATTTTCTGAAATGTCTAATCTAGATAGCTATCACTATGTTTATATTAAAGAGAAGCCATTCAAATGTGAAATTTGCAACAAAGACTTTTGTCACAAAGATTCTATGAATGCCCACCTGCAGACTCACACTACTGAGAAACATTTCTCTTGTGATGTGTGCAACAAAGGATTTTCTGACAAATCTGATTTAAATATACACCTGCAAATTCATTCTAATGAGAAATCTTTCTTTTGTGAGATTTGTAACAAAGGTTTTTCTCAAAAATCTGTTTTGATTAACCACCGACGCGTACATACTAAAGAGAAACCTTTCTCGTGTGAAGTTTGTAACAAAGGTTTTTCTCGAACATCTCTTTTAAATAACCACCTGCGCATTCATACTAAAGAGAAACCTTTCTGTTGTGAGGTCTGCTACAAAGGATTTTCTGACAAATCTTATTTAAATATACACATGCGAATTCACACTAATGAGAAGCCTTTTGTTTGCGAGGTGTGTAACAAAGGATTTTCTGGAAAATCTAATTTTAATAGACACTTGCGAATTCATACTAATGAGAAGCCTTTCTCTTGTGAGGTGTGCAACAAAGCATTTTCTGGCAAGTCAAGTTTATACAGACACCTGCCAATTCATATGAAGAAGAAGCCTTTCTCATGTGAGATATGTAACAAAGGATTTTCTGCCAAATATAATTTAAATAGACACCTCCGAATTCATACTAATGAGAAGCTTTTCTCCTGTGAGGTGTGCAACACAGGTTTTTCTCAAAGTCATAGTTTAAATTCCCACATCCTAATTCATACCAAAAAGAAATCTTTCTCTTCTGAGATTTGTAACAATGGTTTTTCTCGAGGAAGTAGTTTAAATTCCCACCTCCTAGTTCATACCAAAGAGAAATCTTTCTTTTGTGATATTTGTAACAAAGGTTTTTCTCGAAAATCTGTTCTGAATAACCACCGGCGCGTGCATACTAAAGAGAAACCTTTCTCTTGTGGGGTCTGCTACAAAGGATTTTCTGACAAATCTTATTTAAATTTACACATTCGAATTCACACTAATGAGAAGCCTTTCACTTGTGAAGTGTGCGACAAAGGATTTTCTGGAAAATCTAATTTAAATAGACACCTGCGAATTCATAGTAATGAGAGGACTTTCTCTTGTGAGGTGTGCAACAAAGGGTTTTCTCTAAAGTGCACTTTAAATACCCATCAACGAATTCATACTAATGAGAAACCTTTCTGTTGTGATACGTGTAACAAAGCATTTTCTGACAAATCTAGTTTATATAGACACCTGAAAATTCATATGACGAAGAAGCCTTTCTCATGTGAGATGTGTAGCAAAGATTTTTCTGACAAATCTAATTTAAATAGACACCTGCGAATTCATACTAATGAGAAGCCTTTCTCTTCTGAGGTGTGAAACAGAGGTTTTTCTCAAAGTCATAGTTAATTCTCACATTCCTAGTTCATATTAAAAGAAAGCTTTCTCTTGTGAGATTTGTAACAAAGTTTTTTCTCAGAAATGTAGTATAAATTTCCGCGTCCTAGTTCATACCAAAAAGTAATCTTTAAGCAAATGTTTTTCTCGAAAATCTATTTTGAATAACCACCGGTGCGTACATACTAAAGAAAAACCTTTCTCGTGTGAAATTTGTTACAAAGAATTTTCTTTCAAGTCTTAATTAAGTCTACACTTGAGAATTCACACTAATGAGACCCCGTTCTCCTGTGAGATGTGTAACAGAGGTTTTTTGTGAATTCATACTAAGAGGAATGCTTTCTCTTGTGAGCTGTGTAACATAGGATTTTCTCACAAATGTGGTTTAAATAGACACCTGCCAATTCATACGAATGAGATGCCTTTTTCTTGTGAGGTGTGTAACAAAGGATTTTCTGAAAAATCTAATTTAAATACACACCTCCGAATTCATGCTAGTAAATAGCACCTTTCTTGTGTGAGGTGCAACAAGCTTCTCATAAATGCTCTTTCAATAATTTTTCAAAAGAGAAATCTGTCTCTGGAGGTGTGTAACTGCTTTTCCTCACATAAATCTCATTTGATTGTTTATCTGCTTCTACTTACTAAAGAAGAACCTTTTTTGAGAACGTTTCTAAAATGTCTAATAAAAGATTTTTTGAAAAGTCTCATTTTAATTTCTGCGAGCGTGCCTGCACATATACCACATTTCCATTTTCATGATATCGTTAGCAAAATTATGACTGAAACACGATTTTCCTCTGGGCATCCAAGGGTGATTCCACCGTCATTGTGTGCGACAAAATTTTAATGAAAACTTTTGTAAACTCATTTTCTGTTATTATTTTTTTATTTCCTGACCCACTATATATAACCTACTTCTTTGATATTATAAACAAAAAAATTATCCACGTTTTTGAATAAAAAATTAATTATAGCTGTCATCTGTAGGACAAACTATTGGACATTATTTTTCAAATATTTTGATTCTAACAAGAAATTATCTGAATCTGTTGTGTTTAAACAGCTGTAATTTTTTTTGCTATTATATACTATTATATTAGCAATTAGTATTTTTTTTTGCTATTATATACTATTATATTAGCAATTAGTATTTTTTTTGCTATTATATACTATTATTGCTATATACTTAACTCCTTACTAACTATTTCTTATGTTGATTGTCTGAAAAAATAAAATTTAGTACAAGTAATAATTTTCCTAGTAGATGTCACATGCTGAACGCGAATTCCTAATTTATAAAAGAAGAAATCAGTTACTTATTAATTAAAAAAGTTAATTTAACATTCATTCAATAAAAAGTTTTCCTTACATGATGACGTAGCTATAAAATATAGAGAATGTACTATTTTAAACCAAATTTTCATGATTAGAAACTGTATGGTAAAAAAATAATTTCCACAAAATAATAAGAGCAGAGTATTAATGACAAAAGAAAGTTTTTTTGTTTTGTTTCAGTAATTTGAATGCATAGTTCTACAGTAGTGGAAATTGGTTTATGAAAACACTGTTTAAAATATATATATATAATATTCATTAAAAATGAACGAAATTTCATACAATATACAAGCTATGTATGACAAATGATCTATAAAAATAATCTTTCATACATAGTAATGAACAAACACATAAGGTTAAATAGTATTAACATACGAACATGGAGATTTATTTATGAAATATCAGGATTAATTGTTGGTAAAGCCTCCTTTCTTCATCAAACTTTCTTTTATTCTGAAATAGCTGCCCCGCCCTGCGTTGCCCAGGCACGTGATGAATGACCTTCAAATTTGTATGATTTTATATCTTTAATTCCATTTTGCCTGAATTTAGATTTTTAAAGGAAAAACTCAATAAAAATGACTGAATTGAAAGTATACGCTATATGGTATTTTATTGTCTGCGTAATTTGATTTTTGGAGTCTATACATACCGAAAGCGAGCGCAACCAGTACGAAACGCTCAGGTTTTTAGTGATTTCGTTCAAATTTTCACATATTTTATTTTGTAAAAAATGTTTCTACCCATCCGAACGTTTCACAATTATTTTAGGTGACGTAAATCTTGTCTATTGAGAAGTTCTAAATGGATTGTTTGAATACGGACATTTAGTTACTTTTAGCGTAGAAAAAATATCGTCTCTCTATAGCGCACAATGACCTGCGTTTGCCGGTGTAATTGAAAGATTTAAAATTCATATTTTTTAAAACCGATATCACCAACAATTAGAGAAAGATTTCAGCTTTAAGAACATATTTTTGGTTTGTCTGTATCTCTAAAATTGCTCCCTGGAGGGACATTTCAATAAGGGAGAAAAACGTTTTTCGAAAAACAATCCTTTTTTTTACATTTTTTTCAAAGGGTTAACAGTGACATTTGAGACGAAAGAGTGCGATCTTTCGAAATATGTCTTTTAATTTTAACTATACAAAGCGGTTTGTTCTATCTGGATAAAAACAAAACAATCAAAATCAGAAAGAAAGTCGAAAAACATTTCTTCGCTAGCTCCCGATGCGTAAATGGGTCTGTGTATGTGCGCAAGTAGTTTTTTTGACCGGGGATCAAATATATGATTTCTTGATGAGAGTGTGTTGCGATGTTTAATAACTCAACTAATTATTAGAAATTTAAAATTCTGAGTCTCGGGTGCATCAGGAGAGTCTGGGTTAGCCTCACAAAACTTTTCAGCCTCGCGCATCCCCTAGATTTTGCTAGCCAGTGCATACAGATACACAGAGTAAAACTTTCATTTATTTGTATTTGATGTCACTGATAAAACAAGGTTATGTATGTACTTCTGATCAATTAATATCCAATTTTGACAGATCGAAAATTTCAATTCTCCAAGAGATATGCATTGTATTGCATCTGCATAAACCATTCAAACAAGTTCTCCCCAAATGCTTTCAATGGGTTTCAAATCAGGACTAATAGATGAATGATGTGAAAGAACAATATTCTCTTCGTCAAACCAAACTTTCGTTGCATTTGAAGTATGAATACTTGCATTGTTTTGTATGAAGATGTAATCTTAAATATAATATTCCATGCACATAAAAGAAGGTTTTTTTCTCAAACTAAGCTGTAATCAAATCAATTCTGCGGACCATTTAAAAATGCAATTTTACTTCTGCCATCATAAACAGTTGCTGCCTAAGTCTTCAAGCTTCTGCCCCTAAAATTTCTACTGAATGTAGATGTTTTTTCCTTTTGGTGATCCCTTAAATAATATTTCATACCATTGTTACCATCCAAATTATTTTTTATTCATCGGAGAAAATTATCTTCTTTCAATTGTCGCACATTCACCTGTACGTCTCGCAATACTGCAAATGCATCTGCGTGTGACCAGAAGTAACTTTGGAACAGACTTCATTTTCAACCATCTTAAGCTCTGTGTAGAATATAAAATTTGCCTAACTCTTCTCGAAGTAACAGGAAGAGGTAGATCTGTTCAAATCTGCTTTGAATTGTAGCCGGTTTTTGATGCAAGTTAAGGAATCCCTTAGCGAGCATTTACATCTGTAAAAAACATCATGGCAAATTCAAAGATTTTCTAGTAACTATATCCCAAGCAGCAAATAATCCCCGGCCGTACCTCCACCGAATGTCCTAATCTGACTATTTTTCACTCGGTCGATCTCATTTCCTGAGCTCGGCAGTAAAGGCTTTTTGGCCGCACGGCAAACGATCTGGGGAACGTAGGATCCTGATATGTTGTGCATAGGTTTTGGACATACAGTCGACATTTTTTAACTACAACTACTTAGTTTAGGCTGTTTTCTTGTTATTTTCTACCCCTCCATCCCAGGTTTGTTGCCCTCTTGTTTTTGCGTTTTACTAGCAGTGAACACACTACCCTTTAAAAGTACACTTTGTATTAAAAGTGATTTAAAAGGAAATATATAATTTCTTTTCATGTGAATTATTAATCTATGACTTTGAAATTAATTTTATGTAATACACGTAAAACGTATTTTTGTTGAATATAAATTGATTAGCAAATTTTCTGCACAAATTATTAAACTCTCATCTAAAAAAAATAAATGACAGCCCGACTAATGTTGCAAAATAAACCTTAATATTAGAAGATTTTTGTACTGATTTCTATGAATTGTGAATGGTCATTCATATTTTAAAAAATATTTTGATACGTAAAACGTAAATACGCCTGTTATATACTCTTACTTTAAATACTTGGGTATAAAAGCTAGGTTATTGTGGGAGATTTAAATGAATAAATTGAAAATAAAGTATGCAGATAATAGCTAAAATTTTGAATATTGAAACAATTATTTACACCAAATTCTTTTTTAAAGTAAGCTTAGATAAATGATGAATTGAAATAATAAATTTAGCACCACACTTTTAAGAAACATGTCAAATGTTATTTTAATTATTAAAATAATTAGAACATTAAAACTTTACTCATGTCTAAACTAATTCACTATTAATAAACTAAAATATTTCACGTTTTCTGCAAAGCATTTAATTTATAAAAGAAAGTATTATTTTATTTCTTGCAATGCATGAGAAATTATTGAAAATAACTTTCAATAAATCCCGAAAAAATAAAGAAATTAAATTCTCACATTTTAGGTTTTTCTTACCTCCCTCCCCCCTTATTTACAGTCTTTGCAAGGTAAAAAGTATTTAGTATTTATAATATAACATCTCATTCAAATAGGCTATTCCTTAAGGCAACATTTCCAGTTTTTCATACTTCCCCTAATTCTATCTTAAAGAAGGGGTGAAAAAAAGATAAAAAAGGAAATAGTTGTTTAATGTTTTAATTTTATTATCAAATATTCTTTATTTTTAATTTATTCATATCAATCACAAAAACAATCTAGTTTTTGTATTAACTATATAATTCATTCTTTTTTGTTTTTGAAGCAACATTTTAAGTATGTATAACTATTCGTAATTCCATAAAAATGGTGGAAGAATTTCTTCTAATTTCTAGATACGTTTGCGGTAAATACCGAGCGATCATTTATTTTTGAAAGGTGGAAAATTACTAACTTTTGAAGAAAATGCTAAAAAATTTATACTCACTCCCACACTTTATATAACTTCCTTCCATCCCCGTATCCTTTTTCAGTCTGGTTAAAAGTGACCTTGCTTGCAACATAAAAAGAAAAAACTTTGAGGGGTGGGTAAGGTGAAAGATAAAGATCTTGGAAGGGAGTGGGCAGTCACGTGATTCGGAAATACGCTGAAACTGCGGGGGTTATTGATGAGGGGGTACACATTGTCGGGCATTAGTCGCCCCAAGAATGTCGGCCGATGTTAATTTTGGAGTAAATATTAACATTTCAAATGTATCAGTTAGTGCGATTCCCTGCCGATACCAGCATTGGACTACTTGAACAGAGTATGTTCTATTGACATCATAATAATGTCACTGGTCGATTACCGATTTTCCGCCAATAATTCGGATAAACGGCCTAACTGATTTCGATATATTTTGCTGTCTGGGATCCGATAAACTGTATTTTTTTTTTTGGCTACTGCACCCTTTTAAATTTCGAGTTTTTAAAAAACTGTTCAGGGACAACAACAACACACAAACATTGTTAGCATATTTTAACAAATATGTGAGCAAAGTCATCCATTTTGCCAGTAATGTTTGAACGGAGTGGTCTAAGTAACTACAGAATAGAATAAATAAATAATGGTGCAAAATGCTGGTGACCATCTGTCAACTGTTCATTGACAATTTAAAGTAACAGTCATGCCAAATTTTAAGTTTCTAGATTTACCAATTCCAAACAAATTGTATTGTAGAATGTTTTCCACTTATTTCACTCCTTTTACATTTCGAACTTTTTAGACACTGTTCATAGTAAGTATTTACATCTTCAAAGTGACCACCACACCAAATTTCTAGCCGCAATCACATCACAGAAATCATAATATTAGAATATTTTCATTCTTGTACTCTCTTGGGTATTATTGTACCAACATAAAATATAGCCTTTGTTGAGACAGATAGTCACCAGCATTTTGCACCATTATTTATTTATTCTATCCTGTAGTTACTTAGACCACTCCGTACAAACATTACTGGCAAAATGGATGACTTTGCTCACATAATTGTTAAAATATGCTAACAATGTTTGTGTGTTGTTGTTGTTGTTGTTTTTTTTTGGGGGGGGGGGGATTCATTTCATGTTTGTTTCAAAAATTGAATTTTTTAAATAAATATGTGCGGAGAGGTTAATTAAAATCTGCTTCAAGTAACATAAGTGAATATTATGCCATGGCCCCCAAATGTCGCATATTAGAAAAAACTCAGCTCATTTTGCCAGATCATTAATTTAATGATCTGGCAAAATGAGCTGAGTTTTTTACAATGAGCTGAGTTTTACAATACACTTTCTTTTTTAAAATTTAATATATCAAGACTAGAAATGTAATTGAAGATTTCAATGACGACAAAATTGAACATGAGCTAGATGTCAGTAAATATATTATAGGTGCAGATTCCCAAAATTTTTAAGGAGCCAGTGGCGCCTAAACAACAAAAATCCAGTCGCCACTTTGGCTCCTAACCAAAATATAGTGGCCACATTGTGAAACAAACTCATAAAACAATAGTGTTTATATGGAAAAAACAAAAAAACTCAGGAATTCAAAATGAAAAATAGTTTAATTAATAACATGTACAACGAAACACAGACTAGATGCAACAAATGTGTATATTTAATTTATTCCTAAAATTCTTGAAACTTTGATATTAAAAAAGTATAATATAAAACAAAAAATGCAGCGCGACCCCGACCCGATTCAGGACTCTACACTCTAGATCTATATGGAATAAGATAATGATAAGGAAAATTACAGCGGGGCTAAATTCACAAAACTCGTGATAAAAATTCCTTCTATGAAAATCTCGCACTTGCAGAAAAGATTTACACAGCAAGAATGTACCTCGCGTTAAGTATTTTTTCGTGCGAATTTCTTTTTCTTTTTGTTTTTTCTTCAGAGTTCGGAATCCTCTATCCTCGAGACTCCATGATCCAAAGCCCTTAAATAATTTCCACCGCATCGGAAACTTTGGACTGTCTCGTGAGCCGATCTGCAGTAAAGGAGTGTTTATTTCAAATCCGGATTTCGGACGAAACCTTCGAAGAAATGATTAGTTTCGCTGGTGTCCAAAAGAAAAGCTTTATCATTAACGCGCTCATGTGCCGAGCTTCGCAGCTGCTAAGCTTTGTAGTGGTGCGGACATGCGCATAATTTTATTCGAACATAATGTTCGGTAAAAAAGCAGTAGATCACAGGGGCAGCGTTCACGACATTAACTGAGATCACAAAAATTCCATGACTTTTTATCAAGATCATACTTGATCTCGGCCAGTGAAAAGAGCAGGTGCTTTTCTATTTGCAAAAGAAAAAAATCGAAATTCCGCGACGGAGATTGGGAACACTGGAAATTGATCTCTGGCGACTAAGGCACTGAAAGTTAGTCGCCACAACAAAAACTTTAGTCGCCACGTGACGACAGGCAACCGTAAATCTGCACCTATAAAATATATGCATTGAATAAATGAGTTTCAGATTGTATTTATGTTTATATACAAAGAAAAGCATCGAAAAGTATTAACTATGAAACAAGCAGTATAGGGATATTGTAGATGAACTACAAATTATGTAACATAAAAAATATATTAATAAATGTTCAAACTCCACATTCATTTTTCAATCTATACGGTAGACTCCCGATTAACTGGTACTATTTGAACTAAGATTATTACACATACATAATGTATCATATACTTCACAACACGTATAGCTGCATTGTGTAAGAACCACTCTACTTTATTTTAAAAAAATTATCATTTTTCAACTTTATTTTTGTGTCAAGTGTTTCATTTATTTGAAAAGGTACCTTTTATTTTATTTCAGTGACAAAAAACTAACAAAACTAATCCTAACATTTAACTCCAGAAGCATGCAGGCATCCATTTTGGATACATTGGTTTTCTTTTAAATTCATAGTTAATTTAGTTGAATGGTTGGTTGCTAACTATGTATCCGTTAAACCAAAAGGAAATGGTATACCTATGTTTAACTATGGTATAAGTTAAACATGCCTCCTAATCTACTTAATAAAAGCTGTTGGATTTTATCTGACGAAGTTTATTTCTATTCTACTACTTATCACTTGAACGTCATCTTCCCCATTTCTACAATAAGCCTCTTCAAATTTGTAAGTAGACTAGACATTTTATTTTTCTATTAATAAGATGGGAGTTATGAAGCATTATACTATGAAATTAAAGAAAGTTACAATTCATAATTTTAAAAGTAATTATACTCTGCTGTATACTTCAAAAGGAGAACATGCATTTTATAATGTTTTGGTGTGCTGTTTGCACTCAATTGCTGGTATGCACTCAATTCATCATATCATTTATGCGTCGTAATCTTAATTTAATGGGTGTTCGATAACTAGGAGCGTACTGCAAATTGCAATTTTAGTTGGGTAATTCAGTTAATTTGAAATCTCGGATATTTGTCCCATTGCCCCTGTGAGAAATCAGTCCCTGATTACGCTCTTCTATTTGAATAATGTTTTTTAGGGTTTCGTTCATCTGACGAAGCCCTATTCGTCTCGCTCCTCTGTCTGTCCGTCACAGAGCCCGTTCTCAGAAACTAGGTATATATGTTGGAGACTTGAAATTCTGCATACTTATAGCTGAACACCTCGCATCAAACGACAAATCATAAAATTTTGAAAAAGTCTTATATTTATCCTTCTGGGCTCTAACTTTTGTATTTTAAGCTTTTTTTTTTCTAATTGAGCCCCTATTTAAGTTGAATACTTGAAATTTTGCATACTTATAGCAGAACACTTGCAATCACACGAAAAATCATAAAATTTTCAAAAAGTCTTATATTATTTACCCCTCCGGGCTCTAACTTGTGTATTTTAAGCAATTTTTCTAAACTCTCCCATTGCATCCGGTGGGTACTTTTCTAACTTTTGCCGACACCCCTTTGTCCACTCTTTCATATTATGTACCTAGCCTTACATCTTTCAGTTCCACTTTTTACCGCTAGGGGGCGCCTGCCTATCTCGGGTGCTATGAGCCCGATCCCTTCGACTAATATATCTACGGATAGGTTGTAAAAGGGAGTTTCGTTCGGATAGAGGTTTGTGTAGAATAAAATGCGTCCCCTGGTTGCGAAATGTGGAACTAACAGATTTTGCAAAAGGATATAGTGTTTTGAAAGGAATATTAAACGAAACCCTCTGTGCGATCTGTGATCACGCTTACCCATTTGTTTAAATAGTGAGTAGTGTATGTTATAGAGGAAATCATGATTTTACATATACTTTGATAAGTTGTTGTACCTAATATAAGGTTGGGAACCACTGTTCCGATTCCTTTCACTCAATATTAAATTATTGTATTAGACTATCCAAAATAATATTAATTTCTTTTAATTCGCAGAGAAAACCGTGAACTTTAAGGTTTTCTTAATTAACAAAATTTCAATACTATTCTTTTTTTAAATAACTCGTAGCATGGATTTTTTTCTAAAGCAAAATTTGCATTTGTACATAAACATACCTCTTTTCTAAAATGGAAGTATCTGTGCTAAATATGAAGTAAAACTGTTTTAAAATTTAACTTTTTAATATTTTTATACCCTAAAATGTAAGAGTATTAAGCCAGATAAATATTCCATATTCGGCGTTTTGTGTGCTGATTAACAGTATTTGGTCAAAATCAGAATTTTGTGCACCTTTATAGATTACGGGTTATTTTTTTTTAACTTGAGCGCTAAAAATTTCATTAGAGACTTTGGGCTAAACATCACATACTGATTACATATTATCTCTGTGTGAAACACATTTTTAGAAATACTAACTTTATTACTAAGACACACCAAACAAAATACGCAGTCATTGATTGACTGAGAATTAATTTCTGCTATGTAAATTTTGCTATACTTTACCAACATTAACCCTTTCAGGATTAATGTCACATATATGTGCCATATGTTTTTATTTTTGAGTATTGCTATGTCCAAATACTATTTTTTGTTTTACCTAATCACGGAATTTTTGTGAATTAATTTTGCAAAGATTACTAATCTGAAATAGTGATTCTCATAAATAAAAAATCTTATATGAGATGGTAGTTTCGGATATGTCAAATCTTTTCTCAAATCTAAACATACTACTTTCTTGCACATTGATATAAAATCTTTTTACTAGAAAAGACATGGAATTTTCAGGTTACCCAAGGAATTTTCATTTTCATAGAAAGTTAAAATATCTCAAAAGACAAATTAGTTATTTTAATTACATTTTAAAACAGCACAGTCATGAAAAGGTGTTTTAAGGTACTACACTATGACGCAAAAGTTTAGACAATGACGAAATTCTTACATACTTTGAAAAATATTTATTCAATTTTCAAATCACTGCTTGAAATTAATGTGCTGTACATATAAACAATATTTATAACAAAGAAAAGTGGAATTGTGCATATTGCAATAAATTAAATGGTAACAAAAATAAATTGCTGTCTCAAAAGTTTAGACACAAATTAAATAAAATCGAAATAAACAATTTTTAAAACCTGGTTGCGCATCCATGCTTATGTATTACGTCATATACACAAGATTGCATGGAAGAAACTAAATCTTGCATAGTTTGTGGATCGATATCGTACCATGCATTCTCAATAGATGTCTTAAGTTCCTTTTCAGAAGAGTATTGTCTAGCGTTGCTATAAACTTTGCGACACATGATGCTCCAAAGGTTTTCTATAGGGTTAAGATCTGGGCTACATGCTGGCCAGTCGAGAACTCTTATATTCTGGGAATTAAACCAAGATTTTGAATGTTTTGCAGTGTGAATTGAAGCATTGTCTTGCTGAAATTCCCACTGAGGACCCCCTAGAAGCTCAGCAAATGGCAGTAGGTTTTCTTCTAATGTCTGTGTATAATGCTGTGAAGTTCGACGACCACTGGTGAAGGTCAGAGATACTTGTCCATTATAGCAAAAGGCTGCCCAAACCATCACCGAGCCCCCTCCTTGTCTGCGACTAAAAAAACGTCGAGGTTCCTTCCGCAAGTCATGCCAATACGATAAACAACCATCTGGACCATCCAGATTCCACTTTTTTTCATCGCTAAATATGACTGACTGCCATTTCTCTCCATATGACATATGCTTTCGAGCCCACATAAGTCTTTGTAACTTATGATGTGGTTTCAGAGCTGGTTTCTTCTGCATTTTGCTATAAACGATTGTTCCTTTTTTCAAAATTCGTCTACGAATCGTATCCTTTGATACAGAGAGTCCCGATGAGCTTTGAACTCCACGTACGCTCATTTGTTGAGTACTCGCTAGTCTTTGTATGAGGCGATCCTCTCGTACATTTGTCACACGTGGCCTCCCAGACCGACATTTTGCTTTATATTCGGAACCACTCGATAAAACTCGATAAATAGATTTTTTTGACCTATTAATAATAGCAGAAATTTCAGAAACGCTCTTCCCTCCACCTTTCAACTGCCAAATCCTTGAAACCTCATTCACTTGAATTTCTTTAGCTCTCGGCATGTCGACTATGAAGCGCAATCGTTTGCAGAACTTAAGTACTCCAAATTTGTGACATCATCGATTCTAAATTTGCATATGCCAGCGAATATTCAAAGAAATTTAGAATAGTGTCTAAACTTTTGCGACAAGCACATTTGAATTTTTATGAAAAAAATTAGTATTATAGCAAATAAAACGACTGTATTTTGTACATAGCATTTTAAATCAGTTTTTGAATATATTTACAGGTTTTTGTAATTCTGACGTCATAATTCTACATTTTAAAGCTGAATGACGTCATTGTCTAAACTTTTGCGTCATAGTGTACCTCTAAATTACTATTAAGAACTATTAGAAGAATTATATTTGAGGTGAAATATACACCTCAAATATAACAGAAAAAATTTTGATTCCTTGTCCCATATAAAAGACTATCCAAAAATTAGTTGCGTGTAAGAATGATAGTGAATTTGTGCATGTTGTAAATAACAGAAAAATATTGAGAGCACTTTTAGATTGTAAAAAGTGATAAACTATTAGTGTATTCACCTTATCTGTTAAGGATTTAAAAATGTCTTGGATATGTGCTATGCAATGTTTTCATTAAAACTGTGAACACTTCTTAAAACCATTTTTGAAATATACAGTGAATTCCCGTTAGTACAGACTTTCAATGGAGGCCCTATTTCATCCCCAGTGACCAAAATCCACAATAAATGATGTCCTTAACATTAATTAGAATATAATGAGAGAAATAAAAATGTCTGCATCAATCGGAGATATGTCTTAAGTGGAGATGCGGTAACAAAAGTCCAGTGTTTTGGAATTTAGATAATGTAAGAAGAAAAATCTGTACAAACTCTTTATGTAATAAGATTTTATTCAGTGCAGCGAATAAAAAGTCCAATTCATGAACTTATTTGTGTACAATGAACTCTCATTATTGCAGCCAATTTCATTTTCCTTATTATATTAATTATAGCAAAACCCGCGGCTTTGCTCGCGTAATAGTTGAAATATGCCAAGTGATATTTGCATGACTATTTTTTATTTGAACACTTTTTGGAATAATTCAAAAAATTACAAAGTAAGCCACAGTTTGACTAAACTTCATTATAAATGTGCAATAGACAGAAATGAGATTTTAAATAATAAGAAGAACTAAAACTAATTCTAAATAAATGATAATTTAGAAAGTATTTTGAGACTTTTATGCTCATTTCATACGCTCGTTTCAGTATTCATTTGAAGATTTGAATTTTTTAGAAACCATCTTAACACATTTGCATCTTAAAATTAACCATCACGTCAAATTTCAAGCTTCTTGTCCAACACTCTACCACCTCTCTGGAGTTAGTGGCACCAACATAAAATACCGAAACAGAGTTGAAATGGAATGTCTCGAAAAATGTTGAAACAGAGACTGCCACCATTACTTTGCCAACATTAACCTTGAAATTGGTTGGTATTTCCAAATATTTTATAGAAAACGGATCTTAGATGTTTTTAAAGGCTTTCTTGTTGTTCCTGCCAACCAGGTGGTAGTGACACCGGCATAAAATATAGCCCGTATAGGATCAGGAACTATCGCTCTTGATTCGCAACCAGTAATTTCTGTAATCGGTTTATTATTTCCAAAGATTCCATAGAAATCGTAATTTAGGATTCTTTTAGAATGCTTTTCGCTCCTTCCCTTCGTTTCAGCCCTTTTTAATTTTGAATTTATTTTTGACTGTTCTTAGAGGACAATTATATTTTATAAGTAACTACCGTGCTATATTTAAAGTTTCTAGACTCTTCAGTATCGCAGAAATTGCAATTTAGAAAGTTTTTTGCTCCTGCAACCCTCTACGGGTTGTGGCACCGACATAAAATATAGCTTATGTTTGAGCAGGTTCTATCACCATCAATTTGCAACCATTATGTATGAAATCGGTTTCGTATTTCATACGATTGCATAAAAATCATAATTTAGAACACTTATAGAACGCTTTTCGCTCACTTCATCCTTTTAAATTTGGAATTTTCTTTCGACAATTCTTAGAAAGCATTTGCATCTTTGAAGTAATTACCATTCGAAATTTAAAATGTTAGACCCCCCGCCATCTTTAACACAAAAACGCAATTTAGAACATTTTTTGCTCCTGTAACCCCCAGCTAGTGGTGACAACAACGTAAAATATAGGCTATGTTGGAGCGGGAACTGTCACCATCAATTTGACACCATTACTTCTGAAATCGGTTTATATTTCCTGAGATTGCGTAGAAATCGCTATTTAGAACGTTTTAAGAACGCTTTTCGTTTATTTTCACGCCATTTAAATTTCAAATTTTTAAGGAACTCTTCTCAGAGAGCATTTACATCTCATAAGTTATTACCATGCCAAATTTAAAGTTTCTAGCCCCTTCAGTATTACAAAAATCACAATTTAGAAAGTTTTTTAAAATGCGCCCCACCCCCTTTGGGGGTAATGGCACCGACATAAAATGTAGCCTATGTTGGAGAAGGGTTGTCACCTCATTTTGACACCATTATTTTTAAAATCTGTTTGGTACTTCTTGAGATTCCATAAAAGTTGCCATTTATAACGTTTTTTAGAACGCTTTTTGCGCATTTTCACCCCTTTTAAATTTCGAAATTTTTAAGAAATATTCTTAGAGATCATTTATACCTTATAAGTAACTACCATTCCAAATTTCATGTTTCTAGGCCCTTCAGTAACACAAAAATCGCATTTTCGAATGTTTTTTTGCTCCTGCCCCATCTTTGTGGGTAATGGCACCGACATAAAATGTGCCCTATGTTGGAGAAGGGTTGTCACCTCATTTTGACACCATTATTTTTAAAATCTGTTTGGTACTTCTTGAGATTCCATAAAAGTTGCCATTTATAACGTTTTTTAGAACGCTTTTTGCGCATTTTCACCCCTTTTAAATTTCGAAATTTTTAAGAAATATTCTTAGAGATCATTTATATCTTATAAGTAACTACCATTCCAAATTTCATGTTTCTAGGCCCTTCAGTAACACAAAAATCGCATTTTCGAACGTTTTTTTGCTCCTGCCCCATCTTTGTGGGTAATGACACCGACATAAAATGTAGCCTATGTTGGAGAAGTGTTGACACCTCATTTTGACACCATTGAATTTTAAATCGGTTTGGTACTTCTTGAGATTGCGTAAAAATCGCCATTTAGAACGTTTTTTAGAACGCCCTTTTGCGCATTTTCACCCCTTTCAAATTTCGAATTTTATAAGAAATGTTCTTAGAGATCATTTATATCTAATAATTAACTACCGTGCCAAATTACATGTACCTGTGGCCTTCAGTAACACAAAATTCGCAATTTCGAACTATTTTGCTCCTGCACCCCTTTTAGGGGTAGTGGCATCGACATAAAATGTAGCCTATGTTGGAGCAAGGGTTGTCACCCTCATTTTGACACCATTATTTTTGAAATCGGTTAGGTACTTCTTGAGATTGCGTAACAATCGTCATTTAGAACGTTTTTTAGAAGGCTGTCGCGCATTTTCACCACTTTTTAATTTAGATTTTTTTAAGAAATGTCCTTAAAGATAATTAGTATCATATAAGTAAGTACCATTCCAAATGTCATGTTTCTAGGACCTTCAGTAGCACAAAAATCCCATTTTAAAACGTTTTTAGCTCCTGCACCCCTTTTGACCAGTGGCACGGACATAAGACAGCCTATGTTCTAAGTTGGACTAACACTATCATTTTGATACCATTACTTTTGGAATCGGTTCGGTAGTTCCAGAGCTTACCTCCTACAAATAAACAATTTTTACCTCTTTATAATATTAGTATAGAATAGATAGATATAGAATATTAAGGACTTCGTTTAATACATACAGTTTCCTTTCCCTCATTATAATCTAATTAATGTTAAAAATATTGTTTAATGCAGATTTTGGTTAGTGCAGAATGCAAAATAGCCTATAATAATTTATTAGTTATAATTTATAGCTAATAATTTATTAGTTTAAAAGTAAGTAATTATTAAAATAATTATGTAAAATAAAAATTTAGAAAAATATTAAATTATTACCGATGAAATTGATTCCAAAAGTCCTATGCTGCCATCTAGTGGTAAAGCGATCGTAAGATCGATACGTTATTATTAGTTCTTCGCACTTTTAACTTTAGTAACTTTTTTCATTGTTATTTAGAGTCTTGAATGCTTGTCTTATACTGCTTTGTATGTTTAGAAATAAATTTGTCTATAATTTAAAAAAAAAAAAATCCGCGAACAATAATTTTTAAATGGCGTTCCGGTTCGTATATTTTTCCATTTTGAACCCTGGAATTTTGATGTAGATATGCTAATTTATATCAAATTCAAAAGTAATGTAAATTTATTTAGTAATAAATCAGCTGTAATAGCCAAATAAGAATGATTAACAAAAAATTTAGTAAAAAAAAAACATTGCGGTAGTCGCTAATTTCGGTGCCATCTTGAATTTTGCTCCTGCAAATTAACTGTAGATTTCATTGTTTACATCTGAAAAAATAAGCGGATTTTAGGCGTATGCGGACTTTAGGGTCGCGGATTTAAGGGAGTCTACTGTATTAACTTTTTATCAAAACATTCTTTTACTTCCAAATAGGAATTTACATTTTTGCAAAATTTGCAAGATGAAATTTAAAAAATAAATACATTGAAATAAACAATAGTTACATTTATATTTAAGAATAGCAAAATTAATGTGACGAGGGTGCTTTTATATTTATATGTTTAAATATGCCTGTTTCTTTATTACTGTGTTATTCGACTATGGTGGTGTTGGTGTGTTTTATGACGACTTATTAAGTATATGTGGGATATAGACTAAAAGATGCATTGACCTCCGTGGGGGGTCTCTTTTTTTATTATGCTTACGTTATAAACTATTATGAAACAGATAAATTATGTAATGCTGCAGAATGTTTTTTAAAAAATAATTTGAAATTAATATTTTACCTATTTAAAATGAATAATAAATTATTTCATATCTTCAAATGCAAAAGAAGGATCTATAATCCTCACAACCTTTCATGATTATTTTGAATTTATCTTCATAAAATTTACAGACCTAAACAGTGTTAACGTATCTTATTTTGTAGTTAGAAAAAATGAGTGAAAAGGAAGTATTTTGTATTTCATTTTTGCTTTGAGATGCTGCTAAGGATACGTGTACGGTTTTTGAGGAAGATGTGATACACTTTCCAAATGCTATGTCATTTGGGAAGGAACACAAATTTAGTCGATAATTTATTTTGACATTTTATTTTTCTAGTATACTTCTTTCACACTGTTTTCTTATTTTCATTTGTCATAATTGTTTTCAAAAATGTCATTGCATCAAAATAGTATCAAGTATGTTTCAATTAAATTGAAAATTGTTGTTTAAATCTAAATGTGATGTTCTATTTTTTTCAAGTTGCTTAATTATTTTTTTTACTATTTACTGACTCTTGACAAACCATGATGTAGATTAATATCGTCTACAATTTAACTGTTGTTGCCTTTCTTAAGTTAGTTTAGCAATGGCTTGCTTCTATGTGTCATTAGAAATTACTGAAAAGTAATCATTTGAACTTTCCATATCTGCGAATCTTTCAGTTATAAATATTCCTTTTCTTTTTGTTCTTGTACAGGAAAATTGTACCATTTATTCTTGTTGCATATTATATAATAAATATGTATTTTTATATTTATAAGAAAAGATTTGGCTCAAATAATAGTTTGTGCAGCTCATTTCAAATAGGAACAAGTTTAAACAACAGAAAAATACAAAGACTTTTCCATTCTCCTATGTATCCTTAAAAATCTTTTTTATCTTGAGATTAATTCAAAGTTTTCAATAATGATATTTAAAAAATATTTTCAATTAATATTAAACAATTGTTAGCGAACCTTTTCATAACTTCATATGGGTACTTTTAATAATTTACCTTACTGTGAAACAACACCTTGTTTTAATATATCATAGAGTGAAAATAAAAATATTTATTTGATAACACCACACAAACCTTTGCAGTACTATATATCTTTCAGTTTAGTGAAAAAGTTATTGTGTTTGTTACTTTTCACTGTACATGGCTCCTAACTCAATTGAAGATGGATCTGATATGTCTTTCTTCTGAAATGTTTGTAGTAAATTTAAAATTTTCTTTGGAGTTTTCTAACAAAGTATTTTCTGCTCCACTTAATTGTAACCAATTTTTTTATTATTATTGAATGTATTTCAGAAGTGTGATTAAAAAAAATTTAATTAGAAGGCCAAAAAAAGTCAGCTCTGTGTATGAATTGTGCACTGTTTTAAACTTAACTCAGACAACAAAATACCGTATCTAATTAACATTGGCTGTTTATGCGATGATCAGCAGAAGGCTAGAAATCACCAACGAAGCTTATTATGATATTTATTAGATCATCTCTTTTTAATTAGTTGAAGACTGGCATTGAAAGGAAAGCACATGAAATCAGGCTTTCAAATGGTTGATTGTGTTTCACAAATGATATGATACGAAAATGTTTGGACGATAAATGTTCGACTATCTCTCTCACAACTAAAATTATTCTGCTGTGACGTGTATCACATACTAAAACTCACAAACAACCTTCAAGATTCTTATCTCACTATTTCTAAAAATGATCTTTTTATGTTTAAAGTACATAACACATTTAAACGGACAGCCGATGAAAGTACACGAGAAAATACGTGCAAAAGTGTTTTTAACCTAAAAGCAAAATTATAAACTTAAAAAAAAAAATTCAAAATCCATAAAAGTTTTATATTTTTGTAATACGTGCAATTTGTTTTTTTTTTAATCATGCATAATCGCGATACAACATAATAAGCGTATAAAGAAGTGGAGGGATCAAAAATATAAAACTTTTGATTTCATAAATCCTGCCGAAACTGTTTTTAATTTTGTCATACAACATTTAAATTCTACCTTTTTTTAAACAATTTAATAAACACTTTTATTTGTTTAACACTTAAATGACTAGAAACAGAAAAAGTAATTGTCTAAATTAATTACAGACTTCCTAAACCATGGTCAAACTACAGCAATTTTTGTCATTTCATATCTTTCTGATTCCCTTTCAACATTAGAAAGTTTGCTTAACTTTTAAAAAGATGTTAAATGAAAAGATTTTCTTTTATACTATGTGAATTATTAGCATATTAATGGTGTTATCATTTGTTGTAACTACCTTCATTTTAGTTTAGTTTAAAGCCGGAATATTGCTAACTGAGTTTAAAATGAATTTACAATTAAAATTACAATTAATTTTTCATTATAGTGTAAAAACAAATCATGCTTATCTAATAAAACATGCTTTTTTCACTTGCAAAATAATGTTAAATTGAAATATTTGTTTTGGAAATTGATAAATTTGAAATGTTTGAAGTTTTTCTTACATGATAACACGAGCTAATAGCCATAAGACCAAATGACATCGTGGTGTAATACTTGGCGGAATATATTAGCAAATGCAGATATTGGAAAAGTCAATACATTCCACTGAGAATTATGACTTAAACCAGAAATGCAGTAAGTCGAATCTGATTATCGTGTTCCTGATTTAGATTATCTAGATTAAAATTGGGCGATGACAAGATGTTTTTATAAATTTTCTCCCATCGAAGCCAATTCTTTATTACATCAGAGTTGACTAGATTCATTAAGAAACAATTGATACAATCGAAAAAACTTGAATGTTCATACAATCAACAAAATTGATAAAAACATCTTGCCATCGCCCAATTTTAATCTAGATAAACTAAATCTAGGAACACAAGAATCAGATTCGACTTACTGCATTTCTGGTTTTAGTGATAATTCTCAATGGAATGTATTGACTTTTCCAATATCTTTTGTTAATAAATGAAATTGATTAAGAATGAAAAAATATTTTTTTGTCAAAAATTGATTTTATTCTTCAACATAGCTTCCTTTCACAGTGATACATTTTTTCCAATGATCCTCTAAGATTTGTATAACTTTCACATAGTAAGATTTGTCAAGGCCTTTAAAAATGGCATCAGTTTCGCATATGACATCAGAATTTGATGTAAATCTCTTCCACGGGAGCCATCTTTTCATGTTAGGAAACAAATAATAGTCACTGGGAGCCATATCTGGAGAATACGGGGGATGAGGGAGCAATTGATAATTCACTCAATTTTGCCATCGTTTTCATTGATGTGTGAGTCGGTGCATTGTCTTGGTAAAACAGCACTTTTTTCTTTATTTCGTTATCAAAACGGTCCAATAATACTGCATAATACTCTCCTGTGATTGTTTTTCCTTTCTCAAGATAGTCAATGAACATTACGTCACGTGCATCCCAAAAAACACTGGCCAAGATCTTTCCAGCCAAATGTTGTGTCTTTGGTCGTTTTGGACGACTTTCACTGGGGTCCAAACACTCCGTAGACTGCCGTTTTGACTGAGGCGTGTAGTAATAGATCCATGTTTCATCAATTGTTACGAATCGGCGGAAAAACTCGTTTGGATTGCGCTTTAATAGTTGCAAAGCATCGATGTTATCGACGCCAAAGTTATCGAAACGTTGCTGTTTTTGGTCGATTGTCAGAAAACGCAGCACCAATCTTGCACAAAACTTTTTCAGATTCAAATACTCATGTAAAATATGTCACACCCGTTCTGTTGATATTTTTACAATGTCAGCTGGCTCTCTTACTTTAACTTTGCGGTCATCTAAAACTATTTAGTGGACTTTGTTGATGTTCTCTGAAGTTGTTGCTTCAACTGGACGACCAGAACGATCAGCATCTTCAGTATTCGTACGGCCACGTTTAAACTCACTAAGCCATCGACAAATGATCGTTTTCGACGGAGGAGATGTGCCGTAATATTTTTCCAGTCATTTTTGGGTTTGGACGATATTTTTCTTAATCCAAAAGCAATGTTTGATTAAAATGCGGAATTCTTTCTGATCCATTCTTTACACAAAATCAAAAGTAGCGTCACTTACACGACCACGACTCGTAAAAAAATGGCCGACGTATCTTGAAACTTTGACACCAGTCTTTCGAAGGTTCGTATTAACAAAACATACTATGGATATTTAATTGATGCTGCCATCTAGTGACGAGTCCCGAGACTTTTCACCCCATGTAGTAGATTGAGTACGACATCCTGAGCATGGTTTTTGCTACTTGAGAAAATTGAATATGATACAGACGCTAAGTGAGAGGCTCATAAAATGATATTCATTGGTAGTATAATGGTAGAATAGGAAAACATATCTTACAGTTTAGACCCAAATGTATTTTTGGATTTTATTATTAAGCTTTTATTTAATGATTCTTTCTAACCTGTTTTGTAATATCATAGTTAGTCATAAACCCTTTTTTGCACAAAATATTTTTCTTCAATAAATAAGTAAGATATAACAGAAACTGTTTTGGGGCGTTTATTAATTTCAGAATCCATTGTACTTTTAGGAGCTGTGGAATATCATCGCTTCTCTGAAGGAGCTAATTATTGTTTCTTGACTTTTGATGTGAATTCAGAAAACAAAACAAAGCATACCCCTTTTTCCGTCATTTGTCTAAATATCCAGATATTGTTGTTATTGCACATTGAATCATTTTTGTTGTGTCTTGAATTTTCTATACTAAGTTCGGACGAAAGTTCAAAAAAACAAAAAAAAGTATATAGCCATTTGAGGAATGATTTCGCCTGGGGTAACGTTATTTTGGTTACGTCGCCTGGGATAAAGTTTTACACACAAGTTGTAGCGATGGTCATCGGCAAGACAGGTTCTCATTTTCTATTCATGAAATCTTTAGAATAAAGTGTAGTATTTATTTCCACAGTCTCTACAGTCCAGGATGCATATGCTAATTTATAACTTTTACCTTTTCACTTCTTTGCAGGAATTTTGTTCGCAATATAATAAATTTCACCCGAACTTGAACAAATTCAGTTACATTTCAAACTAAAATAAGCAACAAATCCAGCAATTCAGTTTCCATAGGAATGAAGAAACACAGCTAACAATGATGGGGAAATCGAAAGTGGAAGCGGCAATGCACTCTAGTTAGTGAACAGGAAATTGATGTTAAAAAGGTCTTCAGAGGGCATATGCACCATTGTATCATCATACAAAAACTCTGCTATTCTGCTACAACATAGTTCTCAATGGTAGTAATTCCAGTTAAACGCCAAACGACATATCTATCTTTAACAAGTAAAAACAAAAGAAACTTCGGTCAAGACTGCAAATTTTTTTTAAATGAAACATTTCAAATAAAAGGTCTTTATTATGTCCACACAGGTGAAAATTCAACGATGATTTCTGAGACACCCTTTGTTACAAACATGACAAACGAAGGATTTCCCTTTAGAATAAATTTGCAGGTGAGGATATAAAATAGATTAGCGAGAAAAGCTTTTCTTACATACCTCACAAACGAAAGGTTTCTATTTAGTATGAATTCGCAGGTGAGGATATAAATTAGATTTGTCAGAAAAGCTTTTGTTACACACCTCACAAGAAAAAGGTTTTTCTTTAGTGTGAATTCGTAGATGGTTATTTAAAACAAATTTACGAGAAAACCCTTTGTTACATACCTCACAAGAGAAAGGTTTCTCATTAGTATGAATTCGCAGGTGTTTATTTAAATGACATTTTCGAGAAAACTTTCTGCTACATATCTCACAAGAGAAAGGTTTTTCTTTTGTATGTACACGCAGATGACGATTCAAAGAAGCTTTGTGAGAAAACCCTGTGTTACACACCTCGCAAGAGAAAGGTTTCTCGTTAGTATGAACTCGCCGGTGGACACTTAGATACCACTTGTTAAAAAATCTTTCGTTACACACCTCGCAAGCAAAGGGTTTCTCCTTAGCGTGCACACGACGACGATGTTTGTTTAATTCATAATGATCAGAAAATTCTTTGCTGCACAGTTCACAAGTAGATGACTTATCTTTAGCATGGGAATAATTATACCTATCTAAATTAGACATCACAAAATATCTTTTACTAAACACTTCACACAAGTGAAAGGCTTATACTTCGTGTGATCACCAGTATGCTTATTTAAACTGGCTTTGTCAAATTCTTTTTTCAGATCTCACAAAGTGAATTTTTTTTATTATCATATGTATGATGTGTATTTTCAAATTAGATTTCCGAGCGTATGATTTACCAGAAGCCTTACTAATGCAAGTTTTAAAACAAACACAAATTTACAATGTTAAATCAGATTTGTGAAAAAATATTTAATTTTGCATACTCTATTTACGAGACTTTTACCTATTTAAATGATTTTCTTTCTTCTTACTGTGAAATGAAAAGAATTCGTTAATTTGAAATAAAGCATTTTTATGGATAAAACGAGAAATGATTAGTAATGGGTAAGAGAGATTTTTTCAATTTAATACATTTAATATACTTTCATTCCCACGTAAATATAGCGAATTTCAATGAACTGAGCACATTTTGCAAACAATGCTTTCTCCCTATAAAATAGTGACGCTGTAAAGCTGAGATGGAACAATGATATAGCTTTATAAAATTCTTTACATTCTCTCTTGGCCGATGCATTAAAAAGTTTTATTTTATGAATAAAAGAAGAGGCAAATTGTACTGAAAAATTGAAGTTTTTTTCAGTAGTAAATAAATTTCACATACTTGATATTCTTATAAAAATTGTTGTTAAGTAAATAATCAAAGTCATTCTAGGAAATTTGCAAGTAAAATTATATTATCGCACAGTAGTTCAGAAATTTTGGAAAATCCTAATTGCGCCAGATCTTTTATGCCAATGTTATATGAAATGGGAAAAAGATATTATAGTCTTTAGGCAAAATATAATTTCATAAATGATTTCACAGAATGTTCAGTATAAACTTCAGGAACATTTGCATCTGCAATAAAAATAAAATCATATACACTAAATTAAAAATATTCGTCAAGTACATAATTCATATGTATTAAAATTTATTTCCATTACTACAATTTAATTAAAAAAATTAACGTTATATAATTTCAACAAAACTGCCAGGAAAAGGACAATTTAAATCTTCATTTTTATAGTTATTTTCCCCTTTCTAATATACAGAAATTTGAAATGTATATTTATTATATCAATATTCATAAATAAGCCTAATTATTGGATTTTGCAAAAATATAATATTTTAACTGGAGAGATATTAATGTATCTGAGAGTACAATGCAATTTTAATTTAGAAGCAATTAGGTGGACTTGGCACTCTATCAATAATGAAATAAAATTTTCGATCTTGAAGTTTTATCTTATCACATAGGGGAGACCGGGGCTAGTATGCGTAGTTTTTCGTTATTGATTTTTGTTAATTTTTTGTTTAAGTTTTTTATGAAACTTTAACTGTACTTTTAAAGAACAGGCAGAATCACCCAACCGGAGCACCCACCAAATTTGGCATAGGTTCTATTGCTCCGGCGGAAAACGCTATGCACCACCAAGAAAAACCACCGCTAAGAAAACAGGCCCAGAAAAACCAGACGGCAAATAATTAAACTTTGACTAACGTTCAGTAGTGAGACTCTCACTAGAAATAAAATCTACATACATAAGGTTACATAATTTGTAAACCAAAATAAAATTTAAACAAAGAACGAGGACACCTCTCGTTAAACACCAACAGAACCAAAATAAAAATATCACAGATGTTCAAGTCTCTGACTTGAAAACTTATACAAAGCTGGAATCCCACATTGAACTAAATAATAAATTAAATTGACCTGCAAATATACAAATTGCATTAGACTAAAATAAACGAGTCCATCGCCAAAGTCCTACAAAATAATTGTTCTTATCATAGTTCCTAAGAAGGACACCACGTACACTCTGAAACACAAAGTCTGTAGAAAGTAGTCCGAAATGTTCGTAAAAAGACATAATAATGTTATTAAAAAGTTTTTAAAAGACCATCATATGTAGCCGCACAACATGCCAATCACTGTTAGCACCGAAGATAAAAGGATAGTTCCGACCAGCAGACCAAGTATTTCAATGTCACAATAAGGGCACAGCTTTATAGTACTTTCACCAGCTTGCAGTAAGAACCACAAGAAGTAGACGTTCAAAACACATATTTAATAAATGAAAAATTCTTATTTAGCTTGTTATAGATATTTCGTAACTTATTATAGTTCCCACGACAGGCGAGAACTCTTCTGATATTCCATGCCACTGGACGGTTCCTAATAAAATCAAATTTCTCAGCAGACACTTGGCATGAGTCAAATAAAAAATGACGAACATCGCCCTTAGTACCACAACTGCACTTGTCACTCTCTGCTTTTCCCATTTTTTTCAAGATATGCCGGAAAGGCACCATGCTCTGTGTAAAAATAAACACATATATGAGAATAACATACATAATCCAAATTAACTTTACTTAATAAGTCATATATAAAGCGACCTTTTTTACTATTATTCCAATCAGTTTGCCAATCACAAATAAGTTTTTTAGACAGACCGGCTTTTAACATGCAGATCGGCATAGGAATGTTTTCTTCAATATCATACTTATCGTTAAGAATCACTGATTTAGCAAGGAAATCCGCTCTTTCATTTCCCTAAATGCCAATATGGGCCTCAACCCATCCTATGTTAATAATTTTATCACTCATTAATCTCAGATTATCGTAAATTCTCATTAAAAGATCATCGTTAGGAAAAAGATGCTGGAGAGAGCAATACGATGAAAAACTATCCGTAAACAAATAGAAAACTGAAAACTGTGATGACCTGCACCAATCTATTGCATCAGCAATTGCAACCAGCTCTGCCTGGTAGATCGAATTATAATTCTTAAGTTTTATCCTTTTTTCAAATATAGAGTCATGGCCCCTGAACACAACATAAGCTGCTGCAACCCCTTGATCCATCTTCGATCCGTCAGTAAACAGAACTGGGTGACCAGCAAATGTATTATACTTTATCATTGGACGAATAAACTTAACATTATGAGGAGAATAAAAGTAGGGATAATCAAAAGTTGGTATCCTTCTTACTAGTTTATCCGAATCCATGAGACAACCACTCAATTCAATAGACGTTCTGCCACGCAGCACATTGTATTTTAAGGCTGAAATCGAAAGCTGAAGAAAAATTGGAGGAACACCAGCTAATACACAAAGTGCATCTGTAGAAGTTGTACGATAGACATGAATAAATGAGAATAAAGCCACTCGCTGACAAGAGGATAAACGCTTAATACCGTGATACTTCAAGTCCCCCAGCCAAATCTCATGGCCATAACTTATTTGTTTCAGAAGAACTGTTTGATACCACAATTTAAGATATTGAAGAGGAGTACCCGGGTCACGAATCCTCGACTTCTTGATGTTACAGGAAAAATCTGTTACTTTAGATCTGACAGCTTCCAAATGAGGGAGCCAATTAAACAGGTTATCCAAAGTAAAACCTAAGTATAACATTGTATCTTTAACAGGAATGCTGTTATGTAAAATTTTAAAGATTGGTCTTCTTTTCTTTAACGTTTTCGTGCCAAACATCATAGCAACAGTCTTTGATGGATTAATGGTGAGATTCAAATTATTACAAATATTATTAAAATTTTCCACATGATTATTCATTTTGTCTTCAAGCGACTGTCTTGTATCTGCAACATCAAGAACAACAGAGTCATCTGCATATGAAATCAAATCCATGTGCACCTTACGTGCGTTCTTCAAAATCTCGTCAGCCACTATCGTCTTAATCAAAGGGCCGAGGCATGATCCTTGCGGGCAGCCCACAAATATCCTGAACCATCGGATGCCTCTCAGAAAACTAAAACCGATTTGTCGATTAGAAATGTAGCTCTTAAAAGTATACTTTAGATAGCTGTAAATGGGTAGGGCATAAATAATCCGAGAAGCAACCAACCAGTCCAGGACATCGAAGGCCCCCGCAATATCAAATGAAATGGCAGAACAGTACTTGAATTTCGTAAGCTTTTCTGCAACCAAAGTCTTGAGAGAGCTTAAAGCTGTGAGCGTTGACCTAGTCTCACGAAAGCCATGTTGATTGTTATCAAGAAAATTCAGAGATTCTAACATAGTTAGAACTCGCATCTTCAAAAGACGCTCGAAAACTTTACCCAAATTGGGCAGAAGAGTAGTAGGCCTATATGACTTCGGAAGATTCGGTGGACGGTTTCTCTTCCTGAAAAAATAATAACGCCTTTCTTCCAATTCGCCGGGAAATGGCCAAACCTCAGACAAGTATTAAATAACATTAACATAAGAGATCTATATTTTGTGCACATATTTTTTACTACCAGAGCATCAACGTCATCAGCTCCCGGAGCTTTATTGTTGTTCTGGCACTATAGAGCAAAGCGTAATTCACGCCGGGTAAAAGGCTTATAATCAGGGTGATCCATAAAATCCTTATCACTAACAAAATTATGAATCTGTGCTGGGGTGTTCGTGATGCCAAAGTGCTCGTTCATAAGTTGGGAAGCCACTTCATCGTAACTCGCAAATACCGAAGAATTCTCTAGAGTCATGAAAACCATGTCTGAGTGTGAAGTCTTCTTGCCTGAGAGATACCTGTACAGATTACCGTAAGCATTGTCCGTACGTTGACAAAAGCTGATCCACCCAGAGCGTTTTGCCTGACGAAGATGACGTTTATATGATCGACAAGCAGAGATATAACTATCCCTATATGCTATATTAGACAAATTTTTATGATACCTTTTATACAATGCTTTAACTTTATTTCTCTCTATGCGAAGAGCATCTGTGTACCATGTAGCCGTTGGCTTATGATTAAGTGAACCCTTTCTAAAACAGTTATCTAAAACGTAATGCAAAAAGTCATCGAAGTTGGCCAGCCAGTCTTCCAGTCCATCTACTCCCTGTACTCTCTCAAGAGTGCTCTGCAATCTGTCGTTCATTCTTCCAAAATACTTGTTGAACTTCCTCATAGACTTATTTTTAGTTTTATACCTCAGATTTGCAACATTTAACGGTACCAATTTCATATCAAACTTTATGTACCTATGGTCCGAGAAAGAAAAATTTTTATCGTCAACTTGCCAAGAATTCAGGTATTGCACCACGTCAGTACCAGCCAAGGTGAGATCCTGGCGGCCTTTACATTCACCACGAACAAAAGTGTGAGGAGCATTAGGATCATTCAGAATCCTGAGATTACCCATCATCAAGTAATCCTGAAATGTTTCCGATCTATCGTCTTCTCTGGTATAACCAAATGTCATCAGAGAAACATTGAAATCACCACCAACAATAAGTGACGAGCAAGCTTCAAAATAATTGATCCAACACGACATGTCAGAATCAATATTACTCGAAGGGGCTGAGTAGACTGAGACAAGAGTCAGTGATGTCTGTTCAAAAGTCACCGTAATAAAAACACTGTTTGGGGTGATTAAGCTTATAGTGCAATTCATGGTTTTATTAGTACACAGAATGGAGGAGGTGTTATTTAAAGAAGAAAATATTAACCAATCTGGTGAAATCCCAGAAACTTTACCACCGTAAGCATGTGGATCCTGACAAAGAAAGAACAAAACGTCCTCCCTCTCCGCATAGTCAAACAAAGCTTCACAAGCATCGGTACAATGGTTAAGATTAATCTGAACTATTCCAACACCACTAGATAGTAAATCATTTGACATAACTTATGTTATAATCTCCTCGCCATCAAACCATCACGGTAGGCTTTCAAAGTCGGACAGTCAGAACTGTCCGCACGATGTCCAGTGTCCGTGTCCACATCCTCTTCTTTTTGACAATTTACACAAGACTCTGTTTCAACTGTGCAATCACTCAATCGATGGTCACCCGCACACTTCGAGCATTTCTGATCGCCCTGACATTTGGATGCCAAATGACCATATCCTTGACATTTAAAACATCTTATTATCTGTAAAAATTCCACGATTCTATAACGATTAAAATCTATGCAAATACGTCTTCTTCCAATCAGATATCTAAACACATCACTATCGACATCCAGTACCCAGTTCACCTTACCCATTCTAGTACCAATCTTTCTTACCACATCAATGTCTCTGTCCTGATCCAACCCCTCACAAACCAATGTCTCCCTAACAGAATCAAGAACCATACTCTCGTCAATTTCCTGATCCAGACTCAATAATAGCAATCTTGATCTTTGTCTCTGTGGCGCTGATATTTTCACTTTATTTCCCAGTGGCTCAATTTTCTTAATCAACTTGTCTGACTCTTGTTTAGATTTCACCTTTAGCACCAACTGGCCACTCTTTGTTGTTACCACATCCGAGAGCTTTGGAAACTCCATATCCCGCTTGGAAAACTTTCTCAGGTCTCCTCTGATATCATCCACCGTGCCTTCACTGGGTGTTATCAAAATCGAGAACCCTGTATCCACTCTTGACGGCTTAGATTTAACAGCACGATCCGCCAATCTATAAACCGGAGTCGAGTCCAAAGTACCTGATCTTCTCATCAACAACGCCTCGTAAGCCTCACTATCCGTAATCATCGTCCGTAATTTCGTCTCACTAGATCCATAATCCGTGTGTGCCTTTATCAGTCGTAGATTGACATAATCCAAGCATTTCTTTATAGTATTTAAAATTTCGCGGGTTACTTTACACCGCTACTCTTGGCCTGTTGACCCTCCAATAATTCATACATATATGAGTTAACCTTTTGCACAGCTTCCGGGAACTCATCATCCGCTAAACCCTCCAGAAACTTATCCACTTTCGCCATGATCAAAATCAACTTAACCGCCAGAATAGACCACAAAAGACCACCAAAATTTTACAAAAATAACTAAAAATTAATCAGATAAACCCGAGCCAGAGACCCTCCATCAAAAAAATCACATAAAGAAAAAACCCACCGTCGATGAATATGAAGCCGATTACAAACAGCACTAACTTTCACTATATATGTAGAGCTAGTCTCTAACCCAAATAGCAACAAAAACTGATAAACAACAACAAAAAAAAAAACACAGCAGAAAGCAACTAAAGAAAGAGAGCAAAAAAGTAACTAGGCAACCGCCGCTTAAATGGATCATTAACAACGCCGGATAAACGGGTCAGTAAAGAAATACGTCATAGACAGCTGATAAACTCCTGATTCAATAAACAGGCAGTGATTTAAAGAACAGGCATTGGGCTATAAATACCCGGAGTTTTGAGTTTGTAGCTTATGTTTAGCGGAAGCCTAAAGTAAAAGGAAAAATGTGCGCGAACCTACCCCGTCACAGGGCAAGTTGCCCATACGTACGGGGTAAGTTGGCACACGCTTTATAAAAATTTAAATGAAACTCAAATAAGACACGCAGTTAAGAGAAATTAATTTCATCATTACCAGTAAGTTTAAACAAAGGCGCTATCGCCGTACAAAGTAAATTCTAAATTATACAGACATAAAAATAATGAATAAAACATTATTCACATTAAACAAACTTCTATCCTACTCAGTATCATCATCAGAGTTGCAGTTGTCACAAATAAAAAATCGAGTGTCTCCGTTTGGGCAAGCCTCGTGGTCCCAAAATCTTGCATTGCAACCATCTGTGTTTGCTGTTTTTCAAGCTACCAGCACACATCAGACACCGAGCCAACTTGCCCCGTGTTCAATGCGCTTACTAGCCCATAATAAATTTCTTCACAAAAGGGACACGTAACCATCTAAACAAGCATAAATAATCCAAGTAAATCACATGTGGGGTAGGTACAGTTAATCATGCACTAAGAAAAACTGCACAAGTTACATTGCAATTATTAAGATAAGTATTAGAAATTAGAAAAAGAATGAAGCAACAAAAAATTACTTGTGAGTGCAAAAAACAGAAAAATCGTAATGAATGTCTACTGCACGTAGGTAACGCTTCAAAACTACAATGAGGATTGTAAAAAGCAAGAAGAAAGGTACTCTGTGACTGGTTGCACAATCTATCTACAAACAGGTTATTTATGAAGACTGCGCCTACTTACCCCTGTAGTCAATTGGCCCCGGTCTCCCCTACCACATATTTTTGACTATATCCTAACAAAATCTCAGACTGATACTGTATACAGAACATCACTTATGGACGATTAAATAAACATTTATTATAATATTGTCCTTTTAAAGGCCACACTCACTTATTTACTAACAAGTCTCTCAGCCAATTTGCTGTTACATTTCATTTTTCACTGACTGGGTGTTTTAAAAAATATGTTTTAATGTAAATTTATTTTTGGAAAAATTCAAGGTTGTTCTGATAACAGTGGTGATCACGATCTTTTCACTAAATACATTTATGTATTAATCTATTTTGGTTATTAAGTCTGACTAAACATAAAACTTAGTTATTTCATTATTTCAATGTAAATTAATACAGTACTTTTATGAAGCGAGTTTCAGTGACTAATTGAAGAAAAATGTATCTCATCATTATTATACATTTTTAAGTATGCATTAATCATTTACTCTACTTTTAATATTTTAATCTATTATTAAATTTTCGAAACTTTTATTATTTTACTTAATTATTTTAATATTTTCCTACATTCTAAGCATTCATTATAATTTCGATTGTATTATTACATCCAAATTTCTGTTTAAAAAATGTAAACAAAACAATGACTAGAAATATGGAAAATTCTAAAATCCGCACAACTTCTGACCTCCACCCCCCAGCTGTGCGGATTTGAGGGAGTTTACTATGTAACATATTTATAAATTATTAACCTATCGAAAATTTATTCTAAATTTCGTCTTAAATTCTATCAGACATTTTTCCTTTCATAAAATCTATTTAATTTTTAGACTCGTCAAGGCTTTTATTTTTATTTTTGGCATTGTGTCACTAAAATTTCAATGCATTTCTATCGAATGTTGTATTTTTTTTTAATTCTTTCATAATATAGCCTAATATCCTTTCGCACCAGTACTTTAGCCCTTTTACATAAAAAATTATGACGCCACTAAAAAGCTCCTAAATAAGAATTTGTCCTGAGACATTTTCGTTCTTTTGTTTACTTTTTAGAATAATGTATTGGCCATGCGTTGTTTTAGAAAATTCTCGCATAGGTTTAGAGTTTAAATTTTGTAGGCTTTTATCTGTTTATCTATCTATATTATAAAAAACAAACATATCTGTGCGTAACGCATACGTCATTCTGCGAATGGCATCACTTTCAAATTTAAAATCAAAATTCGGTTTTACAATTTTCGCTGCTGCAAATTTTTAAAGTTCTAAACATCGCACATTTTCAATTTTTACATCGTCGTATGGGGGTGGGGGGGTGGGAAAATATGCTTTTAAAGGCAATTTGTTTGAAAGCTGTATCTCAATTTATTTTTGAGATATTAATTTTTTTATAGTTTTTAATACTTTTTTGTGGCAACTGAAATACTCCATTTCTTTTGAAAGTAAAGGGAAAATAGTAGATTACTGTATCTTTTTGTTGCCATTTTCTCATAAATACTGAAAAAACAAAATGAAATTAAAATATGTGCTATGTCAAGAATATCATCATTATAAAACCCGGTGAATGTTGGTTTTATTTCGTTTTTATTTATGAATTAAATAATTTTAGTTTATTGAAACTTACTTTACAAATGATACAAGACATTCTCTTTACAAAAATGCATTCTAAAGGATATTTGTGTAACTTATTTTCTCCGCATTTACTTAATTCGTATGAAAAACTGAAAGAATACATTTTTATCATTCGTGTGTTTCCCTTTTCCGAATTTTGAAAAAAAAAACAAATGATTTCTGATTAAACATGGAGCTATTATAAACAAAAAAAAATTAACGCATATCAATTATTAGACACCCGTTTTCTTTTGCCTAGCTTCTTGAATGACGACGTTGTTTTATGTTTGGTTTGTATATTATTCCGCGATAATGAAGACATATGCATAATTTTCTACAGATGTTGTATAAGACTGGGCCGTAAAATTGAAATGCTTTAGGGGATGCAAATGACATCATTTTATATTTAAAAAAAGCATATGTTTTAATTCTTATTATTTATAGAAAACTGAAATATGTTTTGTAGATGTGCGCCATTTTCATCCCAGCTGCTTTGAAATTTTTCACAAGTGAAAATGCTCCACTTAATCGAAATCACACACTGATAAAATGCAATGTTTTACAAAAAATTAGAGTGTCTTTATAGAAGAGCACAGCGTTCGTGCTCAGATCGGATGATTCTTGCCTGAATGAATTCGCTTTGCCGTGTTAGAAAAGTAAACAAAGAAAATATTGGCAATAGCTCCAAGTTTAAAATAATATGAGGTTTTCAAAGTTTTTGTCCAAAATAAAAAATAAAATAATTAATAAAATGGAACTGCTGTTCTTTAAGACATTCTACTATAATTTTATGAAAATATTATAATTTGCTTAATTTAATTTTTCATAATTTTATATAATCTATATATTTAAAATACAAGGCTGTTTTTTAGTCATCTGCCATGAGCTTTCTGCTGAAGTAATTTTACTTATAATTTTTTTAACTGAAAGCTGTTCATTTGTAGATGTGCCCACGCTGGCTGTTTTTTTTTAAATATCCCCATTTTTATATTTTAATTTTAAAAGTATTTTACGAAATTTCTTTATAATGGTGGTACTTAGATAGCTTTCATTATTGTAGAGAAGAGAGAAAAAAAATGAGGTTTATTTATCTTTATTCATGCCTTTTCTGATAAAAATTCAAAATTGTTGATACAAATTGTTGTATAGGGTTTATTGGTGCAAAATCCCATAAGGGACATAATATTCTGAACGGAAAATGACGTACTGCTTTTGAAAACACACATTTTTCCTCATAAAGTTTTCGTATTTGTTTCCTGCTCCATGTGTACTGATACTATGTCTCAGACATTAAGCAAAATGTTTAAGTAAGTGAAAATGACGTCATATTTAAAAGAAACGACTATTTTCTTAGATAAAAATAAGAATTTTTACAATGCGTGTAAAAAACCTTAATTACATCAATTTTTACTCTCCGATACTGAGATTAGAATCATGAGTTAAGAGTGCGACTCTTCACATGCAAAGATATTGCTAACAACCGTGACTTCAAGTTTTGAGTTAAAATGATTTTAAAATGATAAAATGTAAATATCATTTTTTTTAAAATGGTGACTACGGATATGAGAAGTGCGTATGATGAGAGGAAGAAAATGATGTCGGGTTTAGATTTCATGGGGAAAAAATACTATAATCATGTTAAAGTGGAATAGACTTTGTTTGATTTTCATTCCGGAATACCAAGCATAAGAGCTTCAATAGATAACTTCATCATAATAACTGATCTTTATTATATTTTACGAAATTACGTATCTATATTATAAAGGACAAATGCATCTTTGTGCAACGCTGACGTCATTTTGCAATTGGCAGCATTTCACGATCAAATTTCGGTTTTGAAATTTTCGCTACTGCATTTTTTTGATCTTATGACCACCATATATTTTCAATTTTTAGAACTTTGTATAAGGAAAATACCTACTTTAAAATGCAATTTGTTGTAGAAATTGTATCTTAATTGACTGATTTATTAAGTTCTTTAAAATAATTTTCAAGTATGATTTTTTGTAATTTATCTTATCACGTGTCGGCTTCAATACATAATAATAATAATAAACATTTTACAGATAAAGCAACAAAAATTGTTCAGCATTTATTTTTGACTAATTTTTCAAAACGAAATTAATACTTTCTTTATAATATTTTAATAATATTATAAAAAAAAAAAAAAAAAAAAAAACTCTACATCATTGTAATCGAACAATTAAAATTTTTAGAACGCCAAATAGGAAAAAAATAATCTTTCAAATGGAATTTGTTTGCAATGTGCATCCCAGTTTACTGATCATGGATTTAAAAATAATTTTCAAACATGAAATACTTTTTTTATTTATCTCTATCGCGTGGAGCTCAATTACGAAAGATTAATTCGTTTGCCCTTAAAACAACACAAAGAGTTCAATATTTTTTTTACAGCTAATATTCCACCAAAAAATTAAAACTTCCTCTATGAATAAATAAATAAAATAATATAAATAAACACAAATTTAACAAACATGTAATTGAACTGCACGCTTAAAGCTCTGGAATTATCAGAATATAAAAAGATGCCGTAAGTAGCAAATCTTAGTCTAACTCTTAGCATACAGCTAATGCCAAAATATCACTGTTGATAAATTTCTAAACATTATTTGATTGTATAATTCAGATTTTTCATATGAAAAATGCTTTTTTATAGCTTTATGTAGCCAATCTAAAAAATATATAGCATGTAAAAAAAATATTAGTCTTCAGTTTAAAAATATGGTTTTCACCTATATTCTGTAAGCCCGGGTACGATCCCCTAGTAAACTTAAAAGTGAAATGTTATTTTCACTGGATCGTACAAATTAATACTATTTTAATGTTTAATTATGAAGTTTTAAGAGCTAAATTGCGGATGTTTTTTATGATAAAGAGCACTACATAAAATTTTGATTTAAATAAAGGTTATTTGACAATGATGACTTGTGTTTCGTCAATGCTGGGAAAACCTCATATATTTTTCATAACATCACGACTGGCTATGTTAAAACTACATATCGTTCTCTACTCACTTGGTGCTGTTGCTTAAATCTTTAATCAAACTCAAGTGATAGGGGTTTGAGTAGATGTAGATCGTTATGCAAATTTATGTATTTGAGATGTGAACATTAAAAATGTTGTAGCAAGATATAGCTATATTAATTACGCAAAGAAGAGTGCAGTATTCTACGATAGTGATCAGCTTTAAATTTGTGACCAGTGATAGATTATACTCATAATATACCGGGTGTCCCAAAAAGGACTGACTGATTTTAAAATTCAATAACTTCCAAACGGTGACAGATATTAAAAAAATTCTTGCAGGAGGGTTATGCATAAAGTCAAAAGTTTTTTTACAGTGATTTTCGATTTTAGTTCGAATTACAAACAATAGATGGCGCTGCGATCAATAGAGGCTAAATTCAGACTCGATTTTTGGTACTTCGTGGCCCGGATAATACATTTCCATCTCCTTTTTCTGCATGGAACAACAGAAAGGACCAAAAATCGAGCCTGTATTTAGCGACTATTTCTTACAGCGCCATCTGTTGTTTGCAATTCGAACTAAAATCGAAAATCACTGTAATAAAACTTTTGACTTTATGCATAACCCTCCTGCAAGAATTTTTTTAATACCTGTCACCGTTTGGAAGTTATTAAATTTTAAAATCAGTCAGTCCTTTTTGGGACACCCGGTATATACGGCAAAACATGTAAAAATGGAACCTGCCAATAACGGACATATTCCTTCGTCCCAGAGTAAAAAACATCATACCACATGATGCAGCACCTGCACTTTAAATCAAAAACCTGTCTCAAATAGAATTTTTCATTGGTCCCTTGCATTTCTCTCTTAACATGGTTTCGGTATATGTAATTGGAAGGAAAATTCTGGACTCAGTATGTAATACGAATTTTGTGGGCGCTCTATCACAAGAACTAAAAAACGGAATTTAATGAAACTTTAGATTCAGCTAGTCCCTGATATAAATTGGTGCTGATTACTTTTTGGTTAAATCGCCCAGCAGGCTACTATGCTACATTATTCATGATTTCCACAATAACAATATCTTAAGAACTAAAGCATAGATTTTCAGAAAACTTCAGATTCCATTACTCCTTGATATAATTTAGTGCTGATAATTTTCAATGTAAATTGCCTGATAGGTAGCGCTGCTATACTGCATTATTCATGATTATCGCAATAGATTTATCTCAAGAAATAATGCTCGAATTTTTATCAAACTTCAGATTCAGTTAGTCCCAGATATAAGTTAGTGCTGTTTAGTTTTTGGTGTAAATCGTTCAACAGGTGGCGCTACTATGCTGCATTTTTCACTATTTCTGCAATAACTGTATCTCAAGAACTAATGCATGAATTTTTATCAAACTGTTGATTAAATTATTCCCTGATATAAATTGATCGTGATAAGGTTTTGCTGTGCAGAACTTTTCATTATTTCTGCAATACCTCTATCTCAAAAACTAATGCATGGATTTTCATAAAACATCAAATTCAATTAGAAATTGACATAAGTTGTTGCTAATTAGATTTTGGTGTAAATCAACTAACCGGTGGCGCTGCTATGCTGCATTTTTCAGGAAGTATTAACATGTATGAGATAGAAGAAAGTTTTGGGATTGTCACATCTGACTAGTTTTTATTTCCTTTTGACAGGCATAATCTTACTTGCATGCATTTTAGTATTTTTAAAAATTATGTTTAAGCTGCCAAATATGAAAAAAAAAATGCAATTAAATATGAACATCACAGACTGTCAAAATTTAATTTACAATTCTTTTATATTCAGATAAAATCTGAAATTAGAAACTCTGTTGGATTTACTAAAAATGTACTCAGAAATATCTAAAAAACTTACAATATTTAGAAAAACTTCGTATAGGTAAATTGTAAGATTTGAAACTGGTACTTCATTTTAAAAAAAAATTACTAGTCATAAAAAACATTAAAGATAATGCTTCTGCTTAAATAAATGAAAAACTATTACAGTATAACTTCTTTAATCCGGAATCATCACGATTAAGGCTATTCCAGATTATAGAAAACTCTGGATTACAGAAGTTTTGAAACTAGAATGCATTTAGGTAAGTAATAATACTAATATCTGTCATTAATATGACTATAAAAAATGGAAGTATATATATATATATATATATGGTAGCCTGGGGTTATTTTCAGACTAAAACAAAACTTTTACGATGACTCAGGAATAAATAGCTATTTTTTTTTTTCTTGGTAAAATCATCACATGCCTGAAGACGCTTCTTCAGCATTTTAAAATAATTATCATTAGTAACAGCAAAAAAATGTAATAAAATCCGGTCTGAATATTACCTCGTGTTTTGGGGTAAGTTTCAGACACCCAAGGGGTAATTTCCAGACAGTTATTTCTGAGGGTATTTAAGGAGCTGATCTGAACACCAACTATGATAATTAAAAGACACCAATGTAAAATGTTATGACAAAAAATGGTTTATTAGACCATTCTGAATACAGAAAAAGACATGAAAATCTTATTGTTGCTGTATATCTGAAATTCATTTATATTTTTCACAAATAAAAGTATATTTTATGGTACGTTTTCACACAAATAGTTTAGATATAGTAGCTACATCCATTTTACATACATTTGTGTAAATCAGTAAAGAATTTCAGGCTTTTTGAAGAGTTCTGAAGAATAAAAAAAAAATAAGAACATGAACCCAACACTAATTTCATTTTTAAAAAAAAATCGCCTAACAATATATATAATAAATAACAATATAAACAATAAATATATATATACTATAACAATTATTAATAAACTAAAATTTTTACACAGCACTAATTTCGAAAGGCCTAACCATTTTACTTTTCTTTGACAGTAAAGATATCTTTGTAATTTTTTTTTCACTTTACTGTACAATTCTTTCACATCTTTAATAGCTTTAACATGGAAAAGATAAACAGATCGACTCTCAATAAGTCCAATACAGTAAAAAGACTTGTTCAAGCTACCAAATATGAAAATAAAACGCAATTAAATATGAACTTTACAGACTGACAAAATTTAATTTACAATTCTTTTGTATTCAGATAAAAACTGAAATTAGAAACTCTGTTGGATTTACTAAAAATGTACTCAGAAATATCTAAAAAACATGGAAGGATTTACATTAATTCCGAAATTTTATAACTTAATATTAAAAAATCAATGGCAACAAATTGAACTTGGTCTTTGTTTGGCCACCAATATCGATCATCTCCAAGTCAGTTCAAAAATTTCATTTTAACTTCCAATAGATTTTACTCATGATTATATTTGTGAAATAACTTTCTGACCTGTCCCAGATAGAATGTTTAGATATAATATATGGCATATATATTTGATTATGAAATGGATTTCACGTAAAATCTTATTCATACCAAATTTCAACAATAAGATCTTGAAAACAGATATGAATAATATTTTAGCCTAAACCCCACTCAGTATTTTCATTTTAACTTACAGATGATGTTTGGAAGTTATATCTAAATATGGAATCCTCCATAAATCTCTCGAAAACAATCCATTTACTACGTAGAACCACTCAAAAGACTACTATGCGAGTATTACGGCTGTCTTTTAATTATCCCAGCGTCTGAAAATTACCCCCAGGCTAACCTACATATTTTATGCAATGTCGCCATCTGTTGTAAATTATGGAAAACAATAACTATTTTTTTTTTATTAAGATTTCTGACTTAAAAATACTCCATAAATAATACAAATCACAAGAATTACAGACATAACATGAAAAATTTTGCAAATAAAACTAATTTTCTAAAATAAAAATAAAATTAGTTAGAAATTTAACTACGACTTAAATTTAATTTTAAAAGTAACTTTATAATTACATTAACATATTTAAACAATGATATATAAGGCTAATGTTATAGAAAATTAAATATATAGCACCTCAAAATACCGAAGTCACAAATTAAATATTTAAAAGAAATAATAATAAATCTGATTTTTGATGCTTTGCAGCCATCTTATCTTTGTAGAAAGAAACGTAGCAAGATTAACATTAATTTCGAAATTTTATAACTTAATATTAAATAAAGACATCTATATTAATTACCTACTATGTAATTCAGAAAATTCTTACAATTTTAAACTTGAAAAAAATGTAGTAAATTAGGTAATTAGTCTTTTTATTTTTCTTAATCTTTTTCTGAAATTCATTCATATATGTGTGATGGTGCCATCTATGATCTTTAATTGAAAATAAAACAAATTTACCGAAATTTCTAGATTACAGAAGTTTCCGAATTAGAGACGTCTGTATTAAAGATGTTATACTAATAAAGATGTTGTGCTTTCAATTGCCTCAAAGTCAAAATTATTCACTGTGGCATAGAAGAAATGATGTCATGAGCAGTTAAAATTGTTTGAAATACATTAATAAAAATGTTTGAAATAAATTAAATATTATTGCTACAAAGATTCATGGTTTAGCCAGAAATTTCAATAATAAAAACAAATATATAGTTTCAATATTTGTTGTCTAGTGCATTGTAATTCATGAAAATATTGACGCATGAAATTCCACCCAGTTGACAGCTTTTATTTGGAGACATGATGTGTGCTCAAAAATAAGTAAATAAGTGAAAAGCTTCTGTAATTTATTTCTACTCGATACAGCCACCATAGATGATACTTCTGACTCAATTATGAAAAATTTTACTTAATAAGATTTGTCGCAAAAAAACTAAACTAAGTTCATATAGCAAATAATAGGTAAAAATACGTTTAGATAAAAAGAAAAAAAATAACACTTATCTGGCATTTAAAAATTTAAATCAAGACAAAAATGCAAAGAAGAAAAGTGTTATTAAGTGCTTATTCTGATCTTTACGTTTTTCAGTTAAAATTTCTCCTCTTTACATTACAACGTTTGAAAACAGAAAAGAATGGCAGTCTCTTTCGTTTGTTTGTTTCAGATATTTTTTGCGTAATTTGTCTTAATAAAATTAATTATTTGGTGAATTTAAATATCTTCCTAAACATTATGTAAACGAGTGTTAAGTGTTGGCCCTTTGAGCGTCTGATTTTTTTTTTTTTTTTTTTTTTTTTCATTTTCATAAAAACGATTGTAAATCGCAAAATATACATGTATATAAATATATTATCACAGTTTGATGCTATAATATCTTTCATATCCCTTCATTCTAGATAGTTTTCAAAGCTTAATTCTACTATAAATATTATTGCCTACAGCCATTTTAACATGATTTTTGGAAACAGAAAAACATGGACCAGACGACTAAAAGGTTAATATTTTCTTATACTACTACATAAGAATATATAGCTGATAGGATATTGGATTGATTCTTTCTTGAATATTTTTTATCATTTATGCAGCCTAGCAAATCTATGACACTGTGAAAAGATCTAACAATTTATTATATAGTAAAATCCTTTATCACTTACACTGTTTAAGATAATCCATAAAACTAGAGAGGCTGGGGATAATCATGGTATTTAGTAATAGTAAATGAAGAGATAGTGTGACTGTGGGAATCATTACCATGTTCACATGTTTCTCTGTAATGTCTGCTTGCTGGAGCTGTAAGCCCCTCCAGAAAATGGCTGCAAAATACAGAAGAAAAAATTTCACTCAACTTAGATGTATTAAATCCTTTATTATTGAAATTTATAAAATTAAAATGACATACAAAAAAATTATTTTTTCTCACAATTAACTTTAATTATTAACTACTTTGACCAAAAAGTTTTTGACAAAAACAATTTCATTATTTTTATATAAATTTTATTTAACCTGAATTTCAAAATGAACTTTTTTTTTCAGGGTGTTCGGTCACTTCAGTACCATTTGAGAAAGCTCTGGTTTGTTTCTCCAGTCTTTGGATAGAAATCCTGATGTTAGATCACATGACTAAATCAGCTTTGTTGCCTTCCTAGGTTGGCTTCCTTGGCAGTGCTGCAGGTGAGGAAGCAGTAGAAGTTTACAATACTCTGCCGTTAACCGGCGAAGAACAGCAGAAATATGAAGCTGTAATTAAGCAATTTGAAATTTATACGACGCCTAAAAAAAACATTGTAGTCGAGAGATTTATTTTCAACAATAGGAAGCAGCAAGAAACAGAACCTTTTGATGCTTTTGTGACGGATTTAAAGAAATTGGTAAAATCGTGCGAGTTCGGAGACCAGTCTGAGTCTGTTGTTAGAGATCGAATTGTTCTAGGAGTGGCTGATGTAAATCTCCAAGAAAGGATGCTTCGAGAGACTGATCTAAGTTTATCGAAAGCCATTGAGATAGGAAAAGCAGCGGAATTAAGTAAGCAAAGAACCCAAACTGTGCTGATCAATGGAATATCTGTGACATTCAAAGTGGACACTGGAGCAGAAGTAAACATTCTACCCTTAAGTGTTTTTAAAAAAGTATCCTCAGAGAGTGAGTTAAAAAAGTGTAACGTTATTTTGGAAGCCTTTGGAGGTTCCAAACTTAAACCTCTTGGGTCTGCATCATTATCTTGCATTGCCGATGGTGTAGATCATATCATAGAATTTCTGGTTTTGTCAAACAATGTACGACCATTGTTAGGTCTGGACACATGTGTCAAATTTAAGTTAGTTCACTTTCTGAATAATGTAGAAATGACGAATAAAGGTAAGTTAGATTCTTATATCAATGTATCAATTCCTAAAGAGCAGTTTATTCAAAATTATTTAGAGGTATTTGAAGGTGTAGGAAAATTTAATGGAACTTGTACAATAACTTTAAAAGATCAGGAAAACCCTGTTGTCAGACCACCACGTAGGGTACCTTTAAGCTTAAGATCTAAACTTGAAATAAAATTAAAAGATCTAGAAAGTCAAGGTATCATTGCGAAAGTAGATAAGCCTACAAGTTGGGTTAGTAACCTTGTAATTATTGAAAAAGCTAATGGTACATTAAGAATTTGCCTTGATCCTCAGGATCTTAATAAAGCAATTAAACGGGAGCACGTATTAATTCCTACAATTGAAGAAATTTTACCCAAATTATGTAATAAATCTGTGTATTCTGTCCTAGATCTTAAGGATGGATTCTTTCAAATTGTTTTAGATGAAAGAAGCAGTGATTTGTGTACATTTAGTACACCCTTTGGGTGTTATAAGTTTCTTAGGTTGCCAATGGGAATATCATGTGCCCCTGAAATTTTTCAAAAACGTAACCAGGAAAATTTTGGAGATATACCGGGTGTATTAGTTTATTTTGATGATCTTCTCATTGCAGCTAGTTCAGTGGAAGAACATGATGAAATTTTGTCCAAAGTGATTGACCGGGCTAAAGCTCTTAACATTAAGTTTAATAAAGACAAATTTCAATATAGGGTTACCGAGGTTAAGTATTTGGGTCATTTGTTTAATGCTTCAGGTATGCGGCCTGATCCTGACCGTGTTAAAGCTATTGCTGAATTAAAAGAACCAAGAAATAAACTTGAATTGCAGCGTGTCTTAGGGATGCTCAATTATCTGAGAAGGTTTGTACCAAAATTTTCTGATAAAACTGCTCCACTAAGAGAGCTTTTGAAACAAAATGTTGAGTGGCAATGGTTAGAGTTGCACACTAAAGCATTTACAAACTTAAAAAACTTGATTTCCAGTGCGCCTGTGTTAGGAATATTTGATAGTAATAAACCGATAACTATTCAAGCTGATAGTTCAAAAGATGGATTAGGATGTTGTTTGTTACAAAATGGTCAACCTATAGCATTTTCCTCTCGTAGTTTAACAAATGCTGAAAAAAACTAATAATCGAAATAATATACTGCTTTCAGACTACTTTTGAAATACATGAAACACATGTTACATTTGAGAAAGCTCTGGTTTGTTTCTCCAGTCTTTGGATAGAAATCCTGATGTTAGATCACATGACTAAATCAGCTTTGTTGCCTTCCTAGGTTGGCTTCCTTGGCTGATTGGATCGGCAGAGATCACATGATCTGACATCATGAATTCCATTCTACAGTGTTATGCTAATGAATATGAGCTTCCTGAGTCAGTACTGAAGTCATCCATGGCTCCAAACTCCTGAACCCTTCAATAATTATTTTGGGTACTTTTTCTGTATAGGGGCTGGGCGAGATAGAGATAAAGAACTTGGTGAGAAAAGGAAATTTTATGTATATTTTCTGGCAACCTACTAACTGTCTCATATAAATAAACCATTTTCCAATATTTATATAATCAGAGCCGTCCTTAGGGGTGTGCGACAGGTGCAACCGCACAGGGCCTCGCACCCAAAAGAAAAAATTAATGCAAAATAGCTAAAATTTTATTTTTCATTTTATTGTGAGTTATTTATTTCATAAAAAATTATATGTGTAAACATAATTATTTATAAAATGCAAAATGTTTTATCAAAAAATGTTCGGTGCAAGTTCTGGACATTTTAGATGAGAACAGTTTATTTCTAGCTTATGTTGAATCTATTGGCATCATTATTCTCTAGCCTAGGCAGCATTAGGCACATAACTAATCTGGGAAGGTTGCTGAATTTTAATTATTAAGAGGTTGTTGGTAATGATGCTTCTGACAAACTGCTCACTATTACTTTACTTACTATTTGTAATGTAACATCATGAATTTTCTTTCCTTCTTGTGTAATCTTCTGTCTTTTTTTTTTTATATACAAATATCGATGTTCTTGTCTACATGCATACGTATGGCCTATCGCGTAAACACGAGGGGTTAGGGGCAGGGAGTTGAAACTCTGCCCCCCATACTCCGAGACTAAATTAAAAGTCTCCAAAGACTACAAGAGGTGAAGTTTTTAAATAGTCTTAGAAAAAGAAAATTTTAAGATTTTTTTTTATACTTTTAAATTATCTTATTGAAATGTAAAATATATTTGCATATTTAATATTTGCTAATTAAGTCAAATCTTTTAAACAGGTTATGATCAAAAGAACAATAGAGCTTATAAACTCAAGGTTTCATCTTTATCACGTTCGTTATTGCCATAATACGAAGTGGATTAATTGAATAATAGAATCTATTAATCCTTTGACTGTGAATTTAGTTTTGAATACAAAGTGCTGCAACTGGTGACTTTTATTTAATTTTATTCATTGCATTTTTCAAAACAAATATTTGCCATACACTTCTATGAAATTTCAACAGAAATTCACTGTTTTTTTATCTTTGTTCTTGTTTGTTATCGTTTTTTTATCTATAAATAATTAATAGTACAAAACCAATATAGAAATATTCGAAAGTGGCAGTGCTGCTAGCAGTCCGAGGGATGTATCTATCCCGTCGTAGTCATTTTACATAAACATTTTAGCCGGTATTACAATATAACTTCTTTAATCCGGAATCGTCGCGATTACGGCGATTCCGGATTATAGAAAATTCCGGATTACAGAAATTTTGACACTAGAATGGATTTTAGATAAATAATAATACAATACCTCTCATTAATATGGCAATACAAAAATGCAAGGAGCTTGATAATTGAAAATAATTGAAAATATTGAGAAAAATCAATTCAAAATGCTCAAAAGAACATATATTTTAAAAATAATAATGTAAATTTTATGCAGTGTCGTCATCTGTTGTATAATACAAAAGACAATAACTATACAATTTTTTTTTATTACGATTTCTGATTTATAAATATTCATTAAATAATACAAATAACAAGAATAACAGAGATATCATAAAAATATTAAAAATTTTCCTAAGAACAATAAAATTTATAAGGAGAAATTAAAATAAAACTTACAATTAATTTAAAAATTAACTTTATAATTACATTAACATATTTAAAAGAATGATATTTACTTCTAATGTTATAAGAAATTAAATATATAGTACTTACAGATATCGAAGTAAGTCCCAAATTAAAAACTTAAAAGAAATAATAAAAATAAAATCCGATTTTGCGATGTTTTGACTCCATCTTTGTATCTTAATAGAGAAAAAAATAGTATAATTAACATTAATTCAGAATTTTTTACAACTTAACATTAAAAAAAAGACATGTGTATTTTAATTACATATGTAATTCAGAAAGTTCTCGCAATTTTAAAATTTGAAAAAAAAAAAAAAAAAAAAACAGTAGTAAACTAGGTAGCTTTTTCATTTTTCTTAATCATTTTTTTTAATTCATTCATATATGTGCTATGGCGCCATTTATGATCTTTAATTGAAAATAAAAAGGAATAAGCGGGCCGCAATGTCCGGATTAAAGATGTTATACTGTATTTATTTATGTTTCTATTGAAATTATCAGAAAGGAATTAACAATTTTCCGCACAAAATTGTTTTAAAAATTGCTTGAATTTGCATAATTTTCATTGACTACCACTATTGCATGCTCACTAATGTCACGTAAATTTATTAGATGGGCCTAAATTTTAAGACACAGATTCAGCCCGGTGCAGAAAAAGCTATTCATACTCGGTGTAAAAAATAAAAGTGCGGTCCCTCCCTCAGCCGAGCAAACATCAAAATCTGCCTTGACCGAACTCAATTACTACAAAAATTCCGATTTTTATTAACCGGTGTTATCCTACAATTAAAATTCTTTTAAAAAATAGTGCATACATATTTAAAGGGTTGTAAAAAACCCAGCCCGGGCAGGTTTTATTAAAAAACCCAGGTTAAATGGGCAATCACCCCTGGGTAAATTGGATTAAACTGCCAAAATGTGGACTATAATTCCACCTTCCTCCCAAATAATAATCTTTAAGGTTGCCACTGTATAGGAAAAACTGGGGAATTTAAAAATGAGTATTAAAAACAAAGAATTTTACTAAATTTTACAACTTTGAAAAATTTAAAGCATTTAAAAGAAAATTAAAACTGGTTTCAATATGTCAGTTAGTGGTTTACCCGGGCTGAAATTTCCAGACCCAAGTCTAGGTCCAACACACACACAAAAAGAAGTATTGTCTCGGCCCAATATAAAAGCTAAAAAATCGACTCCAGCCTGGTCTATATTTTACAATTAAAATTATTCATAAAGCACACTTATTTACGGTCATATTTTATTTTCCTATTATGTTCAAAATTCATGAATACAGAAAAACAATAACATTAATGACTATTTAGGCAATTATGTACATAAACACTATGTAAAAATATAACTTAGACAATTACATTCAAATGAAAATCCAGTAAGAAAATCAGTTTAGAATGAAAGAAAGGGATGATAAAAGAAAATCATAATTTAAAGCTCTACAAAGAAAAAAAAGTAGATTTAAAAAAAATGCATTTCTGTAACTTATTGAATCAAATTAAATTTCTAAAGATTTTGTTAAACAAATGTACAACATAAATATAAATTTTACGAATAATAAATAAGTAAGATGCCAGATCAACTTGGGCTCGGGGTAAGAATTTAATGGAGTGCACGGGTTGCGGTCGAACCAATAATGCTTATCATATGAGCTGATACAAACCGAACCTTTAGATTTTATTTCGGGCCGAATCCCAACCACGAAATTTTGGTCAGTGTATACCTCTAGGAATAATGAAGTCCTGTACTTCATTATTCCTAGTGGTCCGAAATAATGATATTTCCTAGAGGTCCGGAATATCCGGTGGATCACGCCAACCTCGAATTTCGCCCCAGGTCATTTTTCGTGAGGATGCATAATGTCGTTTTGCTAACCCTTTATTAGCCAAAGGGGAGGGGCGATCACCCCTTTGCCTCCCCATCCCCCCTTAGATCCGCCATTGTGTACAAGAATATCAACCAGTGTTTCTCCTTTTTATTCCTGCAGAATGTTTTTTATCAAATGAAAATTTGTTGCAGAACATTGCAAAATATTCTGGTTTTGAGCTTAGGGTCAAAAGACAAAAAAAATAAATAAACAAATCCAGTTTAAAATGCAAACAAAACTATTTTTGAATGGAAAAACACATAATAAAGGTTTTTTAAGCAAATATACACTTAGTACATTTAAATTACGATGACTGAAAGCCAAATCTTAATTAGAGCAATTTTGACCTACAAAATAATATTACAGTTTACCAGCCTGATTAAAAAAATATTATATATTTCTTTACTGATATCTGCTCTTTCTATTATAACCAATCAAAAAAGCAAACACAAAGAAAGGAATAGCACATTCATTGCTAAAGTCAAAATTGCTTTCACTGCAAAATAATAACCTTAGGAGTACTCACAGCTGGAAGTTATTAGCTGTGGCGAGATTATCGTCCAATCAAATAACGTCGCCAAGCAGGAGAGGAAAGAATTGTAAACATGAAAGCTTAATACCAAACTAAGAATTCTGTAAAAGTTACAGTTAGTAGCGCTACAATAAGGATTAATATATTTATAAGAAATTTAGAGATTTGTTGAATTGAAATATTAAGTGCTATTTAATATAATTTTAAGACACAGAAAAGGAAATCAGATCTTTCATTTTTGGATTCAGGCGAAATAATTAGTCTTAAAAAAAATAAAAAGTAATAAATAATCACAATTGTCAATGTACCAAAAAAATACTAAAGCCTTGAAGCAATATTCACTTAGATTCACAAATATAGAAAAACTTACCAACCACGCCCAACACAAAATAAAATGGCATGGTGAATCAACCTAAATTTTTCGATTAAAACATAATTCTCGATTAATCGTTATTCCAAAGTTCATGATAAAAAATCGAATTTTCATTTCATATCGGACTGTACCGTGTTAGTAAAATTGAGTAGTATACAGTACTTTAGTTTTTCTATTAAAATGGGACTTTAAAAAGCTAAACTTTTAAGTGGAATTTTCGCCATTTTCACCATCAAAAATATTTATTCTATGCAAATATTTTTGTGACAAATTTATTCTAGCGATCTAAAATAATTAAGTAATAGTTTTCTGTGTATATTTAGGCCTAACTTTTTAAAAGGTATTTCTGCTCAAAATATAGTAGAATTCCATTAAATTATTTGTAAAAAATATGTTTTATCAAACTTGATTTTATTAGGGAGAAATTTCAATAGTAAAACTACGTATATTCTTTTCGACTGGAAAAAAAAAAGAAGAGAGTAAGTTTCTTTTATGTTCCATAGAAATAATTTTCAATGGTTTAAATTTATTTTTTAAATAAATAATCCAAAATATATAAAATTCTATGGTCTGACTAAACCTTTGGTCCCAAACTGTGCACATTTGATCAAGTTCATAGTTTTTTGTTTAAGAAAAGACCTTTTCATTAAACATATATCACTTCAAATTTCTAATTTCATATTAAATTTTGTGTCAGAATTTTTTGTTTGTTTCTACATGGCATCCTCAAAATTGAAAAGTACTATGTATTAAAATCAGCTTTCAGAATTTGAAAACTATTATCGGTACTTTTCGGTTAGCCAGTGTTATATTTAGATACACATATATACACATATATGTACATATATGTACATATATATATGCATATGTATGTATATATTTATGTATGTGTGTGTACATATATATATGTACATATATGTGCGTAAATATGTACATATGAATGTAAATATAACACTGGTGCTCGGCTAACCAAAAAGTACCCTATTATCTTTAAACCAAACTCATTCAAGCTGTAAATAAATTGTTTTTAATATTCTATGCAGCTTTACCTGCAAGTAATTAAATCATTTTTTGCTGATTTCAGGAAAGAAGGAGAGGTTATCAATTCATCTCGTATGTTTTTTTTTTTTTTTTTTTTTTTAATGTATATTCACGGATTACTCTAAAAATATGTGACCGATAATTGTAATTTTTTTCTCTACTTGAAAAAGGATACTCTCGAATTAGTCCCATTTGAATTTCATCAAAATTGGTTCAGTACGTTTTCAAAAATCAATAAAAACCAATAAAATTGGTATTTTCTCTCATTCTGTTGTACGTTAGCTGTTAACAAATCACTGGATTTAGCTCGATGCAAAGTACCTACCTGTTGATGCACAAGAAGCCGATATATGAAAAAACAATGAATATTCCGCCTTTTTTAATTCATTTATTATAAAATCATGTAATTAGCATATTGAAGTCAGTTTTTTGTGGGATGGGAAGGGGATGTTAAAAGTTTATCTATTTTATATAGTCCATAAATTTGTTTAGTTTAAATAAAAATATAGTTTTTTTTACATTGATATTTTTTAATATATTTGTATGCCGAATCTAGTTTTTAATAGGAAATTAATAGTAAAAAAAAATATGTGGATAAAAAATTTAGTATTGAAATTTTATATAATTATGATTTAACTTTTTTTATTCATTTTCAGATAAATTTCTTTTTCCAATACTCGAGATTTTTTCTTTTTAAGATACTACAGAACTTCAGCTTTGTCACATCTTTTCACAAGCAAAACAAGTTAAAAATGGAAAGTAAGTTTGTAACATTTTTTCTTTTACATTACAGTACATAATTATACTGCATTAAAAACATATTTGGTATAAGATATAAATGTTAAATTTAATATTAAGAAAAAGAAGAATTTGATAATCAAAAATATTCAACGAACTGCAATATTCATAACTTAATTGTAAGAGTTTTCTTTCCAAAGTGCTAACAGCTGAATGCTAATCATTCTCTTTTGGTTATTACAGCTGATTTATTACTAAATAAATTTACATTACTTTTGATTTTGATATAAATTAGCATATCTATATGATCACATATCAATCTTACGATCGCTTTACCACTAGATGGCAGCATAGGAGTTTTGGAATCGATTTCATTGGTAATAATTTAATATATATATATTTTTTTATACATAATTATTTTAATAATTACTTATGATTAAACTAATAAATTATTTTAATATCTGACTTATTTTAATGTTTCGCTTTATTGTAAGCATTCATTATAATTTCCCTTGCTTACCTACCAATCAAATTAATGTTTCAAAAATGTAAATAAATCAATGACCAGAAATCTGCAAAATTCTAAAATCCACACGACCTCTGGTCTCAAGCTGTGTGGATTTGAGGGAGTCTACTGTATAATGGGAAAGACATGTTTTTCTGAAGATATAAAAGACCACTGTAAATATTGGTAAAAAATATCGGTACTTGTTAGTTATCCCGTCGACCGATTTCGCCAAATTATACAAATTGACATAATTTTTATTTTAAATAATGAAAGAACAAATAAATTAGTATAACATTAATAAAAATACAAATTAAAACTTCAAAATAAAAATCACTTGATGACGTAAACACGTGTTGTCAAGTGAATGTGACATTTACGATCAACCATTATTGGCATTTTATCTTACAATTTGGCAACAGTAATTTGGTCGACGGGATAACTAACAAGTACCAAAATATCACATGGTAAATATTTTGTAACCCTAGTTATGTTTATTTCACAACTGTTTGAGAAATTTGTCTCTGGCATAGTTTGTAGATAAGAAATAGTTGCTAGATATTAATAAATATAATAAATTTATTTAAGCAGTTTTATTTATTTTTTTTTAAATTAACATTTTTTTAAAAGTATTGATGTTTTTAAAATGTAATGTTGTTAGTATCCATTGGGAAAATAGTTTTGTATAATCAAGGTAACCAACATGAATTTATAATAGCATTAAAATATGGATCAATTTTATTGTGAAGATGTTGAAGAAGAAAGGGAATTTATGAATAGATGAAAAATAAATGTATTTGTGTGATTCCCATGTATAATTCATTGCTTGTTTTAATTCTTTTTTTTTTATCTATATTCATTTTGAGTGATAAAAATAAGAAGTGAGTATGTTTCTTTCATGTTCCATAGAAATCGTTTTCAATGGTTTAATTTTTTTTTTTTTTTTTTTTTAATAATCTAAAATATTTAAAATTCTATTATCTGACTAAACCTTTTGTCCTAAACTGTGCACATTTGATAAAGTTCATTGTTTTTTGTTAAAGAAAAGTCCTTCTTTTCCTTAAATATATATCGCTTAAGATTTCGAATTTCATATTAAATTTTGTGTCAGAATTTTTTGTTTGTTTCAACATGGCATCCTCAAAATTGGAAAGTACTAAGCATTAAAATCAGTTTTTTGAGTTACAAAACTGTTATCTTTAAACCAAATTCATTCAAGCTATAACTCGATTGTTTTTAATATTCTGTTGAGCAACAAGTAAACAACTTACCTGCAAGTAATTAAATCATTTTTTGTTATTGATTAAAAAAAAAACTTAAGTATTGATGTTTTTAAAATGTAATGTTGTTAGTATACAAAAGGAAAGAAGTTTTGTATAATCAAGTTAGCCAAGATGAATTTACAACAGCATTAAAATATGAATCAATTGTATTGCATAACGGATTTTAAGTCGTCTTAAGGTTTGAGTGCTTTAATTTGGGGGTAAAGTAGGCTAATTTAGATACTGTTGCTTTTATTCATTGCTCTAAATCGTTTTAGAAAAAAAATTGCATTGCATGATATGATGAAAGTTATATTTCTTAAGAACTGCTGAACTGATATAAAAACTTTTAAAAGACATTGTTCATTTTGACAATGAACCCTTTTTTATATTCAACTCATGCAGTTTTTATACATCCATGCAAATTTTGAAAGCAAGCATTTTAGTTAATGAGCTTTGTAAGTCTTAGAATTGAAACTTCACAAAAATTTTAGTGGTGAATGTTTATTTAAATTGGTACTACTTGATTATCCCATCAACCAATTTTGCCAAATTATAGAAATTGACATAATTTTTATTTTAAATAATGAAAGAACAAATAAATTAGTAAAACATTAATGAGAAAACTAGTAAAAAGTCAAATTAAAAATCAGTTGATTTGGCAATAGTTTTTTGGTCGACTGGATAACCAAGTAGTACCTTCAAATTTAATAATTTAATTCTTTTTATGCATTTTACATTTTAATTCAAAATGCTTTGTTAATGCTTCATTGAACTGGAATATTCAATTGGTCACATACCTAGAGGTGGCAACAAATGGTGTTATTTAGAGAAGGATGGCACGACTCAGACAAGAAGATTTCGCCACTTTCAAAAACAGCCCATAGCATTTAAAAAGGCACACATTAAACATGGCATAACATTATATCAATCATTTTATTTTTGTAGAATTTTTTTAAAATTAAGTTACAGTGATGGAACAGCTGCTCCAATTGTGCCAAATCGATAATGCTGTGCATTTCTGCGCCAAAACGATCATTTTTCAACAAAATTGCACCCAACTGCGCCAATTCAATAATAATTCTTGAGCCAAATCCATCATTTTCCACCCGAATTTCGCCAAAAGATTGCGAAAAACATGCGAATTTGGTCAAAAGATCGCGAAAAGCACGCGAAGTTTCTCAAATGATCGCGAAAAAAAGTGAATTTTAACAAAGGATCATTAATTTCGTCAAAAAATGAACAAAATGTGGTCAAAAGACCATGAAAATACGTAATTTCGTTAAAAGATCGCGAATTAAACGCAAATTTCGTCTGAAGTTCGCGAAAACACTCAAATTTTGTCGAAAGATCGCGAATTTTGTCAAAAGATCGCGAAAAACACACGAATTTCGTCAAAAAAATCCCAAGCAAAACATGAATTTTGTCGAAAGATCGTTAATGTCGTCAAAAAATGAACAAAACACGGTCAAAAGAACGTGAAAAAATGCTAATTTATTTAAAAAAGAGAAAAAAAACCAGGAAATTTCGTCAAAAGGTCTCAAGTTTCAACAAAAAATCGCGAAAAACACGAGATTTTCTTCAAAAGATCGCGAAAAACAGGCGAATTTCGTCAAAAGATCACGAATAACACGCGAATTTTGTCAAAGAGTCGCGAAAAAAACGTGAATTTTGTCAAAGGAGCGCTAACTTCATCAAAACACAATCAAAAGATCGCGAAAAAATGCTGCTTTCGTAAAATCGCGAAAACATGCAAATTTCATCATAAGGTCTCACAAAACACGAGAATTTCGTCAAAGGAGCGCTAACTTCATCAAAACACAATCAAAAGATCGCGAAAAAATGCTGCTTTCGTAAAATCGCGAAAACATGCAAATTTCATCATAAGGTCTCACAAAACACGAGAATTTCGTCAAAGGATCGCGAAAAAAGTGAATTTTGACAAAAGATCGCTCGTCAAAAAAAGTATAAAACGGGGTAAGATCGTGAAAAAACGCTACTTTCGTTAAAATATCTCGAAAAAAACCGAAAATTTCATCAAAAGATCGCGAAAAACACTCGAATTTCGTCAATGGATCACGAAAAAAAAACCGTAAATTTTCCGTAAAACTTCGTCAAAAAACGAACAAAACACGGTCAAAAGATCGTGAAAAAACGCTACTTTCGTTAAGATATTGCAAAAAACTGCTCAAATTTCATCAAAAGGTCGCAAAAAACACGCCAACTTTGTCAAAAGATCGCGAGAAAAAACGTGAATTTTGTCAAACGGTCGCTAATTTCGTCAAAAAACGAACAAAACGGGGTCAAAAGATCGTGAAAAAAACGCTACTTTCTTTAAAATATCGCGAAGAAAACCGCAAATTTCATCAGAAGGTCGCGACAAACACACGGATTTCGTCAATGGATCACGAAAAAAGAACGTAAAATTTGCCAAACGATAGCTAACTTCGTCAAAAAACGAACAAAACACGGTCAAAAGATCGTGAAAAAACGCTACTTTCGTTAAAATATCGCGAAGAAACCCGCAAATTTCATCAAAAAGTTGCAAAAAACACGCGAATTTCGTCAAAAGATCGCGAAAAAGACATGAATTTTATGAAAAGATCGCGGAAAAAACCCACAAATTTCTTCAAAAGGTCGCAAAAAACCGCAAATTTTGTCGAAAGATCGCGAAAAACCGCAAATTTTGTCAAAAGATTTCAAAAAACACGCTAATTTCGTCAAAAGATAGCGAAAAATACGCTGATTCCAACAAAGGGTCTGAATAACACGCAAAAAAGCGCGAATTTCGTCAAATGATTGCGAAAAAATGTGAATTTTGTGAAAGAGTCACGGGAAAAACGCGAATTTAATCAAAGAATCGCAGAAAAAAAGCGACTTTCGTCAAAGAATTGCAGAAAAAACGTGAATTTCGTCAAAGAATACCAAAATTACATGTTGATGATCCAAAACAGTTATTTTCTGCTCCAAAATGAGCATTTTTGCCGCTCTAAAATAGTTATTATATGCCCCAAAGTGGATTTTTGCTGCTTCAAAATGAGCCTTTTTGCTGCTCCAAAATGAAGTTCATGCTGTTCCATCACTGAAGTTATACAAATAATAGGTTATTATAATGTCTTAACATGATGCTGTGGTACAAGGAAAACAATATTAATGAAAATTTACTTTTTATCCCATCTCTAATGTGTAATTTCATATAATTCATAGCCTGCCTATCAGTTACATTGAATTTTGGTTTCTTTTTTTCCTATGAATGGGAATGAAATGCTAAAAATCATATAATAGGTTATGATAATGTCTTAACATGATGCTGTGGTGCAAAGAAAACAATATTAATGAAAATTTACTTTTTATTCCCTCTCTAATATGTAATTTCATATAATTCATAGCCAGCCCATCTATTACATTGAATTTTGGTTTCATTTTTTCTCCATGAATGGGAATGATTAAACGATGTTAAAAATCATCTAGACAAAAATAGAAACTATAGCATCTATTTTAAAACATCATTCTGAGAGGCCATCAAAACCATAATTTTCTTAGTCAAATTGAGAGTAGTAACGTAATTCATGGTGTATGAGCCCATGGCTCAAATAAATCTATTTCTGAACAAAAATTTAAATAATAAAAACTAACTTATATTTACTTTGTACTTATTTGGCTTCATTTATTAAATAAAATTTCTAGTTTGAAAACTATTTATTTTAGAAAAGCTTATACACCAGAAATTGCGATACTTTTAAACATATTTTTAATAAACAAAAACACCTGCCTGTTCCTATAGAGTTTTACAATATCTATGTATTTAACATTTCCAACTGGTTTATGAGTTCCTCGTATATATATATATATATATTTGTTACGATGAAAATGTATAGCTAATTTTTAAATTTTATACTTCTTTTAAAAAATTAAATAAATAAAAACATAGATGAAAATGAATTTAATGTATATTTCAGAGAATTTAAATTATTAATCTTATTTTTTGTAATTATTTTAGTTATTATTGATTAGTAAAAATTTATGATTTCAGCAGTACTTATGAAATATCAACAATTTTCGCTTTTTCAGAGAAAAAGTATCACCATATTAAATTCGACTTTGCGATATAAATTTGTTCTGAAATTGTTGAAAAAATTAATGGCATTACAAATAAGATAAATAACCTTATCCCTACCCCTTTCATCTTTAACATTCATTGACATCCATATCTCTTAAACAGTTAGTCATGTGACCTGGGATTTGTCACATTCAAATCCGCATTCAAAAATACAGTAGACTCCCTTAAATCCGCGACCCTAAAATCCGCGAACGCTTAAAATCCGCGTATTTTTTCAGATGTAAACAATGAAATTTACAGTTAAGTTGCAGGAACAAAATTCAAGATGGCGCCGAAATTAGCGACTACTGCAATGTTTTTTTTACTAAATTTTTTGTTAATCATTCTCTTTTGGCTATTACAGCTGATTTATTACTAAATAAATTTACATTACTTTTGATTTTGATATAAATTAGCATATCTATATAAAAAAATTCCAGGGTTCGAATTGGAAAATCCACGAACCGGATCGCTATTTTAAAATTATTGTTCACGGATTTTTTTAAATTATAGACAAATTTATTTCTAAACATACAAAGCAGCATAAGAAAAGCATTCAAGACTCAATAAATAACAATGAAAAAAGTTACAGTGAGCGCAATAAGCTATATATACTGATAATAGCATTAACACTGTTCTCCTTGCTACCACTAGATGGCAGCATAGCCCTTTTGGAATCGAATTGAATCGATTTCATTCCTAATAATTTAATATTTTTCTAAATTTTTATTTTACATAAATATTTTAATAATTACTTACTTTTAAACTAATAAATTATTTTAATATTTTACTTATTTTAATGTTTCACTTTACTGTAAGCATTCATTATAATTTCCCTTGCTTAACTACCAATCAAATTAATGTTTCAAAAATGTAAACAAATCAATGACCAGAAATCTGCAAAATTCTAAAATCCGCACAACCTCTGGTCCGAAGCTGTGCGGATTTGAGGGAGTCTTCTGTATATAGATTTTCATACCCTAACTTTTGATATTTTTCAATTTTTTTTAAGACTGCTTTGTTTTTGATTTTGAATCTCTATTAGTGAGGTGTAATGAAGCTGATAAACAAAGCCTCTCAACTGTTTAATTAGATGTATTTCTGATCCAAATTTGAAATATCCAGTTCCCCCAATTTAAACGTTTCAAAATTTTAAGCTTTATTTGGAATTTCACCTTGCTGTGCACCATGATGATTCCTGGCTAGATTGCTAAGGTAAAAATGTATTAGGTAGATTTGTTGATATAAAAACTTGTTTGTAAACATGCCTTTTTTTATATAGTTACATAAGAAATGTAGTTAAACTATGAATTATTTTTCAGAAGGCTCAAAAATGGTGTTATTTATATAAAGCAGCAGTATAATGAAGCGTTGTTAATATATATATATATATACAAAATCATACACTAAATATCAAGTAGGAGCTTGGTGCAATATAATAAAAGCGTAAAAAATAGCAACATTAAAAGCACCAAAATTTTTAATTTAAAGCATACCGGTTTCGGTAGCATATAGCATACCTTCCTCAGTGCTTCCGCAGCACTGAGAATCGTTAAAATCATACACTGTTTAAATTTTATTTACTATTCTTACAAAATTACCATTGTATTTGCCAACACATTTGTTTATTTTATTCTTCAAAACACTCTTAATATTTTAATTGCATTTAATTATATATCTTATTGCATAATCTAGATAATTAAATAACTATAAATAAACCTGCAAAAAGAGTAATTTTAAATTAAGAAACCAGATTTTAAAATATAAAGGACTAATGTAAAAGTAGACAAGTGTTGCCATCAATAAAATGGATTTCTTTGGTGTGTCAATACTTAGTTTTACTAATAACTGTCAATGAGAAAATTTGACTTCATGCAATGTGGTTCTAAACACTGTAGCTGAGATTTACAAATTTTTGTTCAGTACACATTTGGCTCAAAAAGAAGTATGTTAATATCATGTGATTAGTAGAATATTATTTATCTCTTTAAATAACATATAAAGTTTCATCAGTGCTCACTACAAACTACTGATGTTTTGTATTGCACTACTCGCTACATTACATTGTTTAAAATGTAGTGAATATTTTACAAATTACTAGTAAAAGTAGCAATTTCTGACTGCTGAAAGTGTAATAATTAAGTATTTTTTGTGATAAAAGAATGGTATATTTTATAACAAAAAAATTAAATTTAATTATGATAAAAATAATTAAATGCAAGTTACTAGAAATTTTTTTATTTTAATGCATGTACAACACTTTGAAAAAAAAAAACAATTCCATATTTTATCAGAATAACTTGATTCTAATCATATGCATTTGTATTAAAATTGTTTCAAATGTACTACTACAGCATAGTTTTTGCTGTAGTAATACTTTGAAGAGTGTACTTTGTACAGTTTTTAAAATATTATTTCATTTTTAATTATATGTAAGCTCTTTGTACCATCTACATGTAAGCTAATTAATAACTGCTCTTCTTAAAAAAAATTTATTTTTAAATTTAAAAAACGAATTTTTTTTTTTTTTTTTTAAATTCACGAACCTGGTTAAAAAGCTTACTAATGAAATAGATATTTTTTTTCAGATGTTAAAGGCAAAAGGGAGTTACAATCTTTTTTGGGAAGAATGCAGTGGAATTCCTCCAAAGAAAAGTATACAACTATTGTATTATATACTCGTCCATATAAAATCAACCTCAGAGTAAAGTATTTTTGGTGCGCTAAATTGTTGTCGACTTATCTTTATACGGTTACAAACAAAGACCTTTTTTTCTTTTCAAGCTGCTTTTGAGACTTTTTCAAACTAGAAATTGAACTAAGAAAAACAAAAGCAATACTAATATTTGAACTAAAATATTAAGAAATTTATTTGGTAAATCCTCTTTTTGTAAAGCATATCTGAAAAGAATTTTACTCCAGAGTATTACTTAAAAGAGCAACTTTCCATTCATAAACAGAAAATGGCTTTAGTTAAGGATAATTCACGTGATCTGCCAAGTGATTCAGATAGAAAGGCATTCATTTGTGATGTGTGTTCCGAAAGATTTTCTGACAAAGATCATCTAAAGCAACATTTTAGCACTCATACTCAAGAAAAGCAATTTAGATGTTATGTATGTTCTAAAAAGTTTCTTCAAAAAGAACTTTTGAATAATCATCTCCTCATTCATACAAATACATTCATTTGTGAAGTATGTTGTAAAGGATTTTCTAGTAGTAGTCATCTAAAGAGACATGCTAACATTCATACAGGAAAAAAACCATTTATCTGTGAAGTTTGTTCTAGAAGGTTTTCTGAGAAGAGAGCACTCATGGTACATCTCTGTACTCATACGGGAGAAAAGCCATTTATCTGTAAAGTGTGTTCTAGAGGATTTAGTCGAAAGGCAGATCTTAAGAAACATCTAGTCACCCATACTGGTGAGAAACCATTTATTTGTGAAACATGTTTTAGAGGATTTTCTCAAAAAGGAAGTCTAAATGAACATTATCGGTCTCATACTGGAGAAAAGCCATATGTTTGTGAAGTGTGTTCTAAAAGATTTTTAAAGAAAAGCCTTCTAAATGTACACCTTCAAATCCACACATGTGAAAAACATTACAAATGTGAGGTATGCTCCAAAGTATTTTCTCATAAAAGCAGCCTAAGTAGACATTGTCTTATACATACAGGTGAAAGACCATTCATTTGTGATGTATGCTCAAAAGGATTTGTTGATAGTAACAATCTCAATAGACATGTGAAAACTCATGAAAAATAGAGGAATTTATTTCTCAAATATAGAAGTTCCTTCGTATATTTTATAAACGTTGTTTTACATTTTTGTCGATAGTAGAAATGTTTTTATTAGTGATGTATGCTTTTTAAAATATTCTTAACAAGATGATTTAGCAAATCATAAGGAGTGCAACACATTTATTTGTGAAGTAGTTTTCAAACGGTTTTCTAATATGTGTAACTTGAAAAGACATCTTAGAATTCATACCGGAGAAAACACAATTATCTGGCTTCTTCTGAAATTATGTGGAACTTTGTGTTTGGTAATATAAAAATGAAAATGAAAATTGTTGTGTTGAAAGTCTATTTCAAACATGTTTTTAAAGTTTTAAAGAAAAAAAAAATCACGATTCGACTTCAAATTTTTTTTATTTAAAGTTGTGTTTTATTTTTCATATAAACACATACATGACACATTATACCTCTATATATAATTATTAATATAAAATTAAACTAAAATAGAATAACAGTTTGTATCTCTATATAATAAGACACAGTGTAACGCGTCCGGGGCGGACCCATCCTCGAGAAAAGCAATTATCGCGGCCATGTTAGGCATAAATATTCAAGAGACTGCAAGTTTGACGATTGTCCAACGTATGGAAATATACACATAATCTGCTTTATATCACATCTATTCTTCGTTATTTTCTCTAAAACGTTCAAAATCTATCAAATTATAATGTTTCAAATTCAAAATTCAAAATAACGGAAACCAGTTATTTCCATGTAAACAACGGATAAAAAGAGTGCAAGATGAGTTTAACTTTGCTTTGGCGCCATCTTTCGGCAATCAATATAAATGAAAACTTTCGATATCGATTGAAATAAGAGTTTCTTATAAGAATAAAAATGCAGACTTAATGTTGTAATTCGAGATCAAATTTTTTAAGCTTCATTTATAGAATATTAAAATTTCATTCAATATAAATAAAATGAATATTATTTTTATTATGATGATGACTTTGATAGAATTTTAATTTAGTTTTATTTAGCTTAACATTTATCTGCTTTTTTTTTGTTTGTTTGCATTATAATTTTTTCCCATATGAAACTGAAATATAAGATGTTATGATTGCATTAGTATGGCTGAAAATTATCTTTTCACTTATTAAATTATAATTTTGTTTGTTCAAATGTTATTATGTTAAAAATCGAAATTTTATCTGCATTGATATAATTAATATATGTAGTACATAACATGGTATTGTGTATTCCTTACATTTTAATTACATTTGATATAAAATATAAAATTTACTTACATTGAAAGTCAATTTCAAGTGGATATAACCTAAGTTCTTAAAAATTGATAAAATTAAAATTTTACGAAAGAAATAATAATAATAATAATAACTTTTGATTCTATTTATACCAACTGAAATTTTAAAGTTATATAGTTGAAGATTTCAAAAATTTATCTTTAATTAAATCAATGTGCCCTGCGTATTTTCTATACAAAAAAAAAACCCTATATATTTTAACAAACGTTCCTTTGTTTATATTAATTGATGATAAATGATTCCAAGTCCATACTTAGAAATGAAACGTAAAGCTCCATAGATGAGTAAAACCCGCTTATTTAATCCCACAGAGTTCTAATACAATATCTCTTTCTCTTAACTACATGCCTTGATCCACCCCTAAAGAAAAGCTGTGGACATTCATTATTCAGATTCATTCATTTTTATAAAAAATAATATACTTAAAACAAACCTTTAACGCATTGAATATTTAATTTTAATATTTTGTGAAATCTTCCAAAATTGTGTTTCACTTTGCTAATTATTATTATTGTTGTAATAAATACTGCTGTTTCTTTTGTCTAATTGTTAACGCAGATCAACATTCCGTCATTTTTGACGTGATTATACACTAGTAATTAATAAAAAATACTTTAAGCACTCTTAATATGCAGTTTACATTAGTAAATTGGATCAATGACATCCTTCATGCTACAGTGGCATGGAGGTGGCAGATAAAAAATCAGGTTTAAAATTTTCTAAATTATACACAACATTCACATGTGCTGCTTGGTTATAAAATTATATAGAGTAATTTGAATATAGTTATCGAGAGAGTTCTATTTTTAAAACTGTCATGGAGTTGACATCCTGTAAATTTACACTATGGTTATTAAATGCTTTAAGTTAAAAGCCATTTGAAATAACCTACCGTACTTCAGAAATGTTCCATTCAACAAGCAGCCTCCTGTATTTAATTTGTATACCGAGTTCTATATTATACTGCCATTGAATAGATTTTTATATAACTGCACTGCTCAAAACAATTAAAGGATATTGAGGTTGTGGATGAATCTTGTGGCTGGGGAATTGTTTAGATGATTGGTACACGATCGACAGTCGTGGTAGGCTATATGAGAAAAAAATTGCACATATTTGGCAAAAAAAGAAAAAGCATTGTATTGAGCATTTGGCTACAAAAGGGAAAAAACTCAATTTGTGCATATTAGAAAAAATGATTAAAAAAAAGGCGTTTCCTTAAAAAAAATCATTTTTAGTATGAAGTATGGTTTCTCCGAATATCCAGCAGCATTGAACACCCATAAGGCATGGAGTAGAGGCCCGAAATTTCCTGGCCCGGGCCCGGCCGGTGTAAAAATTAAAGTTCGGCCCGTTTACATTTTTACAATTCTTGGCCCGGACCGTACAAAAATCAGTGAGGTCAAGCCCGACTCAATTTCTACAAAAGATTCCATTTCATCTCGACATACAATTAAGATTGTTTTAATGAATACTACATACATAATTATGGGAACATTTTACAGTATCTTTTAGATTAATATGTGATCACAAAACAGAAAACACACAATGGTAAACATTAAGATTACTTACAGTGTTTTAGTCATCGTCTCTACAGGCATTTTAAAATTCAAATAAAGATTCATTAAAAAATGTACGCAGTTTAGAATAATGGGTTAAAAACATGACAACATTTGAAGCCGTGTAAAAAAAAAAAGTAGACTTGTGAAATATTTCTCTCACTTTTTAAGGGTTTTCTAAAATCCAAAGGAGCTACATTTCGACACATTTATGAAACGCATAAGATTGGCAGGAATTCTTATTCAGAAACTATGTAAATGTCGTTTTTTTTAGATAAAAGCAATGTATCTTTCAGAACATACTATCAAAAGCATTTTGAATCGAATTTCCGGAAGCGATAGCACAGGAAAGGAGAAAAACGTACAGTCACGTGACAATAATCTGTGTTATTTCTGTAAGTAATTTATCAAAAATGAAAAACGCTAGTCTTCGTTTTGGATTCCAAGTGCCTTCAATAGTCAGGCCTGTTAATTTTATGCCTTTATAGTTAAAAATGAGTCAGAAAATGTGTCTGAAAGTTTCGCATTGTTGAGCAGTGAATATGAGAACCATCTTAAGGTATATTTCTAAAGATACTGTTAACAGAAGTTTATTATCGCTATTAATACTTTTACAAAACATAATGCATGCCCTACGCATCCTGAGAACGATTAAGACCAGCTCCGTCCCGGCACGAGTCTGCTGAAAAAAATAAACCCGGGATCAGACATCATGTAACTGTACGATGCCGATCTCTACGATGGACATGTTACATTTCTGTATTGATGTTGTTAAACTCACATCAGCTCGTGACGCATACTTATGCTTCTCGAGAACGTCATATTCATTGAAAATGGCTCGTATTTTATGCAGGCCCGATCAATTTTTTTGCCAGCTCCGGCGCGTTTAAAAATTAGCCTTCAGGTATGGACCTCGGGTCAAGCCCGGGCCAGTGCAGACATCTAGCATGGAGTCAATGAGGTTATAGATAAGGAGCTGTGGTATTCAGTCCCAGTTATCTAGAAGACCTCTTTCCAGTTCTTGGAGAGCTAGTGAGAGTGGTACGCTGCCAGCAAATCGTTTGTCCAGAATTTCCCAAAAATGCTGTATTGGGTTCATGTCCGGAGAACATGCTGGCCATTACATTAGTATGATTCCTTCCTCGAAAAGGAAATCATCCACCAGTTGAGCATGATGTGGCCTACAATTATATCGTCCATTAACATGAAGTCATCTCCAATTGGTGCAACGTAAACGTCTACAATAGGTCATGATCTCAACCATATATCGCTTACTGGTCAGAGCTCCATTTCGAATTATGTGGAGTTCAGTGTGCTCATCAATGGAGATGCCAGCATAGACCATCATCCCCCTATCGCCAAATCTGATACTTCCTTGCACGAATGCAGGATTGTTTCTAATGCCACGTTCCTTCCAGATGAAAATACGCCTATTATCAGGATGAACAGAAAAACGGGACTCATCAGAGGAAAGAAAATTGCACAATTCATTTCTCCTCCAGTTCACACGCTTTGTTGCCTACTCCCTGCGTGTGCCACGGTGCCTTGCTGTTAACACAACACATACCATGGGTCTGCGAGCATACAGACCTACAGCATTGAGTCGACTTCGGACAGTTTGAGTCGAAACTGGGGTGCCAGTGGCCACGGTTTTTTTAAGTGAGTGGCATTCATATTTCAGTGTCTCCAAGCCATTAGCGTTAAATATCGATTTTCTATGGACGTCTTGCACGTCTACGCCATTGCCCCGGTCTTCAGCCTGTATTTCCAGTCTCCAAATAACGGTTCTGGAAATCGCACTTTCTGAAACTCCAATGGCTTCTCATACTTCGGCTTGTTTTCACCCCTTCCTCTAACCGACCGAAACTCTAAAAGCTTCTGATTCGGTTAAATGGCTTCGTTGAGACATTGCACTCATCGAAATTAAGCACTTCAACTGAATGTCGGTCACTGTTTTCTACCTTTGAAAGCCAGTAAATTGAAAGCCAAATTTCATTCGCTGCCGCTAAAGCGTTATTTCTGATGTCAAACTCTATACTTGCATGCTCCGAAGTTTGAAAATGAGAAAAATTTGCAATTGTGACTATTTAATATTTTGATTATTGATAATTATAATTGTGACTAAATTCTTCTATTTTCTGCAAAAAAAAAGTTCTCTGATACCGTTATTTTATATAAAACTTACAATATTCTTTAGATGTTTTGAGCAGTGTATATTGGGCTAATGCTAAGAGATTGAAACCTGTTACTAAGGTGGGAGAATAAGCACAAAACAGAAAAAATGCTAAAGATAGCATAAAATATTAAATAAAGAAAACCCTAAAAACGCAAAAAAACTGACTTCGAGGTGCATAAGTTCAGACCCAGTACCTCTGTAACCTTTTCAGAAAACTTTAGAGAGACAGACCGAAAGAACACATCTGTATTTAATTATTACTTTCTACCAAATATGTCTGACATTACATTTCCTTAGGCCACAGAAAAGTATATAAATGGATACTCTTTGTTATTTTATATTTCTATCTGGTCAACTTAGATGACAGTTGCAAACTAGAGAAAATATGAAAATGGCCCTCCATTTTTTATTTATGAAATATCGAATACATACAATTATAAACGAAAGCTATGATTAAAATCAGAAAATAATTTGGTATACGTGAATATTTTTCCTCATCTGGGCCAAATGGAAGGCATGTATATAATACAATATAATGTAAATATAGTACTATAAGTAAATTTTGTCCCAAGTGATTTTTTAATTTTTTGCACATTTTTCCTGGGATGTTTATTAAATTTTCGTGTTTTACGACTTTTATGACATTTGTAAAAGAAGTTCGGTTTCAATCTTTTAGACCCATAAGTAAATTTTGAACTCTGCAATTTTTGAGTTTTTCTTGAATTTTAAAACTATTTTTCCGAGCCCAGTGGCTATTTTTTTTAAACGTAAGAACTGTTTGGTAAATTTTACTTCCGCCATGATTAAATTTAAGTTGTAAGATTATCATATCTTTTCTTATAGCAATGTAAGCGAGATGTTGAAAATTTGAATTTAATCTTTGTCGAAATAAAATATCACAATAATTCAAAGTGCATTCGATTCGAGATCAGAGCGGGCATAGAGAACATAGGAGCCAACTAATGAAGCAGGTGAAGCTCCATTTCTATTGTTATAAAATGAAACTCAAATGGAAAATTAAATATAGTGTTTGTATAAAATCTGAGGAGGGGGCTTCAAAAAATGTTTTGGGGATCTCAGAAAATCTGCTTCTTACAGCCACTATGATTGGTTAAATCGCAAAAAAATTAATTCCGTACTAACTGGCCCAACCGGGGTAATAATTTTAAATGAACCTTAAATCTGTATGATTTTATATCTTTACTGTAATTTTGTCTGAAATATGTACCCGTTCACTGAGTCAAAATGGGGGAAAAGCGGCTAATTGTTGATATTTGTTATATACTTTTTTTTCATAATGTTTGGAAAATTGTATGGGGTATTTAGTAAAGAACAAATTAAAACTTTAAAACTCCCTCTACTGATGAAAAAATGAGTTAAGAGGAGAAGAGTGAGTGCTTAGTAATTTTCCGGCCAATAGCTTTAAAACGATATGTCTCATGAAAAAATCCATTTCCGCTCCTTACCCTCGGGAAGAATGCCCCCTAATTGTCTGAGTTAAAAATAGACCCCACCAATCGAAGGCCCGTGAGGGGTTTCTCTTCGGTGAAGCCTTCAAATGAGGTCGAACCTCACTGTAGTTGAGTTAGAAAATTGGCTCCCCGAGGGGGGTGTCAAATCTGAGAGATGGGGGATGTTTATAATAGGCATCAGTGGTCTGAGTGTTTTCCGCTGACATATCACATGAGGGTTTCTGAAAAGTTTGAAAGATGCCCTCCCCCAAGGATCCACTCTCGAGCACTGTAATTTAGACACCCCCTCTTTGAAATTTTTATGTTTAATAAGTAATATTTATTAAAATTTTGATACACTTCAAAAGAATGCTAGTCTAAAAAATAACCGTGTTTTTTTATCCCATATCACATACTTCACTTTTAAAATGAAGTTTTCAAAGGAATTATCCAATTAATGATAATAATAATTAATTCCTAAGCTTTTAGTTAACTAATCGTAAGGAAATTTAGATAGCGAAATTAAATCAGCAAAAAATAACGCATAGATGCATGGAAATTAAACTTCTAAATTCAATATTTGAAAAGAAATTACAGGTCGTCTATAAAAGCCACTAAGTGCCCATCGGTCTTCGTTTCAAACACCTGCTCTTGCTATGAAAGATTTCTCAAAAATCTGTCTTTCTTTGTACGGAAATAAAAACAGATTTAATAAATGGATTTTCAATGGTTTTTTTCAACTATTTACAGAAGTATAGGGATATTTTCTTTTAATTCCTGAAAAGGGAATTTTTTCTGCATCTGGCTGTGCAATTTTCGAGCTTTTAAGTCCAGTAGAATTTAAGAAACAGCCCTTTAAAATAGGTCAAGTACATTTATCACCCTAGCAGCACTGTATTCCCATTACCCACCCACCTCTCTTCTAGTTTTCGAAGAAATATTCTGCGATTTGATAAAAATCTACACTTTTGTTGAATTAAGAATGTTTTCCCATCCTTTTAATTTGGTGTTTTTAATAAATTTCACAACTAATTATTAGAATTTTAAAATTTTGAATCTAAGGTGCATCATGAGATTCTGTGCTAGTTCACAAAAATTTTGAGCCTCTTATGTGCTGTAGATTTTGCTAGTGATCCTGAACAGACAGTCACACACGCACACAGAGCGAAATTTTCTTTTATTCCTATCTATATTCCATCACTTTTTCCTACAGAATCAATCAAACAATGCAGCTAGCCATTTCTGTTCCTTGTGCAGGATTTTTCAATTAGACCTCCTGATTTTCACAGTCCATACGTAATTTTGAAGTATTCCGGAAAAAGGGAGGTAAAAAGATGGGTTTCAATAAATAGTGTTTATTGTTCGCGCACACAGATCTAACATTTGGAAATTTTTGTGCATATTCACACACACACATTCGGATTACAATACTTCCCTTGCTCTATATGATCGAAAAGTTTTTTAAAAATTGTCGAATTTCACAATTTTTCCCTTTTTACGTCATTTCACTTACTTCTCTTAAAAGCATGTGTTCCAATTCTTAAACTCGTTAAAACATTACTATTGTAAATTTATAAAGAACAAAAGTGAAATATTCCAAAAAGTAGCAACTGGTGCATTTACTAATTAATGGGAAAAAATTACCTATTTTTTCCTAGTAAAAAAACAAACAAACATCCATATAATAGAAGCGTAAAAAATACACCCTTAGCAAAAAAAGGCATAGGATTTTTTTATGGAAACATATGGTTTTATATGGAAAACCATAAAAATTTTATGGCATTATATGTAAACATACTGTATTCATATGGTAAACATTCTTCTTTCTATGGTGTTCCATAGCAAAGTGTATGGCAAAATTATAGGGTAATGAAATTTACCATATATTATATGGTATTCCATAGCAAGATGTATGGTAAAATTATAGGGTAATGAAATTTACCATATATTATATGGTATTCCATAGCAAGGTGTATGGTAAAATTATAGAGTAATGGAATTTACCATATATTCAATGGTTTTCCGTAGCATGATGTACGGTAAAATCATACGATAATTGCTTGCACCATAAAATGTATGGTATACCATAGCATAATGTATGGTAAAATCATATGATAATTGCTTGCACCATAAACTGCATGGTATACCATAGCATGATGTATGGTAAAATTATATGGTAATTGCTTGTACCATAAATTGTACGGCATTCCATAGCATGATGTATGGTAAAACCATATGGTAATTACTTGTACCATAAATTGTAGGGTATTCCAAAGCATGGTGCATGGTAAAATCTTAAAACACAATTCCTTTCGAAAGTTGATAATACAGTAAACCCTCGATTTAACGGACTAATTGAGACTAAGATGTGTCCGTTAAATCGCAAAGTACTATTTATAATATTATTTTGTTATAATTATAGTACATATATATATTATTACGTACTTGTAATTACATATATTATTACAGTGCAAATTACATATATATATATATATATATATAATATATATACAATATATACAGTGTATATACATGTATTGTATATATACAATATATGTATATACATAAATATATATTGTATATACATATATACTACTGTATCAAAGCGGGCGCTTTCGGCGTTTCGTGTTCTTTCCCTTTTTTTAAGGTTTCGTTCATTTGATCACGAGACATTGTGTCGCCACAGATATAATAAATATTTTTTTATTTTACCGAGAAATCGCTTTTTAAAAATAGAAAAAAGAAATGCTTTGTCGTTGTTCATTGCTTGATTTTTTACATATAAAAGCTTAAAAGAGGGTTGCGTGTTGATTCTCAAGTAGGGGAAGGGAAGGGGGGCAGTAATACTTTTTTTTTCCCCGAAGCGTGTTTCATTGTTTTAGAAGCTGTTTTATCATGGAGGCTTCCAGTAAATAACAGTGATAAATAAATATTTGACATTTGTCAAATATAAAAATTTGAAATACGGGCGTTGAATTTCAGGTTAGGGCGAGAGGGGAATAATTTTAAATTAATGATTTTGATTTGTTAATTTAAGGATAAAGTGTTTTAAAAGGGATATTAAACGAAACCCTCTGTGCAATCTGCGATCACACTTACCCACTTGTTTTACTTTAATTTTTTTTTTTAAATTAGTCCATTGAATCCGAAGTCCGTTGAACCGTCCGTTAAATCGAGGGTTTACTGTATATTGATTTTTTGCAACTATAGTACAAAAAAAGTTGTGTTAAAAAGATCCTTGGTATCATACTGTAAACAAAATCTATTATTGTCCCTTTTTTGGAGAGTCATGCAAAACAGGTATTTATGCATGTTTTTTATAGATCCCATGGCTAGATTAAACTCAAGTTGTTTCACTTCTTTTGGAGAACATCAGGGATGTAGTGGAGGGTATATGGTGGTGTACTCCATAATACCTTCTGGATTTTTTTAAGAAAAACCATATACTCTCTGTTTCTCAAAAAAGCTATAGTTATACACTGTAGATATACCCTCAGCTTTTTTTACGACTACACCACTGGAGAACATACATGCCAGCTCATAAAATATTGGTGCAATATTAAGCTTTCATTAAGTTTTTGGAATAATCATATTTTTAATACTTTTAAATTTGATCAATAATTAAAATATAATGCAAAAAGTATTATGTTTCTTATCCTAATTACAGAATTTATTTACTATATAATGACATAACATCAGTTTTTTACTCAATTTAAACTTTAAGTTTAATATTTTTAATCTGGTTTTTAAAAATTCAGGAGTAAAAGCAACCAGAACATATAAACAAATGGATGTGAATTGTTTAAAGAAGTGTATGTAAATGTACATGTAATAATGCAAAAAACTCATTGATATTATAAACATGTACTACATACTTACACAGCTGATAATACCTTTCATTCAAAATAATTCTTTTAAACTTTTAACAAGGGAAATTTTCACTAACTGTGTTTAAACACACAGTTGGGGGCTCTTCACTCACTTGAAAACACCTGCTCCATAATGTTAAAACAATGGGCAGGTTTTTTTCGAATTTCTCGTTTAAATTTGAATATTTTTAAATGTTTTTTTTGCATATAGCTGAGCTCAATCTTTAATATGACTTTTTTTTACTTTTTCGATTTTGGTTGCAGATTTTTTTAATAAAGGTACTTTTCAAATCTGGTTCCAAAACTGAAAGTACCTTAAAAAAAAAAAAAAATAAAATAAAAAAATCTGCAACCGAAATCGAAAAAGTCAAAAACAATCACATTAAAGATTGAGCTCAGCTATCCAGAAATTTCCTAAAAAACAGAAATTCAAATTCATTTTTTTTTAATTTAAGTACAAAGATTTTTTCAAGATCTATTAACCAAGCAGTCTACAAACCCAAGAATGTAATACACACCATTTGAAATGTTGGTTTCAAGTACTTGATTGTAGCCGTAAGTTAAAAATAACTGAAAGCAATGTATTAAAAAGCTGCAATATAAAAATCCATTTTAGAATAAGGCAAAGTTAAGTGCTTAAAAATTGTAGATGCAGATACAATGAGCAGCAACATACAGGATCAATGTTGAATTCAGATATTTTTCTCCAAGGGGGGATTTCTGTGGCTCCAGGTGGGGGGGGGGAGTCTAAGAGTGTGGGGGACATTTCAATATTCTGGGGGAAATTGAATTCAAACCTGAATTCAACACTGTACAGGATAAGAAAGCAAATCCTTGTTTAATAAAGAAAACAAATAAAATATAATTTTAATAAAAACATTTTATTTTTACACATTAAAAAACAAAAGAACAAAAAAAAAAGTACAATTCACAGATTGATGTATTAATCAGGTAATACATGACAATATATGGAGTGAGATTATATATGTATAATTTTACTAAAAATGCACACAAATTTTATAATAAATTATCAAGCAATTTAAACTATGTGGATATAATTGCAAAAATTTCCAGTCAGACACAAGGAAAAAATTTTTGAATATCTTCAGTATGTTGCAAGAACAAACAGGAAAATTCATCAATCGGTTGTAGAATAAAATCTCAAAATTAATTGATTGGGTGGGTTCTGGAAAAAAATTGATAATTTGTCAATGTGTCGCGGGAAAAAATCGTAAAATTCGTCTTTCAGCTACGGGAAAATATTATAGAATTTAACAATCGGTTGCAAGAAATCATCGCGAAATTCGTAAATCGGTCACAGGAAATTATCATGGAATTTGTAAATTGATCGTGGAAAAATATTGCAAAATTTGACAATTGGTCAGGGGAAAATATCACGAAAGTCTGAAACAAGAAAAAAAAAATCACAAATTTTGTCAACATGTCACAAGAACAAACTAAAATTTGCCAACTGGTTGCGGAATAAAATTGCATAGTTCATTGATCAGTTTCGAGAAAAAAATTGGTAATTCATCAATCTGTCGCAGGAAAAAAAATTTGGTAATAGGTCACAGAAAAATATAGTAAAATTCATCAATAGATCACAGAAAAATATTATGAAATTTGTTGGTTACGGAAAGCAAATCATGAAATCCTTCAGTTTGTTGCAGGAAAAATCACGGAATTCGTCAATTGCTCGCTAGAAAATATCACGAAATTCATTAATCAGTCACGTGAAAATATCACAAAGTTAGTCAGTCATTCACAAAGAAAAATTGCGAAAATTTTCAGTTGGACACGAGCGGAAAAAAAATAGTGAATTTCGTCAATATGTCGTAAGAAGAAACAGTCAAATTGCCGATTGACTGCAGTAAATATCGCAAAATGTGTCACTCAGTCCCAAAACTTTATAGCTGTTTCAAAAAGAAACATTCTTGGAAAATCTAGATTTTTTGGGGAGACGGGTGTCTCCCACCCACAATATTCTTTTGGACGGGATTTAAAATTTTTGGGCATGTATACCCCCAACCTGTCCTGAAATTCAAGCCCCATGTATCATAATAAAATCTCAACTAAATTATATATAAATGGCACAATGCACAGAATTATTAACGAAAATTCTTATTCAGGGGTATAAAAATACCGGGCGCCAGGTCGGCCGGGCAACTAAATTTTCGACACTGGCACCTAGGTTTATCTTAGGAAATGAAAAATAATTCGTATTTATAACCTTGATTATTTATGGATTTTTTTTTTTTTTTCCATGCGCAAAAAAAAAAAATAAAAAAAAAATTAAGAACAAGTTTTGTTCTACTTTGACATCACAAAATTTAAATGATTTATTATTAATAAATTTAAATGAACCTTGTAAAAGCATTTGATCCTACAAAAGCAGTTGAACACTGGTACTTTACATCAAAAACAACAAGACACATGAGCGGCCATAAACATCATAAAATTTAAAAGCAAATGAGGACAAACAATAAGGTTAACAGTATTCATTTATGGCATAAATTATAGTCCTTGAAGTGCATTACATATTTATACTTTTGAGGTGTTTAAAGAAGTTTTTAATGATTATTATTTGTATTTTACATCACCACTTCCAATTTTTTTACATCAATATTTATAATTTTATGTAACATTACTTTTTTATAGAAGAAAAATTTATGTCATGTGTCGATATATTTAATTAAAAAGAGTAATTTGTATGTACTATTATTAACTTATACTGTAATTTCATTTTACAAATTTGTTATCGATGGTAACTGGCTCCTAGATTTTTGAGCTGGCTCCTAGATTTTCAAAAATTTTTTACACCCCTGTTCTTATTATACTTATTCTTTTTTTTTTGGTACTTTTCAATTAGCCGGGCGCCAGTGTTATATATACATATAACTATATAGGGTAGATGTGCCAGTAATGGACACCCTTAAGGAATTTCTTTTAAAATTATTTTTTTATTAATAGCTATAATTATTACATTCCAGTTTTTTCAATATTATATTAATCTATCAACAATATTTAACCATTCTTATAGTCTCATTTCCCAATATGAAACGAAATTTAATTTTAAATAACAGAAATATATAAAAACACCCAAAAGCCCAGTAATGGACATCCTCTGGCCCAGTAATGGACACCCCCATAAAAAGTAATAAATATAATTGTTTTTGACTGTATTTAATGAATATATACTAATGAAACAAGATAGTTATTTTCAAATAAATTTAACCGTTACGATACCAGTAATTAATAAAATATTAGTGATATCATTTACTGTTTGCATCAATTACTGCAATTATCAGAAGATCGATGTTTTAATTATTTCAGATGGATAGTTTAAAATACTAAATCTCAGGCAATTACAGCTATCAAATTATTGAAACAGTGGAGGGTTTAAAAAGGTAATAATAATAATAAAAAAGCTTTGGAATATTAGTGTTTAGTTTTCATAGTATTATTTCTTTTGTCAAGAGGTGAATAAGGAAACATTTAAGACAGAAAATAGATTTTTAATAGCTTCTGTAATTTGTTTTTATTTAAACAGAGAGGAATTAAGCCCTATGAGCCCCTCTTTCACTGTGCTCTTACACAATATTTTCTGCTCCCTGGCTGGTTTGATTTCCAGATTATAAAATATGCAAGATATATATACATAAGAAAAAGAATAAAATACTGAAATTTCATTAATCGCATAAAATAACTTAAAAGCAACTATTTATAAAAGTTTTGGTGTTGATACATTTTGGCCCAGTAGCAGAAAATTCACCAAATATCTGCGACAGATATTTCAGGGACAAGAGATAATCTGCAGGTAAAATATTTTTACAATTGAAGAGTTAATTAATCAAACAATCACTAACATGTAGCGTTTTTATGCATTTTACAAATTTTTATTAATAATAATCTTAAGTTTTTGTATTAAGTAATAAAGAACTAAACATAATATAAAGCAAAATAAAGGTTAGAAGAAAAAGAATCTGCAAAAGGGAAAAGAAAATCTGCGACGGCCGTCTCCCGTCTCGAACTTTCTGCTACCAGGCATTTTGGTAAGTATAATTTAAAAATTAAATTTGATTATTTAGGTTTGCAGTTAAGCCAAAATATTTTATGCACTATAAACATTACTGATATTGCATTTTTAGCGATGTTTAATGGGGTGTCCATTATTGGAAAATGACCAATTAACCATCCCAGTAATGTACACCCCTCTTAAAACCTTTAAATAAATGAAAATTTGTAAATGGCTGTTAGTATATAAAATTCTAAGTTTTCTATTGCTATTCAAACAAAAACATTTAAATTTTGCAAGAAAATATATAATAATTAAATTAATTAAACGAAGCTCTTAGCCTCTTTGCTAAGATTTTCACAGGAAAACAGCGAAACTTTGAAACATTATTTTCTGCTTCCTGATTGGTTTGATTAAAAATGTCAACAATAACCTTGTTTTATAAAACATGCAAGGGGGAATTCTATATAAAAAAAAAGTTAAATATTTATCAGTTATTTTTTTATAAACCAAAATCATCAAGGGGTGTCCATTACTGGCACATCTACCCTATACATATATATGTGTGTGTATGTACAGTAGGCTTCTTCAAATCCACACAGCTTGGGACCAGAGGTTGTGCAGATGCAGATTTTAGAATTTTGAGAATTTTTGGTCATTGCTTTGTTTACATATTTTAAACAGTAATTGGAATGCAATAATGCAATCAAAATTATAATGAATGATTATAATATAGTAAAATATTAAAGTAAAGTAATAAACTAAAAGGATAAAAAATAAGATAATTTAAACACTGATTAAAATATTAAATGTAAAGGTCAAGTAAATAATTTATAATGTATATTTGAATATGCATAAAAAATGAGGTACATTTTCCTTGAATTACTCAATGAGACTTCCCTTGTGAAAAATACCTACTCTCTATTAATTCACATCAAAATCATCATAATAATAACCAAAAAAGCTTGATTATTACATAAATATATTTGGTAAAAAGATTGTGATTACCAGTGATATCAGCAATATCTTGATTTAAAAAATAAATAAATTTATACTCCTTTCACGGAAAACCACGAGTTCAGTCTTATTATTAAGAATTACATATTAAAATATATACAGGATGAAATAAAAATAAAAAATTCTCTAATTTTGCTCTACATCTGAAATTAAAAATTCATTGTTTACATGTGTAAAGATGTGCTGATTTTAGGCATTTGTGGATTTGAAGGAGTCTACTATATACAATTTATATAAGTATATACAGCACTGGCGCCCAGCTAACCGAAAAGTACCCTTTTTTTCAGTCTTGACATCAATCCCTTTCTAACGAATTTACCAAAGGACAGAGATAAATTTCATTGTCAATTACAATTTTGACGCATTTCTTATGCAAACTGTTTAATCGATGACATACTGTTTGTCCTTTATAAACTCTTTTAATAAATGAAGATGAAATTTTTTGCTCTTTACAAAGAATGTAATTACTTTCTAAAAATGCAATTCCAATGACAACAAATTCAGTTTTACAATTTAATAAGTTAATTTGCAACAAATGCTGAATTTCCATGAAAGTACCATCAGATAAAATGACAATAGTATTTTCACGTTTTTTTAATCTATCATACAAAATACTATGATATAATACACCTTTCCAAACAAAGCGTTTAAAACCTTTAGCAGATGTACAGATATTACTATTTAAGCAATCTTTTATTGCTATCTGTTGGGAAACGGTTAAGTAAACTTGATAAAAATTACCAAAAACTGTTAAATTTCCAGTTTGGAAAAACCTTTTTACGTTATAAAAATCCCCCATCCATGATTTGAAGCTATTTTGTAGCAATGAGGTAGAATTTTCGAATACACCTGGACCAACACGTTGCAAATATCTCATGCAATTATAATATTTGCAAACTTGAGACGGCACTGACTTTGTACCTCTCACCAATCTAACTAAACAGCCATTTCCAGTTTCATATGTAAATGCTGAAGAGGCCCAAGGTGCACCGAAGTCATTAACATACTTTGGAAAATGTAACAATAAATGAACATTAAAGGTTAAAAATTCAACACCATATAAATCTTTTACATTCATAACAAACTTATCTAATGCATATTTGCATTCTGAAATATTAGAAATTTTATCCTGTAACAAATTATAAAAACTATAAACTAATAACAACCAATGGCGTAAATATGTTTCAGGTAACAAACCTTTTAAAACTGGCAATGAATAGTAGAGCAAAAATGCACGCCACTGAGATGCTTTCCACAAGCATCTTTGCTCTATAGACGCTGGAATTCGAGTAACTTCACAAGGAGGTTTAATTTGAAGCATCTTTTTATCAATTTCAGCAATTTTGTGCCGAAGATACCATGGTTTTTCATGGTGAACTGAATCCAACCATGCAAAAGTGAACATTTTCACTACCCCGAGTAAAACACTGTGCATATACTCAGGGGCCATAGACCACACAATATTAAACACAGGTAATAAAGCTAATATTGAAGGGCCTTTCACACCCCTTACAATTTTCTGAGATTTGGTTGCTTTCATAGCATCCTTGATTACTTCTTTTTCTGTTCTCTCTTGTCCCCTATAAGGGAGGTAAATCTGACTTTTTCCTTTCCCTTTGACGACGGTTTTTCCTTTGTTGTAACAGAAAGGACAACCATATTTGCCATTAAATTGTATCATATTTTGCAATTTTGGCCTGGCAACACTGTCAACTGAAGCCAAAATGCAGTGAACTTTTATATTGCGAGTTTCCTCATTACAGATAATTGTGAAACCTTCTGTGTGTAATTTTTGAAGCTCATTCACAAAAGTTTCTAAAAATGTATTCATTGGTGGGGACTCCTTACCAAACCAAACCCCAGTAAGAATGGGTTTATCATTTCTTATATTGAAGGGAAGCTCATTTATTACGACCTGAATGGGCCATAAAGACTTTTGGGCGGATTTAAACACTCTCGCTCCATCAGTATTAAATTGAATAGTTAAATCCTTATTTGAAATGACTTTGTCTGAAACAAGTTTCTTGTATATTTCTCCATGAACAATGTCACTTACATTCCCATGTTTGCCAATTTGTGAGAAAACTTCAGGATCTTGTAACAAATGTTTAATTTGACCTTCAAGTGGCATCGTATAAAAATACATTTGTTGATCGTCTAAATAGTCTTTACTATTTAAAAATTGACACTCATCACATATTGCTGTTGTTCCATTTTCACTGGAAAAATTAATGTTGCCACTACACTCAGAGCAATAATAATGCTTTATTGTTTCAGATGAAAATGAAGGAAACTTCTCCAAAAAACAGTACTTTGATTTATACACAGGGGTGGGTGTGTGGCAGTTAATCAAAGTAAGTATATCTTCCAAGCCTTTATCGCTTATTCCATGTCTTAAAACATATGCTAAAATTAGAAGTTCACTTTCTTCTTCGGTAATATTAGCACCGGGATAAAGCAAATCCTAAAATGAAAAAAAAAAATTAAAAACATTATTAAATTATATGAAAATACTGAAAAATAAAAATTGTATAAAAAGTTGCATCATTAAATTAAAAAAAAAACGACTTTTGATATGGAAGAAATAAAAAGAAACTTACTTTTTCAAGCCTAATATTTTCTTCTTGTTCTTCAATGTTCCTCGACAGTTCTTCGTCCTGGTCTAAATCATTATGATGTGGTAAATTGTCGCCCTCATATTCGCATTGCATGTCCATGCTGATATCATCCTCTGTCAAGCAATCTTCAGAATCAGTATCAGATGCTTGATACGATTCCCTAGTATAATCATTTGAATAGAATTCATCAGAATCACTGGATATCTCTCTGCTTATTTCAGAATGTCTCCTTTCAACTGCTTGCGATGGGCCACTGCAACATTCAATAGGGGTTTCAGGAATTTCTCCATCGTACGAACTCTCATTTTCGCAGTCTCTACGCTGTTTTGTTCTCTTGCACATTTCCACATTTTCAACAAGATAACGTTTATAACTTCTTTTGTCACTTGACATTGCAAATACGTGTGAAAAAAAAATAAAAACTTCAAGAAAATTTAATTATTCAAGACTATAATTAAAAGCTAAAACCCAAAATAAAACTGTACTATGCGCCACGCCGTTGAAAAAAACAAAACATAAGGATATTGGATACAGTTACCGTTAGAGCTATTACATACAATGTTTAAAATATTTAAATAACTTTTTTATCAATTTGTTTTATTACATAAAGAAAATAAATTATTTTCTATTCAATATTAATTAATGTGTGCTAGTGTTATATAATATTATTTAATAAATGCTTTAAATCTTTAAATTTTCTATGTGTATGTGGTGGGGGATTCGTAATTATGCGTTTTCAGAATATTTGCTACAATTTTTAACGTTAAAAAATTATATTATATGAATATTATTTTTATGCTCGATCATAATTCATTTTAGAATAAAAAAACAAAAATGTTATGCCTGATCTTTTAAATCAAACTGTTAACTGGTTAACTGTTAGGTTGTGTCATAGACATGAAGGTCTGCTTCTCCCCCATTTTCACACTGTGAGCGGGTACGTATTTCAGACAAAATAGAGTTACATATAAAATCATATAAATTAAAGGTTTCTTTATAAATATTACCACGGACCCGGGCAACGCCGGGCGGGTCAGCTAGTATATATATATATATACTAGCAGTTACAAATTGTTGAGATGTTATGCAAATTTTATTCATAATTGTTGTAAAATTGTATGCCATAGTCATGAACAAATTAAAACTTTAAAACACCCTCTACTGATGAAAAAATTAGTTAAGAGGAGAGGAGTGAGTGCTTAGTAATGTACAGGCCAAAAGCTTTAAAACGACCTCTGTCAGAAAACAACATATAAAGGATACTCAACGAAGAAAACGCTGACTTCTCATATAACTGGACTCAGAAATAGCAAACCTTTCTTGACGCCGGGATCGCTACCCACCGTCACGTGATGGTGGGCAGAGAAAACGCGCCAAACCGGTTTTTCTCCTCTGGTTCCCGCTGAAACTTTCTTGCATCGGCGTTTCTCTCGCATAAATCAAATCCGGCAGTTGCCAATAAGGTGATCACCGCCATAAAAGACAACCTTTTGGCGATGAAAGCGGGAAACATGTGTGCCTCAAGTTCTGACCGAAATAACAATGGGATTCGGCCTCTACTTCTTATCTTTACTCTGAGGGTTGTGTATCATGTTTTGAAAAGCGACCGGGAAAGCGTGCACATATCGTTGATTTCTCGATCATAAGTTTCTTGCTTTCTTCAATTATTATATAGTTATTATCTTATTTCAATCATGGGAGAAAAAGCTTCAGTCCTTTTCGATTTTTTTATGGAAGAGAAAGTGGGTGTTGGATTGATATCCTGGATTCAAGGTTATGGCGAAGATGGACCTGCAGAAGAAGTCATCAAAAAAGGCATAAAAGAAAAGTCCCATTTTGAAGTACGCTGGCCAGCCAAAGACAAAAAAAAATCCAGTCCGATTGTACCGGCAATAATAATGGAAACAGGAAGTAAGTTCATTTTTAAATAAATATAATTTAATGTCTGTGTCTTTCCAACTAGAGATGCAACGGCCTATTTGCCAAATATCATCTCCATTATTCGGCCTTGCTCGAATAATATTGTAAAATATGTTTAATATTCGGCCTTTTCCGAATAATACTCTAAAATATGTTTAAAAATTTACACAATAAAACTTTTTAATTGTGACAATTTATAGGGGAGAGTGGGGAGGAATGGGACACTTTTCACAAAAATAAGAAAATCAACTTTGTTTGGCACAAAAACAAAAATTTCGATATATAGAATACAAAATGAAACACTTTCTAATGTCCTTAAACAATATAGAAACATAACTTGCAGAAACAATTTCATAAATAAAGAAATTGTAAATTTTAAAATGTGTCCCATACCTCCCTGTTACCTCCCCACTAACAGGGAGGTATGGGACAGCTATAAAACAATGTATGATAAGGCACAATTTGTCTAGTGTTGGCTATATCTACATGTACAGTCTAACAAAGATTGTAGGTTCATAATGTCTGTTCTACAATATCAAATTCCATTACCATCATCACTGGAAGGAAAATTCAGGATTGTCATTCAGAGATGACATTAAAAAGTCATCAGTTTAATTTATTTATATTTTGAAGTAAATGAATATATTTATAATGTTATCATTAATATACTACCCTCGAAAAATATTTGCATATTAGCAATTTACATTCATCTTATTGAAAAGAAGGAATTAGATATGTCCCATTCCTCCCTCTACCTTCTTTTATGTTAAACTTCTTGTATAAACAAAAATGCTGCTTTTAAGCATAGTTTAAATTAGGGATAATATATAGTATAATGTTCCATAAATAAGGAAGCTATTACATCTACGCATAAACAAGTCATTAAGGTACTTTTCGGTTAGCCGGCTAACCAAAAATTACTGTCATTAATATACAAAAGAGTATATGAAGCAAATTTACTTCTTTATATAATCGAAAGCTTATGCAGGTAAGCTACTTTTTCAGCTGAAGCTTTGGGTACCATTGCTTCATCTAATGTATGATTGATGAAATGATTAGAATTATACATAAAGAGAAAAACCTACTGTCCCATTCCCTCCACTGCCCCATTCCACCATACTCTAATTTAACATTTAATACTATTGCAATATACATCAGAGTTTCGCCCAGACAGTTTCAGGAGGGCGCTGCACTTTGCCTGCCCTTAGGTTTACAAAATAGCACCCCTCTTGCCCCTCATTTAAAAATTAGCTCCCTTGTTGCCCCCAACTGAAAAAAGTGCCTTTACTCCTTTGTTTACTAAGAAAATTTCTTGCATACTAAAAATTAACTCATTGCTGTCTTTAAAATAGTGTTCTGTCTATTAAATATTAAAAAGTAGTTTTAAAAATCAAAAGAATGCCTTTAAAAATTTCAAGAAATGCCCTTAAAAATCCAAAACATGCCCTTCGGAATCCAAAAGTGCCCTTTTCCCACAAGCAGCACCCTGCCCTTTTTTAAACCTGGGGGAAACTCTGATACAGTCAAGGATCCATAATCTGCAGGCCCCACCAGCGGCCGAGAGGTTCTGCTCTCGAAGCTGGTAGACGGGAGGTGCTGGGTTCGATCCCAATTGCGCCCGTCGGCCTAATCGCTCGGAGTTTTCGTGGTTTTCTTCGAGCCGTGGATCTTCCATGCGTTAATACGGATTAGGTTCCCTTAGAAAGACCCCCACGGAGGGCACTCCCCCCGGGCCTATATCCCTCGTGTAGATAACTGGCCGTCAAAAATCAACCTAACCCAACCCATAATCTGCAATTTTCTATAATTCGCATTGTTTAATGAATGTAAACAATTAAACGAATTCTTGATCCAAAAATGATTTTTTAAAAGAAATATCTGAAAATTTTAAATATAAAAGTGAATATAATCAATTTTTTAATACATGAATTTGAAAAATGCACTTTTTGAGATAGCATATTAAATTAATTATTATATTTCATATTTTTCTTTTCATGCTAGACTGAATTCAACTGAATATGGAATTAAAATAGTGTCCAGAAATAAGAAAATGACACATAATTCATAATACTCCATAATCTGCAATATTCCATAATGTGCACAACCTTTGGTCCCAACTTGTGCGGTTTAAAGAACTTTGCCTGTATATGTGGCAAATTTTGCTAAAATTGTCAAAGATATTATTATTAATCCCATTTCTTTCCAAAAATTTTTTTTTCTTCAACTGATGTCTGATTTGAAGTAAAAGAAAGAAACTATATAAATTTAGCATGTTTAACTTAAGGTAAGAATTATATAAAGCAATCTAGTTGTAGTTGACTTAATATATCCTTAATGCAGCAAACTAGTCCCATGAGATAAAATGTAACTTTTAAATTCACTTGTTTATATATACAGGCATGTTACTTTTCTGCAGAAACTCAGATTTCTGCTTTTTCGGCACTCGATTTTATTATCCCTGGTATCGATGCAAATATGCATTAAAATTTTGTGACGCTTTTAGGGGGGGGGGGGGGGAGTAGCGGATGAAATACAAGAAAAACGCGAGTACGAACCGCATCAAATTGAGCCAATTTCTCCAAAGTATTGCAGGAAAAATGCAAATTTCTTCAAAGGATCGCAGAAAAAACTCAAATCGTCAAAGCATCGCAGGAAAAAATGGGATTTCCTTCTAAGAAGCGCGGTTTCTGTCAAAGGATCGGGGGGGAATAAATGCGATTTTTGTTTAAGAATCGCAAAAAAGACACAATTTTCGTCAAAGAATCGTGTAAAATATGCTAACAATGCGAATTATGTCACAGAATCGCAAAATAAACGTGAGTTTCATTGAAGGATCGTGGATAAAAACGTGAGTTTGGTCAAACGATCGCGGAAAATACTAGATTTTCATTGAAAGAATACGTGATAGGTCGTGGAAAATACGCGAATTTTGTCGAAAGATTGTGGGATAAAACGTGAATTTCATTAAAAGGACTACAGAAAAAGCGCGATTTGCACTAAAGAATCACGAAAAAGACCTGATTTTCGCCAAAGAGACGCGAATTTTTTCGAATGATGGTGTAAAATATGCGAATTTTGTCAAATGATCGTAGAAAATATGCGAATTTCGTGGAATAAACGCAAATTTCGTCAAAGAATCTTAAAATAACCGCTAATTTCGCCGAAGGATCGTGGGAAAAAAATGTGAATTTTGTCGAAGGATCATGGAAAATATGGGAATTTGGTCGAAAGATAGCGGAAAATATGGGAATTTCGTCGAATAAAAGCGGAAATTACAGGAATTTCGTCGAAAGATCGGGGAAAATACGGGAATTTCAGCGAAAGATCGGGGAAAATACGGGAATTTCGTCAATAGAGCATGTAAGAACGTGATTTTGTCAAAGGATCGCAGAATACATGCGAATTTCGTTAAAAGGGCCACATAAAAACGCTAATTTCGTCAAAGGATTGCAGAAAGAACATAAATTTTGTCAAAAGTCCATGTAGCCGTGAAAGTTCAGCTTTTTTTTTTTTTTTTTTTTTTTTTTTTTGCTGAGCCTGCACCATGTCTGTGTATATATATATATATATAGTCAATTCATACTTACTCAGGGGTCGATGCTGGTTTTTATTCTTGGGGCCCATTTTGTGAAAAGTAGAAATTATTTTTGTGAATTTTATTATATTTTTGGGAAAAATAACATTTTGTAATGAAAGTTGAAATCCAGTTACCCAAATTCAAATCAAGAATTTATGAACAAAAACATTCTTTATTCACAAACTCCCTTGCTAAAGTTTTTGTTTTTCATGACCTGGGTTTATTTACAAATTACACATTTTAAAACAGTTTTTATGAAAAAAGATGTTACGTAGGGGGCCTATTTTATTAAAAGGAATTTTGTAATTTTGTAATTTTGGCTTGTTTTATTAAGTTCATTTTTGTGAAGGGGCCCATTTTATTAAATTTATTTTTGTGAAGGGGCCCATTTTATTAAATTTATTTTTGTGAAGGGGCCTATTTTATTAAACAGATTTTTGTGAAAGGGCCCTAAACAGGCCCCAAATTTTGTCTGGATCGACCCCTGACTTAATTAATGCTAAATTATGCCCAGTTTCCCTGATAAATGGAGAATTCAGGTATTATGTATATCAAAATTAGAAGTTTAAAGTGTTCTCCAAAAAAACTCAAAAACCTCGGGTTTTAGAATAGTGGGCCCAGTAGGCTGGGTTTTTTGAAAAATCCCTGGTTTTATCTAATCCTACAACTCTCTCCTATTCATCATGTGAAATGAAAATTTTATTTGTAATTAACATACTCTTTTTTTCCTAACTTCCATACCCTGAATGGGTTTTATCTACAGATTTTTATACAACAGAGTAATTTAGGAATCGTGTTAAAACTTTTATGTTGTATGAACAAAAACTGTCTGTAATAAGCTAACATAATCTATTAAATTTAAAATTAATCTATTCAAAATTGTCCCTATAAAGCCGTAACGTCAAATTTTAATTTTTTTAAAGCATAATGAAAAGCTGGATTGGATTTTTTGACGATATTTCTTGATTTATTTTCTATGAACAATTGAAAATTTTCATGATTTTTTGACCGACTGAGGAATTTCATTCTGTACCCCCCACCAGTCAATGAATTTTCCATTTTTGTATGTAAGGATAATTTGCAAAATATAAATAAGTAACTTCATGTTGTTTTAGCATGGACTAACATGTGTCACCTTCGGGATAATGTTGAAAAATATGGAACTATGAGACCCACAAAAGAGCAAAGACGTGCTGGTTGTACCAAAATTGCCAAGATTTCAACCCAAGAAAAATCTTCGATAAAACATACTGTAAGTTATTGAGTTATGTAAAAATTTTATTTATATTGTATTTTACTACCTAATTATTATGCTTTTTTCCATGTTTGATATTTGTACTTTTAACACCTTGAAGACGAGCTTCCTTTGTAAAATTTTTAATTTTTCACCGCCAGTTTTTCAAAACAGAAATTTATATGTAAATTTAATCGCAGAAAAATATAACACAAAGTTTACAATAATAAGTAACTGGTGGGAATGATCAAGAATTTTGAGCACCTTTTTTGCGACCATTATAAAGATGAAAATAAGGAATTTTGCTTAGTGGCCACTGACCGCTAGATTGATTTTTTGGTACTTTTCGGTTAGCCGGGTGCCAGTGTTATATATATATACTAGCAGGCTATGCCCGCTACGCTGGTCTGCTTATCCAAATGAACCTTGAATTACACAAAATGTATAATTGAATTTGACATTGTGATTTAAAGCAATATGGAACCTTACCTGGAATGTCCTTTCGCACTGCTGAAAACGATAAGAACGCCAATGTGCTATTATATTTTCTAATGTGTAGACAAATTTTCAGCTATTAAAGTCTTAACCCTTTTAGTTGATCAATAACAGTAGGATTGGTAAAGAAAGATAGTACAATACGCAATACAATAAAACAAACCCTGAAAAATTATATAACTACTTGTAATAATGCAAACAAACAAACGGACAAAATCCATCCAGTAAAACTTTTTTTAAAGGTTGATCTTTCATAAGGGGTCCATCTGATTATAGAACTTTCCCCCATAATTATGTAACTAAGCAACGTAGAATGATACGCAATAAACTAAAACCTCCGCTAACATTGTCTTATCAACAAAGAAAGTATTATCAATATCCGCCATCTAGAACTTTTTGAAAAAACTAATCTTTCATAATCGGTTTCATATGATTATGGAACTTTCCGCCATTACTTTATGACTAAGCAAGGTAGAACAATATGCAAAATACTAAAACCATGTCTGAATAGATATGTAACTAAAATGAAATTCCTATCAAAATCCGTTCTGTAGAACTTTAAAAAATGTTAAACTTTCATAATCGGGTTCAACTGATTATACAACTTTCCACCACACCTCTATTATTAAGCAATGCAGAAGGGTATAGTATATACTAAAACTCTGCCTGAAAAATTATTTAACTAACAGTGAAAATTCAATCATAATCAATTCGGCTGAATCTTTTAAAAAGGTTAATCTTTCATGATCGGGTTCGTCTGATTATATAACTTTAAAACATAATTGTATGTATAAGCAACGTAGAACGATATTTTATATACTAAAATCTTCCCTGGAAAATTATCTAACTATCATTATGATCAAAATCCATTCAGGTAAGCTCAAGTTATATGCAACCGGGACGAATTTCCCATTTCCATTTTACTCTAGTATATATAGTAGAAGCAGAAGTAGATAGATAGATAGATAAGAATATTGATTATTAAAATTTATGAAACTGCAAGTTATTTCTCGTTGTCTCTGCTGAATAATTTTAAAGACATTTCAATCGGCGAGTATTGAGATTTACTATTATGTCTACAACAAATATATTTCATTTTGTACCAAAACTTTGTCGTTAAAATGAGCCAATTTGCTGTGGTTTCCAATATTATAAAATATTTTTTTTTTCAAAATCGCCAACTACGCGCATGACATTTTAAGTGTTTCTTGGCACTGCAGTAAACATTTCCATGTTTTATTCAGCGAAAAATGAAGTTATAACTTAATTTTACTTGATAATAAAAAATACTTCCACCTTCAAAAAATAGTAAATTAAAATTTTTTGCAGTGTTACGAATAAATAATAATTAAAGCCAAAAGAAATTCGCGTTCAATAAATATCAAGCCCCAAAGTTTGGCATCGTTTGGAATAAAATTTGGTACTTTTCTTTTCCACTACAGGCGCCTTGGCGTTTTTTTAAAAGCTTGGCGCTATTCGGGCATCAGAAAGTGAGATTTATTGTCAATTGATATAAACAGTTAAGAAAACAAACTTGATGAAATTTTTTGTTTGTTTATATATGTATATTATAAATGTTTTTTATATACAGATTACTTCTGTTTCTAATTAAAATTAGATAAATTGCATCTTTATGTTAAATAAATTGTATAAACAGAAAAAAAATGCTTGTTTATATGAAATGAAACAGTGAATAGGTTGCCAGAAAATATGTTTCCAAATTTTCTCTCCGCTAAGGCTATTTTCTCTGTTTCGCCAAGATCCCTATACTGTACATTACCAAAAAATTTTGCACATTTAGGATTGAAATAAATGGCGCAATAGCATACAATTTGGTATGGTGTTGGTATAACGTAAAAATAGGAAAAGGTCGCCAAAAAGTTTTCTTTCAAATCACGCCAATTCTGTGCTAATTCGGTTATAGAATAGCTCCGCTTTAAAAACACAGAATCAGTTTAAACCTTTTCCTAAGTTAATTATGCGCCAAACCACGCCAGGTAACATACGCCAATTGTAAGTAGACTCAATTATGTAACTTATCGGTACCAAATATGCCAATTGCCTATGGATTCGATAACGTAATTTATCTCCTTAATTTATGCATACTTTACAAACTACATCTACTTTCGAATTTTCCTGATTTTAAGATCAATGGGTACTGTTAGATGTTAAAAAGCTTGGCGCAATTCGGGCTTAAGAAAGTGAGATTTGTGGCCAAATGATATGAACAGCTATAAAAACAAACAAAATGAACTTTAAGCTTTTTAAAATATGTATTCATATATATATTCCTATATAAATTTTTATTTATGAATATTAATATTTTTGTTATTTATATACAATTTACATCTGTTTTTATATAAAAAAGAGATAAATTTATTCTTTATAGTAAATAAATTATCTAATTACTGAACAGAAAATATGGATGAAAACTTTCCTTGTCTCGCCAAGCCCATTTTTTCCAACTCGAATATTGGAAATTTAACCCATTGCTCTATGACTAAACAGTGTCGAACAATATATTATATACTAAAACTATCTCTGAAAAATTGTCAAACAAATAATGCAAATTCTATCAAAAACCGTTTATTTTAATTTTTAAAAATGCTATTGTGATAATTGCGTACACGAGACTACAGAATTTTCCCAAAAACGGTATGGCTGAACAATATAGAAGGGCATGTTGTATACTGAAAACGCCCTGGAAAATTATCTAATTAACAGTCCAAGTTCCATCGAAATACATTGGGCAGAATCATTTAAAGAGGCTAATTTTCCATTATCAGGTTCATCTCATTAAATATCTTTAAACCATAATTCAATGCCAAGAAACGTAGAACGACGTGTTATGTACTAAAAAATTCCCGAAAAATTACCTATCTAACAGTGTACGTTCAGCAGAACTCGAGTTATAAGCAGCAGGAATGAAATTTCCATTTGAATTATATATATATATATAAGTAGAATTGGGTATTTCCAGAAAATGCTGTCGTTTATTAAGAAATAAACAATATTGTGAACGTCGCTCAAACCGATGGCACGCTCATGCATTTTTGGCTTAAAATTAAATCGTTTGGCGATAAAATGAAATCGCAAAAAACATACAATATGTAACTCACAAGTATCGTCATTTTTATAATTACATCTGCTAGTTTCTTCTGTATGTCACATGATGGTCGAGTTAAATAAAAATAAAAAGTAAATTCAAAAGAAATCAAAAACAAAAACAAAATTGTCACTCAGATATTATTTTATAAAATTTTCTGATGCATTTTATTTAACCGGACGCAAGAGATAAATTGCCAAATATAGTTTAAAACTGCAATCTTTCATATTGAATAAATTTTTAAGCATTACAAACATTCTCTTTTATGTTTAAATTCGATATTTTCGTTTTCCAATATTACCACTCGTCATTTTTTTTCATTTTCTCTCTTCTTTTCTTTTTTTCCTTTTAAATAATATTTGTAACAGTTTTTTTCCGCGATGTACAGCCATTTCAATTCATTTATCAAAACATTCATCGCCAATAAAATAATGGTAACCCTTTCGTCCAAAATAACAGAACTTTCCGTCATAATTCTATAACTAACCTACGTAGAACGATGTGTTATAGCTTAAAACTTTCCCTGAAACAATACCTATCTAACAGTATAAGTTCCGTCAAAATTCATGCAGTAGAATTCGAAATCTAGGCGTTCGGAACGAAATTTTCGTTTGGATTTTATATATATAATGGATTTTATATATATAATAGATAGAATAGATAGAATAGATAATAGATTATGTGTTATGAACTATCTCAAAGTTTAAAACAGATCGCATTGTTAGATTTCCTAATTTTAACAATATCGCGTTATGTTAGTTCCACATTCCACCACCAGGGAGCGCACTCTATTCTTAACGAAAGCGTATCTGTACGAAACTCCTTCATGCAACCTTTCCTTAGATACATGAATCGGGAGTGTGGCGGTCTTAACCAATAATTTAAGATAATTGCTGAAATTACTACGAAAAATATTTTAAAGGGGACCTAGGCGGACCCCTAATAGAGTTAGAGGAAATCGGAAGACGGCAAAATAATCGCGGGGAAAAGTTTGCTTTGGTGCTTCGGAGCTACTTTTGGCGCGAGATCTAAGCTCTACGACCAATAGGAGCCCAGATATTTAAGGAAATATGAAGTAACAAAGTCCAAAATAATAGAACTTTCCGTAATAATTCTTAACTAATCTAGGTAGAATGATGTGTTATAGCTTAAAACCTTCCCTGGAACGATACCTATCTAACGGTATAAGTTTCGTAAAAATCCATGCGGTAGAACTGGAAATCTCGGCGTTCGGAACGAAATTTCCGTTTGGATTATATATATATAATAGATAATAGATTAAACAAAAACATAATTTGAAGAACAAATTAAAAAAAGCAAAATTTATTTCCTACATTATTTAAGCCCGAGAAGGGACAGATATTAAGATATTTCATTCAATTACTTCTAAATATAATGTTAAATTTTTGTAACAAATCAGCTAAGCCAATTGAAGATTAAAAAAATTAAAATAAAATTCTTACAATATGATACTAACCCCCTAAAAAATTAGATTCCGTTCAAATAAAATCGAAATAAATCTTAGTCTTTTTCCGTTTTTAATTGAAAATATTTGTATTGTAGATTTTGTATTATGTTTATGACAATTGTACATAAAATAATAAGATATATGAAAAATACAAAACTTAAAAAAAAAAGTCTACGATTTATTTCGATTTCATTTGAACGGAATCTAAGTTTTTAGGGTGTTTTAAGTATCATATTGTATGAATTTTATTTTAATTTTTTTAATCTTCAATTGGCTTAGCTGATTTGTTACAAAAATTTAACATTAAATTTAAAACTAATTGAATGAAATATCTTAATATCTGTCCCTTCTCGGGCTTAAATAATGTAGGAAATAAATTTTGCTTTTTTTAATTTGTTCTTCAAATTATGTTTTTGTTTAATATGTCAAGTTTTTAATAACTACTGCATTCAGAAGAGCTCATTTCAAAATTAATACAGGGTATCATCATCAGGCTTTGATGTATGCAGCATTTCATCACAATGTGTGATGCAGTTTACCAATGTATAATTCAAAATATTTCACCACTGTAATGCAGGTTGCTGTAGTTTGGACAAAAATTTCCAATCTGAATGTAAAAATCTATAATCAAAACAAAAAAAATTCACTTCACTTAAATTTAGATACCCTATTTCCCACTCAGGAATGCTATGAATGCAAAAATAAATTATGTTGAATCCTTACTGCGAGTATTTAACAATATTATAGCTGTGATACGATAAAAAAATAAAAGTTTTACTGAAATTTTGTTCCTTATTCTCTCCCAAGGGGTGGTGTAAACACATTAGAAAATTATTACCTAAGTTTAACGTGGGGTATAAATAGTTCTCATCTCGAAAAAAAAAATACATTTTAAAATTTAAGTTATGTAATTCCTCACTAAGTTCACTACCTGCGTAAAAATAGCTATCATTTAAAACTTTTTACTAAAACATAAACTTGACCAAAGCAAAAACTTATTCTGAAAATATCCTTTTTATTTCCACTATGACGCCATATTCACCTTTTTAATTCTTGAAAAATAAACTAATTCAATTTAATATTTCATGTGGAATTATTTCAACTAAAAAGAAATAAATTATTATTACGGCTTTTGAAATTTTTTCAACAATGAACAAAAAAAGTTACATTTTCTATCAAAAATATACATTGATTCTCAATGGAAAAAGCGAAATTTGGAATTATTAAGAAAAATATTAGAAGAATATAAAAAAAAAAAAAATTGGCCCATGTTTCTCTCTGGATTATAATTCACCCATATGCAAAGGCATTTTGCCATTTGTTTTGACCCTGACGTCAGGCAAACGTTTTTACACTTTAAATTTATAATATCATTAGAATTAGTAAAGAATAAAAAATGAGTGGCATCAGGGACAAAAAGGTGGGAAGAAAAAGTTATGATCTCCATATGCTTTTCTATGTTAAATTAACATTGAGAAGTGACACTGGAAATAAATAAGTATTGCGCTGCCGCGCAATACTTAAATATACATACATATATGTACATATAGATATATATTTACATATATATATGTATGTATATATACAATATATGTATATATATATCTATGCATATATACATATATGTATGTATGTATATATATATCTATGCATATATACATATATGTATGTATGTATATATATATGTGTATATATAACATGGGCGCCCGGCTAACCGAAAAGTACCGATTTTTTTTAGTAGCCTGTTACTGGCTAGTAAGACTAATAATGGAGACTACATTGTACTTGTTTGTAGCGTCTTAATGATTCGTGAAATTAAGAAACAAAAATTATAATGCTTCTCAATATATTTTGTTCTTTTTTTTTTCTTTCAATTGCTTTTTGTCTGGCCTAAAAACATTTAAACACTTTTCATTCAGTGATGTATCCTAAATATGCCATAAAAATGCTTCTTTCTTCCTGTAAATTATAATTTTAGTAGAGATAAAATGAATAATAGTTAGTTGAATATTTAAAATTTATATTATAAATGAACTTCAATTTAAATATGTAAATGTTATTATTACATATTTAAAGCAATATTCTAATATTTTACAAAAGACATATATTTTGTTACATTCAAATAAAACTTGTTTATTTTTGGATATTATATTTTTATTTGTAGAAAAGAAAATCACCATTTAAAGCTCCTCAGAATTTATTAGAGAAAATAAGAAAAGAAAAAAAATATGCCATTTCATCATCTGAATCAGATGATGAAATTTCAAGAATGAGCAGTGACAGGCTAAGAAATAAATTAGCTGTTCAAATTGAGGAAAATAAAAAGTTAAAAGCAGAGCTGAGGGGTTATAAGGATTCCCAAAGAATGAAGGAAGGTATTGTAATTTTACTTTTTATTACAGTTGTTGCACTGTAAATGTTTTTAATTTGTCTCATCAGACATTTTTTACCAATTAATGTGATTTTTCTTTTAGATTTAACTTCTATTCTGAGGGATACACAAAAAATTTTGAAAGAAACGCAGGAAATTTTAAAGAAAAAAAGATGTCCGGGAAAGATAAAAAGGATCCAAGAAAGATAAAGTTGACATCTGAGATTTCAAAAAGCACATTCGAAAAAAAATGTAAGAAAAATTCCAAGATTCATTTATATTTTAGCTTGTAGAATGATTTACTTATTTATTTCTTAAATTTCAGCTGTTTCTTGTTCATCTGGCAAAAGAGAAGTGAGTGTTACAGGTACAGCTGAAACTGACAGCACAGAAGTGAGTGTTACAGGTACAGCTGAAACTGACATGCCTGAGAAAGAAACCCTTTGCAGTGTATGTTGAATTTTATTTTCATATAAAATTTATTATAATTAATAAATTGTTTTGCACATGACTAAACTTTAGATAAATGGTTATGACCTAATGATCTAGCTTTTATGCAGTTAAATATTTTATATTAACCGGAAAGTAGTTGCGTCTTTTTTAGAACACTAGTAGTTGCGTCATGTCCATTTGCCGCCGAAAACATAGGGGAAACTTTCCAGTGTTACTAGATGATCGAAAATGGAGAACACAGGGTGAAAATATTGACTGAACTTTAAAGCATACATTTTACAGCTATTGTTTACTTTATTTAAATATATATTCAGTTGACATTTGGATAAATGTTTTTAATCTCTTTTTTTTTTCATTTTGCATAATATATGTTTTTTAAAATAGTAAATGATTTGATTGAATTTCTGTTGTTACCTTGAATCAGTAATTAATAGGTAAAATTTACAATTATGAATCTGAATTCGTGATAGGGGTACTTTTTTTAAAAGGACAGAACCACAGTTAGATTGGTTTTTATGATGCTCTGGCACTAGGACTCAATTGAAGTTGAAAATATTACATCATTTATTATTATCAATATTCAATTCTAATATTTTTTCTTACAATACTTATATATATATGTGTGTGTGTGTGTAAAAAATAAAGAAAAAGATGAAAAATGCTTAACTTGAAACTATAAATGTCAGGGATCTGCTTAGGAAGAAATTGGGTCCTTTAACGGACCTTTCACAAACATTTTCATTTCAAATCAGGACCCTTCACAAAACTTTTCACCTTAAAAAAGGACCCTTCATAAAATTCTTTGTCTTAAAAATAGGCTTTTTACAAACTTTTTCAGCTGATAACTAAACTTTTCACAAATTTAATCATTGAAAAGTGAAATCTGGCCCGTCACTTTTACATATATAAAGAAAACATGTATTTTACATACATATATCTTCTTAAAAACACATAAAAAAGAACCTGAGTATAACGATCATTTTTAATTCACAAAATTAGGATTAGATTTTTCACAAATGTAAGAAAGCTGTTCACAGTTTCACAAAAACAGGACCCTAAGTGGAAAGTCTGGACAGACCCCTGAACGTAAATGTTGTAACTACATTTTATTTATTTATGTATTTTGTGGTGTGCGTATGGGGAGGGGGGGGCTTTCGAGATTTTGTGATTCAATCAATTTTTTCAAATGAAAATGTACAAATTGTAGTTTTTCTACTTATTTCAGGGTGGGAGCAGCATCCTTAGATAAAAACTCTGGATACGAACTTCGTTTATATAAAGTAAATAATAAATAAGTTATTCAAATTATATATTTAATTATATTTGCGATTGTAGATTTAAATCCAAAGAAAAATAAATTATTTTAATTAATAGAATCGCTTAAAGGTTCATTTTCATGTATTTCGCATTTAATAAAAGAAAATATCCATATATATACATTTCAATTAATTACAAAATTTCTAACTGTAACAACAGGAAGATAGCAAATTTCTCTAGCATTATAAACATGCAGCACAATTGATTAGCTAAATGAATTTTCATTAGTTGATTTTACATTTTTATATAGATAAATTAGTTTGAGGAATAAACACGCGGAAATTATTTTAGACAGTATTCTAGCACTAATTGCTAACCGAAGATAAAGGGATGTATTTTACAGCAATTATTTAATTAAAATAAATATTCAATTTAATATTTCAAAATAAGCTATTAATGTTACAATTTACTGTTTTATTGTAATATTCATTAAAATGACTGTCTGACTGTATAATCATTGTCGGGAAATAAAAAGTATTTACAAATTATGTTAATGATGAACTAAACAATATATAGCATTGTCCAAAAATTTTTAAATATAATTATTTATTCTTTATTCTAATGTTTGCTCTCTTTGGTCATTTTCAGACACAGTCGACCTTGGGTATGCAATTAAGGTCGAAAGAAGAGCTTTGCAGCTGTGTTGCCACAAAAAATTTTCGAAGCTGGTTATGGATCTAATGGTCCTTATATTTTCGAAGGATGAAATGGCAAATTGTTCCCTAACTGGAAAGATGTCAAATGCCCATGGGGAACATGTCACCAAATTGAAACCTGCCCTAGATGGTCTTAAAGTCCGTGCTGTAGTTGGTGAGTCAGTTTTTATTGTGGTATGTTTCATGTTTCAGTACAAATTTATTTAAATTGATAATTCAGAATTTAAAATAAATCACAGTTAATACTGTTAACATTTTATTGTTAAATAATGCAAAAAAAATATTTCACTAATATGTAAAGCTTAAGAAAATTTTTATATTCTCATTCTAAATACAGTGAACAAAAATATTGTTGTAAATTTATATATAGCACGAAAAATATTGTGTAATAATCATTGAGAGTCATTTGCCTTAAAAAGCTTTCAGGTTTAGGCACCACTGGAAATTATATTTGTTTTATTTAGTGTATCCAGTAATATGTTGCAAAGTTGTGTAAGCTTTAATTTTAAAATGTAAAAGGTATATATCTTTTTTTTTTTTTTTTTTTTTATGAACACCGTAATATAAAGAAGTGTAATTTTGTGTACAAATACTGTCTAAAAATATTGTAACCCATTATATTAAAGTATATCTCCTTTCAAATTTGGATTTGTTTATAATATTAATTGTAAAGACAGCAATTATCATTATACACAGGTGTACATTGTAATTTTAATGTTCAAGCAACATAAAAATGAATTCGTGATTTTTTAAAAACTGCTTTAAAATAAATAACCCTGACAATATCATAATTTGTTTACTTTTTTAGCAACATGCTTACATTAAAGTGAATCGCCAAAGAAAAATTAGTTTATAAAATGAGAGAAAATTGATCAATATATTTTTGATTGAATGGTAGATTAGTTTAATAAAATAATAAGTCAATGGCGATGGGGAGATAGATGATTTGTGCAAATCGCTTAACTCATGTGCATATAGCAGATTGTAGATGGACTTCAGTCTGGTTTCTCCTAGAGACTCCCTAGTTTTTTCCAAGCTATTCACGTGACAAAATCAAACTTGTTTGTTATGATCGTGTTCTGTGTGTGAACGTTAGGTATTTGTGCAGCTAGTTTGACCAGTACAGGTCATTTGAGTATATTTGAAATTGCTGTCTATTCACTCACATTATATCAGTTTGGACAAGGCCTAAGTTCTATCCGATCATTAAAATTTTTGCATTTGTTAAAAAAAAAGTTAATTAAATCTGCAATATAGTTTTATTACATTTGAATCTTATTTAAAACACTTTGAGTTTTGTAGTCTGAGTCTATCACCTGTCTAAATAAACTCTTGTGATGCTTTTAAAAAATGTATCATTCTTCAAGGTTGAGATTCTTCTGCTTTTTGGAAGAATTCTTTTTGTTTTCTACCCAAGAATACTGTATTTGTAATTTAAAGTTTATTCACATGATCACCAAAATAAAATAATATTAAAAAACAAACTAACATTACTGTCTATGTGGGGAAAATATATTAAATATGTTGTTCTATTGATAGACATATACATACATATGTTTTATTGATATATTAGATTAATCAAATTTACACATTTATGATTTGTAAACAATTTTAAACTCAACAGACGTACATTCCAACATACTTCTGATTAAAAATGGTGCACATAGCACCATTAGCTCTTTTACACTGTAATACAAAGAAAATTCATGTATAATAGGCAATCATTTAAAATCAATTTTAAAGATATATCATTTTAAACTTTTCAGTTGTTCTGTTTTCTTCTAAATCTTTTATACCCCAGCTAAATTTTACACAATATCGCTCTTGTAAAATTTGTTACACTTAAATGCTGTCTGCAAAGGTTTCACTTTTTTTTCTTCTTTGCTGTCTTATCAAAATGCCTGTTAAACTTAATAGTAATAAAAAAAAGGGGGACAAATACTGAGAATTAAAGAAAGTAAAAAACACAATGAATTAAAATATTCAGTTTCCAGATTTTTACAGACTTCCTTACTCCGATTATGATTTCCTTTTTTTCCAAATCAGTGCTGAATCTTATTTATGTACAAATCAATATAGAAAAGGAAAATAATTTTAAAGATTTCTTTTAAAGAATTACTTGATTTTAATCAAAAAAACTTGCTGCATTAACTCATATTGGACCACTTTCCTATGAACAGGACAGCTTATAAAATAGTTTTTTAAATGCATGTTTATTTTTTATTTTACTATGGCATCTTTAAAATAGATTTAAGTGAAACATACAGGGAAAAAATTAAGACTTTCAGACAATAAATTAAAAAATTTGAGATTTTATAATATGTAATTTTACTATTGATTTTAATGTTAATAAGACAGCACAATTTTGGTTTTATATGCCTAGTTATATCATATTAATAATGCAGATCTAGTGTTGACTCTAAGCTGCTTTAGCAGGGTGCAGCGCCCAGCAGCCCTTTTTATTTATTTTGCTCCTGGCGGATCTTTTAAACCCTTTCGGTGCACCCGACTGCCCTTTTTAACACTTCCTATGTGTCCCGTGGCAATTCGATTGATCCCGTGAAAATACCGCAAATTCTAGGGACTCTAAACAAACCAGTTCAAAATATTTTTGTGAACAAAGTACAAGTGTCCCCTTTTTGAAAAAAAGTGCCCCTTTTTTTTAATAGTGTTCCCTTTTTGCAAAATTTCTGCCCGGTGGGCCTTTCTTTCTAGAGTCAACACTAAGACCAAGTTTTCAAAATTTTCAGAAGTATGTATTAGGTGTGGTCCAATGTGGGTTGAGCTATTCCAAAGATTCTTTGATCAGTGACTAAAAATAAGTCTAATTTTTTAAAACATGTGCTGATAAATTTAATTCTTGGCATTCGTTTAAAATGTTCTTGTATTTTAAAAGTAAATTTTATAAACTTTACAAGATAAAGCAAAATTTTTGTAAATTTATGTATATATTTACAGATTTTTTTCCCTCTTTCAGATTATGTGAAGTCTACATTTCCTGAAGTAGAGGAAAATGAAATAAAAACTTCAATGCGAAATAAACTAAAATATGAATCTCTAAAGATAAATGGCAGGCAGTACTAAAAAGCTGTAAAAAAAAAACAAGTGTAACCCCTTCAGCATTTGACGAAACATTCACAAATTCAGCATTCGACAGCATTCATCAGCATTCGACGAAACATTCACAAATTCAGCATTCGACAGCATTCATCAGCACTCAACAAAGAAATTGAAAATGCATCACAATGTACAACAAATAATATACCTGACTCTTTATCAAAGACATATGTCAAAGATGATTTTGTAACGGAAATGTTTTTGGTTTGATTAATAAGATTTATTTGGCTGTGAGATTTCTTATTTAATACATATATTTTTTATTTACAAAAGATCCTTTCTTTGCATGATCTTCTGAAACCAGCTTTTATGCAATTAGAAACATCAAAATTGTAGGGAATATAACACACTCTGCCAATTTTATGTTTTTTATGCCAAGAGTATAAAGGAGGGTTGGTGGAGTGGGGCTAGATATTCTGTGTGTGGGCAATATTTATCTAATTTTAAAAAAAATTAAATATTTTAAATTATTCTTATCTTTCTCAAAGAAATTGTTGCTTTCAATAGGCTGTATATGCAAGTTTCACAGATTTATTGTTATTTTTATGGGTAATTTTGCTTTTGTGCTAATAATGATTTTCTAACTAAATAATTGCAAAAAAAAAAAGGAATGGATTCTTGATTATTAATTATTCTATTAGATTTTCAAAGAAGGGTTTTAAGAGAATAAATGGGGGGGGGGGGAGGAGTATTGATAATTTGGTTTGAGTAAAAATAATGACTATTTCTTAGTCGCATGGCATACTCAATTTGCACTACCTATAAAATGGGGTTAATGTTTTAAAACTATTTTTTAATACACACAATATTTCAGTGATATCATAAATCCATATTTTGTTCCCAGTTATATATAAATTCTTTCCAAACCCAGGTAATTTTTTTAATAAACGCATTTTTAAATATTTTCTGATACATATATTTTTTGTCTCTAGAAAAATATTTAGATATTTTAATAGTTTTCTTTTTTTAAATATTGATACATGATTTTATTCTATAATTATGAAAATTATTGCTAGTACTTTTTTTTCTGATTTTTTTCTTAAAATTTCCATTAAAAAAAACGCTTAAATTATCATGTTGCTTTTATGAAATGCTTTTATTTTACTTTTTTAGAAATTGTATATTTTTATTTAAATGTCATAGGTTGTACCTTATCAATACCATAGGATTTTATTCTAAAACACCATCGATTATACTATATAAATTTCGTAAGATTTCGTTTAAAAATGCCTTAGATGTTTACCGTACGATGCCATAAAAAGTACCATAAGATTTCATCCCAAAACCTCCTTAGATGTTTACCATACAGTGCCATAAAAATCACCATAAGATTTCATCCCAAAAACCCCTTAGATATTTACCGTACCGTACCATAAAAATTACCATAAGATTTAATCCCAAAAACCCCTTAGACATTTACCATATAGTGCCATAAAAATCACCATAAGATTTCATCCCAAAACCCCTTAGACATTTACCGTACCGTACCATAAAAATTACCATAAGATTTAATCCCAAAAACCCATTAGACATTTACCATATAGTGCCATAAAAATCACCATAAGATTTCATCCCAAAACCCCTTAGACATTTACCGTACCGTACCATAAAAATTACCATAAGATTTAATCCCAAAAACCCATTAGACATTTACCATATAGTGCCATAAAAATCACCATAAGATTTCATCCCCAAAACCCCTTAGATGTTTACTGTACAATACCATAAAAATTACCATAAGATTTCATCCCAAAAACCCCTTAGACATTTACCGTACAGTACCATAAAAATTACCATAAGATTTAATCCCACAAACCCCTTAGACGTTTACCATACAGTGCCATATAAATCACCACAAGATTTCTTCCAAAAACCCCTTAGACATTTACCGTACAGTACCATAAAAATTACCATACACTTAATGTTTATATGGTTTTCCATAGGATATTTTTTACCTTAGGCAAAAAGCCATAAGATTTCACTTATGGTTTTTTTTTATGGTGATTCTATGTCATTTTTTGCTAAGGGCAACGTTAAAAGCACCAAAAATTTTAAATTTTAAGCATTTCAATTTCGGTAGCATATAGCATACCTTCCCCAGTACTAAGGATGGCGGAAATTTGCTCACATATATAGGAGAGATGGGGATTCAAGTTAAAGGTTTATTGACCAATAGGAAAACAGAGGATTGCAGGTAACAGCCAATAGGAAAATAGTGGGAAATGGAACCGAAGTAGTTAGGGAAAAAAAATTAAGAGACAAAAGTTTTTATGTAATATTTCCAACAATTGTTGGAAATATTACATAAAAACTTTTGTCTCTTAATTTTTTTCCCTCACTACTTTGGTTCCATTTCCCATCTATTTTCCTATTGGCTGTTACCTGCAATCCTCTGTTTTCCTATTGGTGAACAAACCTTTAACTTGAATCCCCATCTATCATATATATATGAGCAAATTTCCGCCATCTTTAGCACTGAGGAAGGTATGCTATATGCTACCGAAACCGGTATGCTTAAAATTTAAATTTTTTGGTGCTTTTAACGTTGTATTTTTTACGCTTCTATTATATTGCACCAAGCTCCTTCTTTATAATTAAACATCCATATATACAAGCGCTATTTATGTACCACGAAATTTGGCCTAAAAGTTCAATTTTTTGAATGCTTATGACATAATGGTAATACTTATTTGCATTTTAATAGTAACGAGGTGGAACCCGTCGAACTTCGACGGAGGAAAATGTTTAAGAAGGAACTGTTTCATTGATTTATAATAAACCTACAAAATTAGTTACAATAGAAAATGCATTTTAAATTGATTAGTCTAACTCTCAAACAAATATTATTTTAACCTAAAGTTAACAAAATACTATTCCTAAAAAACTAAGTTGTCAAGGGGTCGCATTCTACAGGGAAAATTTTATTGTTCCTACCACTATTTTGAAAATAATATCTTCATAGTACCTTTCTATAGCATATTTTAAATAAAAAAATATTAATATTATTGATTAATAGTTCTCGTAGGAAGAATAAAATTACCCTATTGAATGCGACTCCTGGTTGTCTGAATTATTAAAATTAAACTTTAATCGCATATGTAATCAGTAAAATATAATAAAAAACAGTTATTATGGTGAAGTTGTCAATTAAGTCTCTTATGCTTCGTTTTCTCGGATCAAAACGACAAAATATATTCTAGTTTGATACAATCAGATTTTTTTTCCTGTAAAATCTAAACTTGGCATCATTTTCACCTTCTCATAATTCACATATTATTTCTACTATCCGTTTTCGCCATGCTTAAAAAAATGGTATTTTAATTTGATCATTTTAAATTCATTTTAACTCAAAACTTGAAATCACGATTGTCAACAATATATTTGCATGTGAACAGTCGCACTCTTAACTTCAGATAATAATCTGAATACCGAAGAGTAAAAATTGCCATAATTTATGTTTTTTAGACGCATTTGTGTTAAAATGTTTAATATTATCTAAGAGATTGATCGTTTTCTTTTAAATATGATGTCATTTTCACTTACTAAAGCTTTTTCCTAGTGTCTCAAAATTAGTATCAGCACTCATGTAGAAGAAAAAAAAAATATGGAAACTTTGTAAGGAAAAATGCGTTTTTTCAAAAGCAGTACGTTATTTCCCATTCAAAATATTTTGGTGCAATATGGCCCTAATGGGATTTTGCGCCACTTAACCTTATACAACGAAATTTAAATCATAGAAAAAAAAAGAATTTTTTTTTTAAATTTTTATCTAAAAAAGGCATAAATAAAGATAAATAACCCCCATTATTCTCTCAATTGTGCAATAATGAAAACTATCTAATTACGATCATTTTGAAGAAATGTCATAAAATATTTTTTAAATTGAAATATTAAAGTGGGGATATTAAAAAAAAAGGCTAATACAGGCACATATACAAATGAACAGCTTCCAATTAAAAAAAAAAATAGTGAAATTGGCTTAGGGTAGAGGATTAAAAAATAGCCTTGTCTTTTAAATATATAGATTATATAAAATTATAAAAAAATAAATTAAGCAAATTTTATTATTTTAATAAAATATAGTAGAAGAAATATAAAGAATAGCATTAATTTTATTAGTCAAGAGAATTTTGGACAAAAACACGGAGAACCTGATATTACTTTAAACCTCAAATTATTGCCAAGATCCTCATTGTTTGCTTATATAACTCGACGAAGTGAATTCATATCAAGCTCTTTAATATACGTCACTATTTTTTTGAACAAAAGCTTCCAAACTCAGCATGCATATTGTATGTCACTGCTGTTCTATAAAGATACTGTAGATATTTGTAAAACATTGCGCTTTATCAACCTGTGATTTCGATTACGTTATTTTTAAAAGAAGTTTTTTCACCTGTGAAGAATTTCAAAGTAGCTGGGGTGAAATGACGTACTTCTACAAAACATATTTCAATTTTAACAATTAAAAAACGCTCTTTTTTATAAAATGATGTCATTTACATTCTACTTTTATGATCCAGTCTTAAACGACATCTATATAGAGCTTCTAGAATTCTTAAATTTTGTAGTCAGTCCTACATCTGTAGAAAAGTATTCAAATGACATCATTATCGCAAAATAATACACAAACACAACAAAAAGCAATATCGTCATTCAGGAAGCTCGGCCAAAAAATCGGGTACTTAATGTTACATATGCCTTTACTTGTTTTTGTTTTTAATAGCTCCATGTTTTATCAGAAATCATTTTTTTCAAAATTCGGAAAATATTACACACGGATAAATAAAATTGCATTCTTTCAGCTTTCTGATACGAAATAAGTAATTGTGAAGGAAAGTCACACAATTATTTTAAATACGTTTTCATAAAGAGAAAGTGTTATATCGTCTGTAACATATTTTTGCTATAAACTAAGAAACATTTAATTGATGAACAGAAACGAAATAATAACAAAATTCACCGGATTTTATAACAAACTGTATTTTTGACATAGCATGTATATTAATTTCAATTTTTATGAAGAAATGACTGCAAAATATACAGTAATCTACTATTTTCTCTTTACTTTTAATAGAAATGGAGTACTTCTGTTGCCACAATTACAAAATTGGTACTAAAAACTATAAAAAAATTAATATCTCAAAACTAAATTGAGATACAGCTTTCAAACAAATTGCATTTAAAAGTATTTTTTTTCTTTATGCGACGGTATAAAAACTGAAAATGTGCGATGTGCAGAAGTTTAAAATTTTTCAGTAGCGAAAATTGCAAAACGAAAATTCGTTTCAAATTTGAAAGTGTTGCCATTAGCAGAATGACGTATGCGTTACGCACAGATATGTTTGTCCTTTATTCCTTTATAATATAGATAGTGTTTCGGAATCTGACCTTTGAAATTTAAAGTTTTTTCATCTATACTGTTTGCATAGTCATAGTTATTTTATTGTGGAAAGTTGAAAGAGTGACATTGTATGCAGTTATTTCCGCACATTATCTTATCAGTTGTTTTATGGTCGTTATCAGTGAAAATATTGTGATTGCAAAACAGGCAATTTTGGACGTCTAAAAAGTGTTCTGTTTCCCCTTTTGAATCCAAACATAAGTAAAAACTGCCAATTTTGTCTGTAGAATAAGTTTCGGAATCGCTTTTGGAATATGATTCAATGTTATATCTTTGGTTGATAATATTAACCGACAAAGCTGCACCATGAATCTTGGGAAGAGCAGAACAACTTTGCCAACTTAGAATTTTATCATTTCCCTAGATTCTTTTATCTTCTCCTTCAAATCAAAGGTTTTTCAATTATTATTTTGGTTTTGTATTGTATGTTTTCCTGACATGACACATCTGAACTAGAATCCGAGCAAAGTGTGTACCAGAAGATGAAGCATAACCAGAACAAGATGCAGAAAACGAATGACCTGAAGAATCCAGTGAAGAGTTAGTGCAAAACATTTCTCCTCCAGATGATGACCAATCCTCAATGACTGGAGACGTCAGGTTAGCACAATATGGTAAAAAACATCGTTCAATTAAATGTTCGGATGTTTGTGATCGTTAAGTTCTTGGTGGGAAAAAAGTGTGAAACATTATGCTGCAAAAATGACATTATTATGGACATGGAGAGTTTGAGGTCATAACTTAGAACGAAATATAATGGGTAGAGTAACGTCAACGTAGCTGATGTTGTGTACATTCTTGAACTTCCTTACACAAAAAGTAGAGAAAAAACATCTTTTTCTGAGAAGAATATTCGAATTGTTTTCCAACTGTTCTTCTGTTTCTTTTCTTTTTTATTGAAATCTGTATGTCATGATTTAAATACATTATTTGAATTATAAAATAGAATTTGTCGGTGTTTTTTGTTGTTTTCCACTGGTTTTTAGACAGTTGGAAAATGTGACGCTTTTCCCATTTAACTTTGCCAACACAATTTTACTCGAAAAAAAAATAGAAATGTTGCCACTTATACCACTCAAGTTACCACTTATTCTTAAACTAGAATTCAAGACTAACAGTTTAAGATAATTTTCAAGCATTATTGAACATTATGAGTAAGTAAAAGATGGATAGAGAGAAAGAAAAGCTACAAAGTTGTCACGGATTACTGTAGGTAAAATTGGATGAAAATGCAGCCCCCCCCCCCAAAAAAAAATAAAGGATAAAAGTGTTATGTAACCATACTAGGGTTTGTACGGGTGCTTGAATTTCATGACTAAGAAATTCTTCGGTACCAGTATTTTCTTATGGAAAATCTCTCCTGAAATAAGGCGAAATTTCATCCGTTTAAACTAGATTTATTTGTCTATAAAAAAAATTTGATATTGGGCCTTGAAAACAACGGTACCCGTACGAACCCTGCATACATATCTGTGAAATCCAAATAATTGCTGAAATCAGAAACACAAATGTTATCAATCTTTTGCAACTTCTCTTCATATTACATAAATTAAATATATTTCATTTTATGTGTAAAAATTCAAACTTATATTGAATTTATAGCCATTGAAAACGTTTCCTCTTTATATTATTAATGTTTGGTATCTCCATTATTTTGAAAGTAAGAACAATTGATAAGAATATGATAATTAACATCAGTTTGTTATAACAAGTTTACATTATTTTCCCTTTTTCATCTTTTCCAGAAAAAGTAAAATTTAAAACATCTATAATGGTAATTGATAAAATAAATTTGATAGATCTTACGCTAAAACTTGCTGAAAGTATAATGCTGCTTTACGATTATGTCACTGAAAAAAATTGAAAATAAACTGAAAAATTGAATTTTAATGAATGGATGTGAATCCATAACATACTGACATCCATAATGCTCAAGTATTCACTTTAGTTGTGTGTTTTTTCATTATTTTCATCCTAGCATCGAAATAATATTTGGTCATTATTGCTTGTATCGACTACATTGAGATGAAATATTGCTGCTACATTAAGGTGTTTACATTTTTCTAAATACTTTGCCTTTTCATTCCAAAAATTTCAGTGAATAGCAAATTTTTACCCCATACTGTTTAGAAACTAAGTACTTTCAGTGAATACAATATAAGCTCCAATATAACCGATATTTATTTGCTACAAGGATATTTATACTGATCATGTATCAGCTTTCAGTAAAAAGATTCTTGAAAATGAATTTTAATGCATATATAACAAACGTCTAAGCAAAACGTTCAAATTGGAGATTTAAAAAAGACCTGTAACATTTGGCTATCATTAAGGCCTTTCTGAATTCCATTATTGGTAATTTCTGGCACATTCACATCTATCATTTAATAAATACATAAATGCATGAAATTTTCGGACCATACTGGGTGTCAAAGAATCAGATGTTGGTTTTCCCTTTCCTAAAATTCTAAAACACCTTTCAAAATTCAAGACAGATTACGAAACACTTTCCAATATAACAAAACTTTCCTGTATACAGGGGTGAGAGCGTTCCGACCCAAATGACCAATTACTACCACTAAATTTTAATAGTATTTCTCGTGTTATTTAATGACCGAATTTTTGAAATTTAAGAAAGCAAAGTATACTATTAAAATTTAGTGGTAGTACTAGGTCATTTGGGTCGGAACGCTCTCATCCCTGTGTATAATAAGCTGTAAAATAATATAAAAAAAACATTTTGAAAACACATAATACACTTGAAAAGCTAATTTTAGCAATTACAGTCTCTAGTTTCAAAAGTATAAAAATTCTTTTGTGATGCTTCGTATATATTCTTCTATCCGTGGCTTAAGGCCTCATGAAACATCTCGACAAGAAAAATGAACCAGTTTTTGCGAAATATTTAGCATCATATATTTTACTTAAAAATAGACGTAGGAATTATTATCTTTTTTTTTGCAGTAAATATACACATTATAGCTTATATATAAATCAAAAAAATTAATTTCATGCATAAATTAGTTTTCAAGAACTACAATTAATTTTTTACATATTTTTTTCACATGTTTCTTCGGTACACTTTTCTAAAAAAACTGTTGAATATATTACCTTAAAATTTATTGTGGTATCAAAAAACATACCATTTGAGAATAATAAGAAGCGATTTTCATTTTGGCTTAAAAGAAACAAAATTAAAAATATTTCACTAAAAAAACTTTGAAAATTCTAAAAATTTTAAGAACATATTTTTCATTATTTATTTTTTTTTCACTCAGACCTATGATTTTAATATTTTTAAAGAAACAAGTTATTTACACAATTTTGGAAAGTTTCAACTGTTTACCTAAAATAGAATTTTAGAAAAGTGTAGCAAAGCATAAAAAAGACACATTTCGAAAAATAAAGCAAAAAAAATTCACACCCGCAGTAGTTAAAATATATTATTTTAAAACCTCCTAGCACCATAATCTTTTAGGTCCATAATCATTTAGCACAATAATCTTTTAGCTCTATTTTTTAATCCGATAGTTAAAAACTCAAAAATTTGAACCACTTTATGTTCCATTTGACCTTAAAAGGAATTCAATCAGAAGTACCATTTGGCAGCCATTGTGTTCGTTCACTCTCTCGCTCTCACACACAAATCATGATTATTTGAGTACGTGAGTTTCAAAACTCGCCTTATCCAAAAAATGAAATTTTGGGAAATCGCGAAAAACCTGTAACTGCGACCCCGTGCATCGAATACCTCCATTTTTTTGTATACTTATAGCTAGTTGCTCTGTGATATCATTGTGTTATGTTGGAAAATCTACTTTAATTCATTTAATTAATTAATTGGAAAAAGTTTCGGATAAGAAGAGTTTTGTTGCCAATCGTCTATCATACTTGCGGAAAGAAATTAATAGTTTCTATTTTTGGTCATCGGATGATAATATTTTGGATTAAAAAATAAACCTTACGAGAGCAATAAGTATGACTAAAATTTAGTATTACGTTTTATTATAAAAAGCGAACTTAACAATAATCAAATAAAACTTATCAAAAATATTTTTTAATTAAAATAACTTTTTTTTTAAGAATGTAATAACATATAATCTATATAACATATAATATTATATACATACACCATATCCTTCTGTTCTGGTTCCTTAGAAATAATATTTTTATAGTAAGTAAGCACCTCCATTTCTGACCAGTTTTCATCAAAATGTTTTTTTAACAATCCGTGGACATCCTTAAGTTTCTCTTGCTTCACGTAGAGAAACTCGAACTAGGTAAGAGAAACGTCATGAGATCAAGTACGCATGCTCACTGGAAGAAAAGTGGAGGCTGGAAGAAAAATCATGCAAACCTGATTTTCCCTGCTTGGTGCGTTCTCGCCCTTTGGCTACTTTTATTATTATTATTATTTTAATGCGCGTTCTTGCGAAACGGAACAGGGTAAAAAAATAATAATTTTTCTCCTTTTTTAGGACGAATCAAAATATTTATCATCGTGGGTTCATTTCTGTTTTTGTCCATATTATAACAAAAGTTGCTCTAAGCAGGCCTAGCAGCGTTCCTATATTTCCTATAATTCCTATAAATTTGAAAAAGTTCCTATTTTTTCCTATATTTTTCGTATATGTGGTTTTTCCGTGAATATATTTTTTGAATTTTGCCGAATTCCGCAATTTTTTTTTTATCACAAATTTTGTCAATTCTATACAAAAAAAAAAAAAAAAATAATAATAATAATAATAAATAAATAAATTTCTTGGGTTTGTTACGGTACTAAAAATTTCATCATTTGATTCGAAAATAATCTCTAATTTCATCAGTCGGTTGAAGAAAAAAAAATAGTGATCTTCGTCAATGGATCTTAGAACAAAAATTTAAATTTTGCCAAACTGTTGTTAAAAAAAAAAAAAAAAAAAAAAAAAATGTGGATTTTGTCAATCAATTATTGAAAAAATTGTAAATATTTATTTTTAATATGTTGCTGATAAAAATTATTTCTTAAACTTATTTCTATCAAATGTGGAATAAAAAATAGCAAATTTCTTCAACGAGTCACGTTAAAAATTCATTGATTTCTTAAGCTGCATTAAAAATTCATTGATTTCTTAAGCTGCATTAAAAATTCATTGATTTCTTAAGCTGCATTAAAAATTCGCTGATTTCGTCAATTTGTTGCTGCAATATATCGCGAAATTTGTCGATTGGTCATTTATAAAAATCATAAATTTGATTGAAAATCATTGAATTGAATAACTGAAATTACACATTTCTGTACTATTTTACAATACATTTTTAAAGGAATAAAAAACTATCCATGCCTTATGCAAGTTTTTAATCAATAACATTTTCTAACATTTCTTCGCTTTCGGGGGGAGGGGGGGGGATGGTTTATTGTTAATTTTCTAAACCTTTTGAATTTAATAACCATCTATGTTAATTTTTGTGTGTGTGAATCTATTTATTTGGGCCGAAAAATACAAAATATAAACGGTGATCTTACAAAAACAAAATTCATAATCGCATTAATTATCAGTAACATTTTTTAATATTCCTCGAACTTCGGGATTTTGATAACAAATTTTTAGCGTTTATTTTTAAAACTTTATAAATTTATCACCCTTCAACAAAAATGGATATTTTTATGAATATTCAAATTTAGTATATAATATTAATATTCAAATTTTATATATTGTCCAAAATATAAAAAAACTGTGAACATATACCATTTAATAATGTATTAAAGGTGGTCTTTTTTTTGGGGGGGGGGGGGGCTTTCCAAAAATGCCAATCTCTTTGGCTCATTCACAAAATCTTTTTTACACAGAAATGCATGGAATTTTTAGATATTACTATTCAAGTGCCAAACAATGGCACTACGTTTTCCATTTTCCTAAAAATTTGTCGCACCTTCAATTACAATCCATTAGCTACTATGACGAACTTTTCATGACTATAGTGCCTTACAAATTGACAGAATGTGCAATTCTTATTGCCATTTTAGGAGAAGACTTTTCTATTTATCGAAAACCAGAAAAGCAATTCGATTTCTTACAACCGGAAAAGAATATTTGCAAATTCGTATGTATCTGCGGTTAAAAATAACCTCTTGAATATGGTAGAAAGTAATTAGTTTGAATTTGACAACAACTTTCAAAATTCTTGAGGAAAAAAGAAAAAAATTGTGAAATACTTTGAAAAAAAAAAATACTTTTATTCAATTTATATTGGTTGTCTCTATCCTTAATTTACATAAGGCGATTCACTAAACAAGAATTCCCCCATTGAACAACGCGAAACTTTCTGAATCATTTTTAAACATAAAAGCACGATTCTTCAGGTACGATCATTGAAGGGATTTTCAATGTAACAGTTTTTTTTTTATTTTTCTGATAAATGAATTGCAACTTGAATTATAAATTATTGCTGTCTCAGAAAGCAACGTTTCCCTTTTCTGCGGTGTCGCGTCCGGAAATTCGGCCCAATGGTTTAATATGCCTTGCGCTTAGATAAAATGTATTCATATATTTATGTATTTTAATATTATTTTACAATATATTAAAAAAAATTCTTTCTATATTTTCAGGAGATTTTTAGTGTTAATTTTTAAAACTATGGGAATTTAACGGCCATAAATATTTATATTTTTTTTTGGTGGGGGTGGGGGGGGGGGATTTTGAGGTTAAGGTTTAGAACTTAGCTCATACATATATTTGGAGCAAAATGTAAACATTTACTTCATTCAACATTACATAAAAAACTTAATTTATTTCTTACTTTGTGAAAAAATTGCATAGGATAATGCAATATAATCGATAAAATGCATAGGAAACAAAATGAAAAAAAAAATGCATAATCCCCTCTAAAATGTATAGTGCTTATCGCCGTGCACAATTTATTCTAAGGATGCCTAGGAAATTAATAAATAATTATATAAATTACTATATTTCACGAAGTCACACATTCAAGATATCATTGTGCGTCTTAAAATGCATGAAATTTGCAGGTATGCATGAAATTTTATATTCCAGTTCTTTCGAATCGAATATCTTTTTTAGTTTTCCTTATATTACATCTTTAATTATAATCGATCGCTCCACAATGACGACTGATAGCAGAGATTTATTTGTCGAATGGTGAGGTCAACTTCATTTAATTTTTTGTAACTCCTTTTTTTTTTTTTTTTTGCTCTATTTTGTATTGTACAGCAAGAAGACCGAAGAACAAAAAATGATCTTCTAAATTTACACTTCACAAAATTTCCACCTTTAATTTCCTCTGACATCCCTTTCCCATCATATAAAATTACATTAAGTTATTTCTAGTAATTAGATATTTTTATGTTATTAAAATTACAACAAAAATATTTTAATGTAATTTTATTCGATGTTTTTGCATTAAAATATATGTTTCTTTTTAATTATTAAAATATAGTCCTTGGGTGATATTAAATATTAAAACTTAGTTTCATTAAGAAGAACCGATCTAAAAAATTATAATATTTTATTAACTGATAATAAATTATTAAAAAGAAAAATATAAATAAATAAAATTAAATATTAAAACTTAGTTTTATTGACAAGAATAGATTTAAAAAAAAATCAGAGTAACTGGGATCTTACTTAATCAATAAAGAAATAAGCAAAATTTTAAAAGGCGAAATAAAGAGGATCGAACCCGCTACCTTTGAATTACTAGATATATGCTTTAGCCATTACACCATATCATCTACGTGAATTTTACGAAACGATTCTACTACTCCCCACATAAGTTTATAGGAGGATTTCGCGCTTGGCGATTTTTCTTTCTTCGCCAACATCTATTTTGATTACGATGACAGCAAAAAGAGGAAAAAAAATGTTTGTGATTCGATTCCACTAAAACAAAGCAAGGATATATATACATTTTAGTCATAGAAATAAAAATACTCCAAATTATATATATATATTAAAATATAATCAGATAAAGAAAGAATAATGCTCGTGCTGACAGAATGCAAACGAAACTTCGGGGGGAAAAAAATATTTTTTCAAGAAAATTGCGAAATTCTTAGACAAAATTGTGTTTATATCCATAATATAAACATTTCTGAACCTGAAAATTGGTGTTAAAAATCTAAAGAAGCGTGAAAATATTATGAATTACATAATTTTAAAAACGCTCTATTTTCGTCCTGTATGTAATGTCTATGGTAGCACTACAGTCGATCGCCTGCGGCGGTTGAAAACAGCTTTGGACCAATCAGAATTTATTGCCATCATGTCGTTTCTCTTATCCATTGTAGGTTCTCTAGCTTCACGGGGGCTCCCTTCCCCTTCTTTTTAAGAGGAAAGTTCATTTTTTAGATGCCTCTAGCACAAGTTTTACACTCTGGTACTGATATTCCAAGAATCTTCCGAAATACACCTCCACAAATTTGAAGATGTTCATGGTTCTTAGTCTTTATAGTATCTTATCGTAATGCCTTTGAAAGCGCACTGAGATGCGCTTAAAAAAACTTTCAAGGTGAAAATTTTACTTTTCTGGATGTTTCATGGAAGGAAAGAAGACTGCACGGTTTCTTGAAGGAGGCGTTTGAGATGTTAATTTCAAAATAAAATTATCTTATGCAATTTTGTTTTTGCTTGAAAAAAAGCTTTGTGGAAGCGTTATACATCTTGCATTGAGACAGTTGAATACATGAGGTTCGCTTTCTGGTGAGTGCACTTTGAGAGGACCGGAAATGCCTAGGTTTATGCCTGAGAATAAAAATTAAATCTTTTAACATCTTCTGACAGTAAGAAATATAGAGAACGATTCCCCATTTTGAACTTACATTTTAATCTTCATTTGCGTGTATTCTTTACTAGCCCATGTGTTCGTATTTCTTTTTCTATTCTTCACCCATCCGCTACAAAATGCAAGAGTTTATTCACTGTCCATTATACATAAGACATGCTGTAAAACTTATTTAATTAGTTTGTATGAATGGAACAGGTAAAATCTTTAAACGAAAATAGCAACAGGTCGCAGAGAAATGAAGGAAAATTACTGTAATAGTAGCTGATAAGCTAGGCGTCCGTTGGTCTTACGCATGCGCAGGGATAAAGCTAGTTTTGTAGCGAACTCCCTAGAGGATAAGGCAAGTTTTGAAACCAAACCAATATTTTAAGAACCCAAAAATAAAGGATAAAAATATTTTTTTTACAGATTATAGTGTTTTTTCTGTGCAGGTTTACCAATAGAATAGATTGGTAGAGAAAACTCTATTTTTTAAAGTTTGAATAAGGCGAGTTTTGAAATTCACGTCCTCATTTGCACAATGTGTTTGGAAAGCAAAAATCAAGAAAATTCTTAAATATTGATAAAATATCTTTTTGATTCTTATGTCTTTAAGTTTTATGAGAGGAGTGAAATTCTCTTAACCAAAACTTACGTCATACATGCACATAAGTGACAAAGCCTCCTTATTTGTTTAGATCTTTTTTAAAGTCATACCCTTCAGTTAGTGTAATAACAATAATATTTAAAAAAATATTTGAACGACATAGTTATGGAGTAAAAGTATTACACAGTCAAGCTAATGATGAGAATCTAAATTTCCTACTTTCTGACACATTTGCAAAATCGTTTGTAATATCCATGCATAAGATATCTTCTTCAAATCGCAAAAATGAGATATTTTCGTACTCTCTATAAAAACCCAACTTATTTAATGAAAGTTTATATATATTATATAGCCATTAATCCCCGGACACATTCAATTTTAAACATTTTAATACATGGAAATTATTCCAGAGAGAAACATTCGCCTTGGATACAATATTTCAAATGAAAATCAAATTTCGAAGTACCGTAATTTCTGACCTATAATCCGCGGATTATCTGTTAAAAAACCTCAAAATTTTTAAGTGCGGATTATCTGCTGAAATTTTTTAAGCAGAAGTTCAAGGCAGACATCCAGTTTCTACCGGCAGTCATAAAATAAAAATGTAAACAGTTATCAAACGATTGTCTGCTATCGACCGTTCGTGGAGTTGCTTGTGATTGGTTCACATATGACGTCAAAGTGCTAGTGGGAGTGGCTTCCGATTATGATTTTATTTTTAGCCTTTTCTTGGCAACATGTTTCTATGAAGAACAAAACGTTTCTCAACTCATCCCTTTCAAAAATTGCAATCTCAATCATTTATGAAATAGCTCCTCCCAAAATTACGGCAATTTTACAGATTACGATGATTGATATTACGATGCAACCAATGGGAATCCATCACACATTAATCGAATGAATCATTATCATATCGTAGTTTCATAATTTTGCTGCTGCCCTCTATGGATAGGATCATAAAATACAATTATGTCCTTGTAATTTAAAAAACCAAAACGTATTTGATGGTATATCACGTTTAAAGTTATAATAATGTCTAAGAGAAAGCTTGTTATTTAACGCTGCAGAATTGAAACAGAATGTTATTTTAAAAGCAGAAGATTATTTAAAAATAGAAATTATTACAGAATTATCTGTATTCGCAAGACATTCAACGTTTTAGATATAAGATTCAATGAAAAAAGTTATTTGTATTTTTTAACTTGTAATTATTTTATTATTATTATTTTTCAGTTATTTTATTACAATTATCATTTAAATAGAGCAACTAAATAAATAGGGAGGTGGTTTATTAGTAGTACTTTAGAATGTTGAAAACGATGAGTAATTCTCGTATAGTCCGGCGTATAATCCGCGGATTATACGGCGATGCGGATTATCTGCTGAAATTTTTTTATAAGGGCTAAAAATTGCGGCTGCGGATTATACGCCGATGCGGATTATAGGCCGGAAATTACGGTAATTGCTTAAAATGCGCAAAGGCCAACATAGTGAAAAAGATTCCAAGCCGGGACTCGAACCCGGGCCATCAGTATAGACGGTCTATACTGATGGCCCGGGTTCGAGTCCCGGCTTGGAATCTTTTTCACTATGTTGGCCTTTGCGCCTTTTAAGCAATTACTTCGAAATTTGATTTTCATTTGAAATATTGTATCCAAGGCGAATGTTTCTCTCTGGAATAATTTCCATGTATTAATATAGTTTCTATCGATGCTGGATTTAATTATGTTTCGTGTTAGCCCCAGGTCGATGGCTCACGATAAATATTCCATCTTGTGCTGCGTTTGTAGCCTTGCCAACATATAATAGTGAGAAATTTTCCTAGCTGCGTATCGTTCCAAGTGGTTTAGTCGGTAGAACGTCAGTGTGCTATACTGATGGCCCGGGTTCGAGTCCCGGCTTGGAATCTTTTTCACTATGTTGGCCTTTGCGCCTTTTAAGCAATTACTTCGAAATTTAATTTTCATTTGAAATATTTAAACATTTTGTCGAATATTTAAAGTTATTCTTGTCTGATTTTTCTGGAACTTCAGGGTTAAGAAGAATATGTATGACATCATATTTATCATCAGCGGTTTGATCAGAAGGACAATTAGCGGGGCAAAGCAAAATAACAGAAAAATAATATTTAGGATTACATTGTAAAAAAAATGCATGGAGTTATCTATTGCTATAGCTTATGAATATGTGGATATTGTGCACTATATATATTCATTTGTGTAAGAATAGCACGCATATTCATGAAGATATGTTGATTTTTTTTCAAAAAGAACGAATATATTTTTTTCACGAATATTTGGATGTTGTACAACATGTGCATACATTTGTGTAAGCAAACCACGTATATTCATGAAAATATATTGATTTTTTTCAAAAAGTAAAAAAAATTCTTGCATGTTTTTTATTATGTCATATAGGGTTTTCTACCAAAGTTAATGTCATTTTCAGAATATTTGACAAAATGTAGTAGAAATAATATAGTTCAGCTGAAATTTAAATATATTAAACATTTGATGAAATATGAGTAGTTCTGTGAAATATTTTTTATCTGCGCATGCACGCACGATAACAAATATATTTTTTTATGATTTAATAGTCTCCTATGGAGCAACTCATAAGAAAAAGCTCATCAAATATCGTGAAAATTCAGGAAGATATGGAATATAGAGAAAACTGAATGGAAAATTGTTCTCTCAAAGCTTCTTAATGATAAGGGATTTTACATAAACTTATTTTTATTAACTGGCTTTTGGCAAGGAGAAACTGGCATTAAATTTGGTAGAAAACCCTGCATCATTTAAACAAAAAACATGCAAGAGTTTTTTGAACATTTTAAAAAATCGATATATCTCCATGAATATACGTGGTATGCTTACACAAATGTATACACATGTTGTACAATATCCAAATATTCGTAAGCTATAACGATAGATCATTTCGTACATTTTATTTTACAGGGTGATCCCAAATATTATTATTTTCCTTTGATGTTTTGTTGTCCCTCTAATTGTCCTTCTGATCAAATCGCCGTAGGTAAATATGAAGTCAAACCTATTTTTCATAATCCTGAAGATCCAGAAACATCCGACAAGTGTATTTTCAAATACCCGACAAAATGTCTAAAACTGAAAGTGTCCGGTAATGAATGGTTACATAAAGTTGGTATTTTAAGGGGACCGGGAAAGCAAAGTTCAACCAAAAAATCGATTTTTACTTTTTTATATCATTAAATAGCTTAAACTTTTATCTTTCCAACGATGCGTCACACATGTTTATATATAAAATATAAGTGTTGAAATTACTCATTCTTTTCTAAGAGTACTTCACATCTTAACCCTCTGGCTGCGCAACCCGAGATATGCTCGGGCATGCATTTCCCCGTCAAATTAATACTATTTTGTTGTTCCCACCAGTTATTTTTTTTAGCGAAAATTTTATCTGATTTAATCAGGACATTTTCCCCGATTACGTTAGCCAAAATTCTCTGCTTTAAAATACCGGTGATAAAAGATTAAAAATTCTGTAAAAGACGCTCATCGCGAAGAATTACTTACGCAGCGAGAGGGTTAATGGCCATTTAAATCTTTAATTGACTTTTTCTCAAAACTTGGATTTTTCATGTTTATGTTCATTTTTTTCAATATCTATTAAACTTAAGAACTCAGATTTTTTTAATACTTATGTTATATTGTATAGTTTAACACAGGGATTTAGTGATTTGTTGAGAATTATTTATTTTAGGCAGTGAAATCTTACCAAAAATGCTAATTTAAAAATGACTTTCAATAAATAATTAATTTTTAGTTTCACTTAGAAAGAAAATGTTGTGTTAAAATACGTAAATCATGTTATTCTAACTACTCTAAAAAATCTAGACCTCTATCTTTCACCATTTCTGAGAAAAGGCACACAAAGTTGGTGAATTTAAACATGGCGGAGATAGGACTTTCCCGGTCCCCTTAAGCTGATTGCAATACACTGACAGTCACAGAAATTCCACCATTTATTAACCAGATATAAATGGAGATATGTAAAATCTGTATTGAAAGAAAATCTTAATTATTTATAGCATAAATAAGAATGGCTTTAAATTAGATTCAAAATACAGAATGGAGATAGTTAAAAATAGATTTGACTCATAGGTTTATTTATTTGCTGTTGTTTTAACAAGCATTACCTAAAAGAATTTCAAAATATAAAAAAAAATTAACAAAATAAAACACATGAATGCACATTAATTATAAGTTTATTAAAAGTACAATTTGACAGATAGTGCATTTAAATAATATCCAATTAATTATTCAAGAATTCTACATTATGGTCGTGTATCAATTTAATGGCTTTTACAATTCCGGAATTATAATTATTGTCAACAACAAAAGGATGCGCTGCAAAAGATCCCGCCACATACTGATCGACATAAACATTCTGCAAAGATGGGCATGAGCGGATGAGGAAAAAAACACCCTCATATGTCACCCAAGTATGACTGAGGCAGATTGTCTTTAAGTGAGGAAATGCTATATTAATATTTATATCAGCATCATTTAAATCTGCATGACACAGGTATAATACTTCCAAATTAAGTCCATGATTCTTTATTGTTGCAAAATGCCTGGAATTAATTTTTGTGCATCCCAGATTCAAAACATTTAACTGATTCCAGAAAGAAATGTCATCATTAAACCAGGAATCAGTTATACGTGTACCGTATAAACACAATTCCTTCAAGCAGGGCAATTTTGAAAATTGAAGCTTATGGTAATAGTTAAGGTAACAGCAACTCACATCTAAAACTTTAATTTTAGAATCAATATCAAATTTGCTTCCTAAAGGACGGTTTGGAAAGTTAGAACAATGAAATATCAAAAATTCTACATCCGGTAAAAAATGGGTGCATAAATCTATAACTCTAGGAAGAGTAGCAGATAACAGAGCATATTTCAAAATTAAAATTTTGAGATGGGGGCATCTTCCTTGCAGCCTCACACAAAGTTCTACAAAATTTAGTTGTTCAGTCCAATCGCTGAGACATCTAAAGTCTAATTTGATACAAGTGACAGAAAAGGGTAGCGCATTGACAAAACATTTTGCCACAGTAATTTGGGATTTATGACTCCAGTGAAATTTCACATTCACCTTTTTCCACAGATCTGGTCTCCTTGCCATTATATTCCATCTTCTGCAGACTCTAATAAGAATAGAAAAATGTAAACATGAAAATGCCTATATATAGTGGTATGCAAAATGATATAAGAGACAAAAAGAAATCTGACCACTTTTGGTAAACAAATGCACAAATTTTTGAATTAAAATATTATACATCATGTTCTAATATTAAAGCAATAATTTACAAAAATTGTATATATTTTATAAAATCTATTTTAAAATATCTAATTTACTATATTTATTCTGTAGCAAAGGAATAATCATGTAAATATTTCAAAACCACAACTTGTGATTTGCGGATATTTTTGGCATATCATTTGACAAAGCATTTAAAAAGATTCTGAGCGCATTTGTCTACACTATAAAAAAAAATCCGACCAGTTTTCCTGTAGGAATCGGAAAAATAGTTGCCCTTATCGTACCGGAAAATTTTCCGACCCAGCTCAGAATAAAATCCGTAAAAAAAAGAAATAGTCAATTAAACGGTATTTTACGGATTTTATTCCGAGCTGGGTCGGAATTTTTCCGGTACGATAAGGGCAACTATTTTTTCGATTCCTACAGGAAAACTGGTCGTATTTTGTTTACAGTGTACTGAAAAATCTACAAGAAGGCTGAGAATTCAGAAATAATCCAAAAGTTCGGTTGTTCTCAGGGTCGTAAAAAAAAAGAAACAAAAGAAAATTGGAAACCAGATAAAGACTCCAGCATCAGTATGGGCTAAAAGAAAAGCAACAGAAAAGATGGCAAATCTTATAATGTAAAAAAAATGTAATATTAAGGTAATGTCTGCATTAACATCCCAATTACAAAAATCAAGAATTCAGTTTCCAGATAAATATATAAAGCAACAAATGAATTTATATAAATAAATTTTCAATGATAAAATAAGGTTTAATTTTGATAGTATTCATTCATTTCGGTATGATCTTCAAAGGAAAGTGATGTATTTCCTATGCTTCAACTAGGTGGAGTCACCCTAATGGTTTCAATCTACTTTTTCCTCAGAAAGTAGGCTTAGAACTGCCACTAATAACCTGAAGATTATCTAAAAAAATTACCTTCAGAGCGGCCTCTCTTCGACCGCAGCCCTTTAATCTTCCACTTATTCCGACTCTTTTGCGGAAGCTAGGTTTGTACGTCCCCAGCCACGTCCAGAGTATAAGAGATTCTAGCGGAAGCCAGGTTGAAAAAAAAATCAAAAATTGATACCGGACAAATTTAAAAGGGAAATTACACAAATTAAAGACACCGAAAACCGGGAAGGGAGGGCACGACCCCTACTTCTTCTAGCTTATTATTAGTGTAATATAAGTTTTAAGGGAAACCTTTCATGTTAATGTGTCAAAAAAGCACTAAAAGTGAAAATATTAGATTTATTTATACAAAAAACATAAAAGTTAAATAAGTACATACGTACTTTAGTATAGGTAATAAGTATAAAAGTTACATGGATATTTTAAGGGAAAAAATAGAAGATAAATCTATGAACCAACGGCTACATAAGTACTTAAGTATCTCATTCTCTTTTTTATTTACCACAATGGAAGTTCGATATGCCCAATATACCTGTGGGGAATGTAACATATTTTTTATAACGAACTAGAACGTTATTCGTTATTAGTCTTATTCGTTTCGATAATTTTCTAATAATCTCACTTTGCCTCTTCATCTGTATCATAAAAAAAATTCTTCAGAAATTCTACACACATCTGAGGAAATTTTGCAGACTTAACTCTACTTTCAAAATATCTGCAGATATTTTTAAAGACATTTCATACACATTTTGATGATTTGAATTACATTTAAAATATCTGCAGAAATTTTTAAACATTTTGCATGTTTGATTTAGCTTTAGAATAATTGCAGAATTTTTGAAAACTTTTGAACATTACAAGGTAAACGAAATTTCTCTTCAGATATTCAACAGTTATCAGAAAATCTACAAAATACCTACAGAATTTATTCAGACATTTTGAATATTATAAGACAAACATTTTCCTTCTAAAATTCTAAAAAAAAATTAGAAGACAATCTTGGTACTATTAATTGTCTTCAAAAATTTAGCTGTAAGATTTTAAGTATCTAGGCATTGAAGAAATAGGAACCGCAGAACAATATCCAGGAAGGGGGCTGGATTTTGAATAATACATCTGAGGTCCGCAACTTTTTTTTTTATCTTATACTATGATACGAGCAAAAATTGTGTGTGTGTATGTAAATTTTATCTTGAAAACGGCTTTAACGATTTTGACAAAATTTTGTATTTAACCATTTTCAGGCACGAGAAACCCACTGGGCTAGGTGACATGTTCGAGAAAATTCGATTAGGTGGGTCATTTTGGGTCATAATGGCTCAGGGTCAAGCTAAGTATATCTAAAAAAATGCTCAATCGATTTTAACTAAATTTTGAATCCAATCGTTTTTTGACACGAGAAAACAATTGGACTAGGTCACATGTTCGAAAAGTTTGGATTAATGGGTCATTTTTGTGTCAAACCAATTTCATCTAAAAATCGGCTGTAACGATTTTTACTAAATTTTGTATTCTACAGTTTTGGATTACGAGAAGACCATTGGGCTACGTCACATGTTAGAGAAAATTCGATTAGTGGGTCATTATGGCTCACTCTAATTTTATCTAGAAAATGACTCCAACGATTTTGACTAAATTTTGTATTCTATCGTTTTCGGGCACAAGAATGCTATTGGGCTAGGTCGCATGCTCAAGAACATTCGATTAGTGGGTCATTTTGGGTCACAATGGGCCAGGGTCCAGCTAATTCTATCAAAACACGGCTCAAACGATTTTGACAAAATTTCGTATTATACCGTTTCTGGGCACGAGAAGATCATTTTGCTAGGTCACATGCTTGAGAAATTTTGATTAATGGGTCATTCTGGGGTCACTACGGGTCAATCTACTTTTATCTAAAAAACGGCTGTAACAATTTTGACTGAATTTTGTATTCTACCGTTTTCGGTCTTGAGAAGATCATTGGACTAGATCATTTGTTCGAGAAATTTCGATTAATGGGTCATTTGGGGTCACTGCGGGTCAAACTAATTTTATCTAAAAACGGCTCTAATGATTTTGACTAAATTTTGTATTTTTCGTTTTCAGGCCGATGAAGACAAATGGGTTAGGTTGCATGTTCAAGAACATTCAATTAGTGGGTCACAATGGGTCAGAGTCACGTTAATTGTATCTAAAAAAGTCTCAAACAATTTTGACAAAACTTTTGCATTATGCCGTTTCAGGGCACGAGAAGATCATAGGGCTAGGTTATATGTTCAAGGAATTTCGATTAGTGGGGCATTTTTGGTCACTATGGTTCGGGTCAAGTTAATAGTATCTAAAAAAAGGCTCTAACGATATTGAGAAAATTTTACACTATACCGCATTCGGGTACGAGAAGATCACATGTTCAAGAAATTTCGATAAATGGGTCAATTTTGGGTGACTACGGGTCAAAAAAAATTATCTAGAAAACGGATCTAACGAATTTGAATAAATTTTGCATTCTATCGATTTCGAATTTGAGAAGACCACTGGATTAGGCCGTATGTTTGAGAAAATTTGATTAGTGGGTCTATATGGGTCCGGGTCAAGCTAACTTTAACTAAGAATTATTAAACGATTTTGACTAAATTTTGTATCCTACCGTTTTTAATTACCAGAACACCATTGAGCTAATTCACATGTTCGAACAAATTTAAATAGTGGGCAATTTTGGGTAACTACGGGTGAGGGTCACGAAACCGAGAAGTCGGCAACTGCCAATACGTTGGAGATATTGGACAAAATATTGGCGAAATTTGGCCGAAAAATCGACTTTCAAGATTATGAATGCCAAAACACGTACTTGGCGCAAAATAAAAGAGTGTCTAATGAAATCTATATCTATCTATCTATACTAATACTATAAAGAGGAAAAAAATGTTTATTCGTAGGAGGTAAGCTCTGGAACTACGGAATCGATTCCAAAAATAATGGTATCAAAATGATGGTGTTAGTCCAACTTAGAACATAGGCTATATCTTATGTCCGTGCCACTGGCCAAAAGGCGGTGCAGGTGCAAAAAACATTCTAAAAATGTGACTTTTGTGTTACTGAAAGGCCTAGAAACAGGAAACTTGGAATGTTAGTTACTTAAAAAATACTAATGATCTCTAAGGACATTTCTTAAAAAAAATCCGAATTAAAAAGGGGTGAAAATGCGCAAAAAGCGTTCTAAAAAACGTTCTAAATGGCGATTTTTACGCAATCTCCAGAAATACCGAACCGATTTTAAAAATAAGGGTGTCAACATGATGGTGATAACTCTTGCTCCAACATAGGCTACATTTTATGTCGGTGCCATTACCCCCAAAGGGGGTTGCAGGAGCAAAAATACGTTCGAAAATACGATTTTTGTGTTACTGAAGGGCCTAGAAACATGAAATTTGGAATGGTAGTTATAAGATGTAAATGATCTCTAAGAACATTTCTTAAAAAATTTGAAATTTAAAAGGGGTGAAAACGCGCGAAAAGAGTTCTGAAAAACGTTCCAAATGGCGATTTCTACGCAATCTCAGAAAGTACTCAACCGATTTCAAAAGTAATGGTTGGAAATTGATAATGACAGCCCTTGCTCCAATATAGGATCTACTTCATGTCAGCGGCACTACTACCTTGCGGTTGCAATTTTAAAAACGTCCTAAATTGTGATTTTTGTGATATTGAAGGGGCTAGCAACTTGAAATTAGGTATGGTAATTACTTATGAGATGTAAATGCTCTCTGAGAAGAGTTCCTTAAAAATTTGAACGTTAAATGGGGTGAAATTAAACGAAAAGCGTTCTAAAAACGTTCTAAATAGCGATTTCTAGGCAATCTTAGTAAATATAAACCGATTTCAGAAGTAATTGTTTCAAATTGATGGTGACAGTCCCCGCTCCTACTTAGCCAATATTTTACGTTGTTGTCACAACCACCTGGGGTTACAAGAGCAAAAAATGTTCTAAATTGCGTTTTTGTGTTAAAGAGGGGGTCTAACATTTTAAACTTGGAATGGTAATTACTTCAAAGATGCAAATACTTTCTAAGAATTGTCGAAAGAAAATTCCAAATTTAAAAGGATGAAGTGAGCGAAAAGCATTCTATAAGCTAGATTAATTTTAACACAATTATTCTAATTGGTAAATAAATCATATTAGATATAAATCTCCAACTGGGCGAAAAATGTCCGGACCAGGATTCGAACCAGGGATCTCCTGGTTGGAGCCGCTAGTGCTCTGTCATCTGAGCTATCTCGGACGAATCTGGTGGAACTTTCTCACCCAGATTCGTCCGTGATAGCTCAAATGGCAGAGCACTGGTGGCTTCAACCAGGAGATCCCTGGTTCGAACCCTGGTCCGGACATTTTTCGCCCAGTTGGAAATTTATATCTAATATTCTATAAGCGTTCTAAATTACGATTTTTATGCAATCGTATGAAATACGAAACCGATTTCAAACATAATGGTTCAAATTGATGGTTATAGAACCGGCTCAAACATAAGCTACATTTTATGTCGGTGTCACAACCCGTAGAGGGTTGCAAGAGCAAAAAACTTTCTAAATTGCGATTTCTGCGGTACTGAAGAGGCTAGAAACTTTAAATATAGCACGGTAGTTACTTATAAAATATAAATGTCCTCTAAGAACAGTCGAAAATAAATTCGAAATTAAAAAGGGGTGAATCGAAAGGAAGGAGCGAAAAGCGTTCTAAAAGAGTCTCAAATTACGATTTCTATGGAATCACAGGAAATAATAAACCGATTACAGAAGTTATTGGTTGCGAATGAAGAGTGATAGTTCCTGATCCTATACAGGTTATATTTTATGCCGGTGTCAGTACCCCTTGGTTGGAAGGAAAAACAAAAAAGCCTTTAAAAACACCTAAATTCCGTTTTCTATAGAATATTAGGAAATACCAACAGATTTCAAAGTTAACCTTGGCAAATTAATGGTGACAGTCTCTTTTTCAACATTTTTCGAGACATTCTATTTCAACTCTGTTTCGGCATTTTATGTTGTTGGAACTAACAACAGAGAGGTGGTAGACTGTTGGAAAAGAAGCTTGGGATTTGACATGACGGTTAATTTTAAGATTTAAATATGTTAAGATGGTTTCTAAAAAATTCAAAACTTCAAACGAATACTGAAATGAGCATAAAAGTCTAAAAATATTTTCTAAATTATCATTTATTCAGAATTATTTTCAGTTCTTCTTATTAATTAAAATCTCATTTCTGTCTATTGCCCTTTTATAATGAAATTTGGTCAAACTGTGGCTTAATTTGTAATTTTTGAATTATTCCAAAAAGTGTTCTTCCAATAAAAAATAGTCATGGAAATATCACTTGACATGTTTCAACTATTACGCGAGCAACGCCGCGAAGTTTACCAGTTTGGCTATATTTAAGAAAACAAATTGGCTTTCAGAATGGGAAGAATTTTTTTAGACATTCTTAATAGGAATCAAGATGCATGGTTAAGCCAATCAGAATAGAGCTAAAAATGTGATTTGGATTAATGTCCTTTCGTTGTAAATGTGCAAATCATATAAAGTTTATAAACATGCACATACATACATAATTTTCATATTGATTGTTTTTGTAAATGATACTGTTATAAATAACATGCTTTATAGCAATAATACAGAGAGAATGACACAATGAAAATATTAAATCGATTTGAACACAAAGTTAATTTTCACCAAGATTAGCTCGGTCGCCCCCGCTTGTTGTATATAAATTTGAAATAAACTAAAATAAAGACATTTTTGTCATAAACTTCTGTGTACGACACTTTTAAAACATAATATAAAAAGCAATACTGAAATTTTACAACTAATAAATATGTTTTATATTCAATAATAAATTTTTACAAGCGCAGAGCATTTTTCAAAAAAGAAAATTTGATAATTGATTTGATTTTCTACCGGGAGTTCAGCCTCCTGAACAAGTGCTAAATAGGGGCATTTTCCTGCAAGAGGGATTTCTAAAGCTTCAGGTGCGGGATACATTCTTTTTTGGGGGGATGTCCCTTATGGCGACCTTCTTACTTTATAGGTCAAAATTAACATTTTTACCCACTGGCCTAGGACCAGTACACTGATTTTTTTCACTGGCCAGTTTTTTTTAACCACTGGCCAGTAACAAAGTTATGTACGCTCCATACAAAATTGTGTTTTTTCTAACTATCAACATTGTAATTTACTAATATATATTACTTACCATTCGATATGATTACACTCAACTGAAAAACTTTATTTTTACTATTAATTGCAATGAAATAAATTCACAGGAAACTTTTAGAAAGGTTACAGCAGAGGGGGGACAGCCCCCCCGCCGGCACTAACTAATATGCATTTTTCTGTGACCATTTAACGAATTTCGTGATCTTTTGACAAAATTCACGTTTCTTCGTGGCTTTTTGCAAAATCTGCGTTTTTTCCGCGATCTCTTCACAAAATCTGCGTTTTTTCGTAATTTTTTAACGAAATTTGAGGGCTTTTTTCAACATTCTTTGAAAATATTTTCATTTTTTTCCACTTTGAAGAATTTTGTGATTCTTTTTCGCGAGTCTTTGACGAAATTTGCGTTTTCTCCGCGATCTTTTCACGAATTTTTACGTTTTTCGGCGATACTTTGAAGAACTTTGTGATTCTTTTTCGCGATTCTTTGACGAAATTTGCGTTTTCTCCGCGATTTTTTCACGAAATTTGTGTTTTTTCCGCTATATTTTGCGTTTTATCAACGATGTTTTCACGAAAGTTGCGTTTTCTCCGTGATCTTTTCATGAAAGTTGCGTTTTTCCGCCATCTTTTGACGAAATTTGCGTTTTTTCCGCGATCTTTTGACGAAATTTGCGTTTTTTCCACGATCTTTTGACGAAATTTGATTTTTCTCCGTGATCTTTTGACGAAATTTGCTTTTTTTCCCACGATCTTTTGACGAAATTTGCGTTTTCTCCGTGATCTTTTCACGAAAGTTGCATTTTCTCCGCGATCTTTTCACAAAAGTTGCGTTTTCTCCGCGATCTTTTCACGAAAGTTGCGTTTTCTCCGCGATACTTTGAAGAATTTTGTGATTCTTTTTCGCGATTCTTTGACGAAATTTGCGTTTTTTACGTGGTCCGTGTCGAAATTCGCGTTTTTCCACGATTCTTTGATGGAATTGGAGATTTTTTTCTGCGAACGATTGACGAAATTGATTTTTTTCGGCGACCATATCAAAGCGATATTTTTATGTCCGAATTTTCAGACTGATGACCTTTTTTTTCCGGAACCGAATGCCTTAAATTTTCAGAAAATCCGAGGCAGAATCACCCCTGCTACTTTCTTTTCTTACGTTCGGGAGAATCGCCGATCTGGACGCCGCAAATTCCGAACGAGTTTCACCCTTTTCCTCCCTGGCATCGATCTTTCAACCATCGCATTTGGCGAGTGGTGCCCATTGAGTTTGGCGAGTGAGGACAATAAAGTTAATCGCCGCGTTTTAAGTGTTACTCAACGCCTGGCGAGTGGCGAGTGCTAATTTTGTGCTATATCTTACTTTCAACACTCCTCTCAACCCTCCTTTAAGATACATTTAAAATACATAAAAATAAAAACAAAACTACAAATTATCTGCATGGGGGATTTAGGAGTGCCTCATTCATCCTCTCTCTAGATACACTAAATGGAAAAAAATTTACTTCTTTCTTCTTTTTGTGTTTAATAGTTTAGGTTACTGAAATAGAATAAATTTCGCTGTTTTTGAAAATCGGAGAAAAAATTACGTTTCTAAATCTGGGGAAGGGGGTTCCTCTTGCAGCTCTGAATCTAATATAGAACTGAATCCCTCGTTTCATTAAGACCAATCGCACTTGAATATGGGTTTAGTCCACCAGGTGTCCTGATGGGAAAACGCTTACGAGCTCCTATTCCTTTAATGAAAGACAAGTTAAAGCCTAAAGTATTAGACGATAAATCCTTATTAAAAAATAAAACAAGAAAAGATCGAGGAACAAAATTATTACTTCAATCGTCATGATCGAGCTAAACAACTATCACAACTAGACGTCGGTCAGCAAGTATGGATATCCGACATGCGGACGTATGGAAAGATAAAAAGTGCTCATGAAGCTCCGAGATCATACAGGATTGAGACTCCTCGAGGTATTTTAAGACGGAATCGCGTATATCTGCATCCTTCTATGGTTCCAAAATCTTTCTGATGGAAGGATAATGATATCCCAGTGAAGGAAAATGGTATTCCTAATGATACATCCATGAAAGATGGCTTCCAGGATACAGTGCTTTTGATGATCCTGTTAACACCACTCATTCTCCTAATGCTCGTGTTCCAGAGATCCTGCAGGTCAGTCCATTTAAGACTCGGAGCGGCAGAACAGTCCGTGCTCCTTCAAAATTATTGAAGAGAACTTTTAAAGGGGGAGATGTGTTGTAATGTATCTAGCAACATTTTCAAAAGAGACTTAATGGGAACTCGGGGTTAGAGGCTAGGTGGAGTTCTATTTATTTTCTAAGCCTGTAACTATGCTGTACGTATTGCACGCTTGAGACAGTTCTATATAAGAAAGTAGATTAAAAATCTTAGTATTTTTTACGTATTACACAAAATTTTCCTCCGTACCAAAAAATACTTCTTGAAATGGTGCTCTTGCATCTGAGGATTGAAATTTAAATATTTTAGAAATTTGATTGTCTCATGGTTAATATCCATTATGAAGATTTTATATCGAGAATAGATAAAAGTTTTTTATGTCAGAATTTTTGGACTGATAATTGATGTTTAAAAATTTTGTAATTGACTGCCTGAAATTTGTGAAATTTTTGGAATATAACCAAACTTGCTCTTGGAAAATCGGAGCGGCGCTCTTAGAAAATCGTCAACGAATTTTTAAAAATAGTATGGTGCTTCTAAAAAATTCATGCCACACTTAAAAAATAACATGGCACATTTCAAACATAGCATGGCACACTTAAAAAAATCGCACGGCGCCACACTGTACTAAACATGCCTTGTTTAATCTCTACAGTAGTGCAACCAAAATTTTTGTGTATCTCTATAAATGTGGGATAACTGTTTGGCGCATCATACTCTACAATAAGCATCTCGTAGGTAGTCTGTGTATATATAAATATACCTATAATCAAACTTTTTAAATTATAAACCATTTTAACAAATGAAAAATTAACCAGAAAAATAAAATCATTTATGATACCATAAAACTTATTATCCAAAATGCTGTATATTATATTGGAATAATTAAAAATGTAATAAGAAAACTTACAAAAGGAATGTAAAAAACATGGATAAAAATTAAAACTTATATTGTGAAATTTTTCGTCAGGGGTAACATTTTTACAAAATAAGTAAAACAGAGTTGATTTCTGATTGAGAATAGCAAGCTTAGCTTCAAAGGCTACTTCTTAAATTGCACTATCAACTGTCATCAGAATATTAAGATATAAACCAAAGAAATAAAATGGAAATCAAATAAATTATGAAACTGAAATTTAAAAAAAAAGAAAAATGAGATTAATTTTACCAATAAAGCTGAGAAGATTTCAACTTCCATAACATTGCCCGGCAAATCTTTATGATGAATTATGACTTTCGTGTGGGAATACAATATAATTACAGTTAGCAGTAAAAATTGACTACAATAATATTATCAAAAAATATTTATTGTATATATATTTATATTTTACCTTTATAAAATCAAATAAAATCTATAAAAAAATAAAATATATTATCATCTAAAATTAAAAATATTAACAGTTAGTTATAATAGAGATTAAATATTTTTTTGAAAAAGGCTAATAATGAAATATCTTACATTATGGTTGGCTATAGTTTTGTAGTGCTGCCATCTACTGACTAAATTGAAACTTTAAGCGATTGAAGGATATATATATTAATAATGAAATTAATTGTTATATTACTGTCTATATTTTAAATTATTTTAATAAATATTGAAAGGATAGTTTTGAATTTATATTAAAAGAAAAATTTATAATAGACAAAAGATACTAAGCATAGTGTGTTGATAATATAATTCTATTGATAATAAATGATATTTTCACGAAACATCCAACAAGATTACAAACTATTTTAATAATAATAAAATTAAATTTAAAAAATCAAAAAACCCGACTGCGTAAAAAGCGAAGTAATTAATTATTTCTCATCAATGTTAAACTATGTTTTATAATACTTACCTATTTTTTTATTTACTTGTATTGATGACTTTAAGTTGTGTTTATTTGTTAGTTCCTATCTACAAACACTGTTTTGATGAGGCCTGTAGATGTCTATGATGGTTAGAATTGGAATTTAGAATGGTAAAGCTAGAGATCCTACCTACACAACTTCCAGGTTGTGTAATATTTAAACGGAGCTTCTGACTGCAAAATAGTCAATGAAACATCGTCTTCATTTTGAAAGACCTATCCAATGATATGCCACTCAATATGGTGCGTAATTTGTTTCTTCGTGTCTACCGCCATTTTGTATTTTACGGCCGCCATTTTGAATTTATAAAAACAAAACCTAGCCTATAACCATCGGACGGTTAAAACGAATCGATAGCGACCTCATTCATTAAAATCCATCCAGCCGTTGGTATGTTTTGAGGGTATTAAGAAATCCACATACCCAGATACACGTTAACCACATAACCCTTCTTGGCAGTCGGTAAAAAGTAAAAATATACTTTGTGTAAGAAAGTAAAATATATAAAACAGATATGCTTAAATATAAACTAATGAATATGTGAAAGTTCCAGCAATATTTCATATTATTTTAGTAATAATCAGTAGAAAATAGATATTAATATATAGTTAAAAACTATTCTAATATACGTTATTTATGTTATCAATGTGTAATTTAATGACAATTTTTTTGTTTTTAATAAAATTCATTTAAAAAAATAATAGAAATTTATAGCAGTAGTCTTAAAAGTTATTTTATTATATAATATATATATATATTATTGTAGTAGTATACAACATGTTAATATAAGATATGATTAATAATTTAGTAATTATTATGTTAAATAACAATAAAATTAGGCAATTATTTAACAATATTAAATGAGAAAAAAAAATATATTTTTGTAATGAAGTATAATGCTATTGGATAAAACATTTATATTTAAAATTTATTCATAAAGTTTTTGTACTTCCTAAAATTAAATCAATATTAAATATTAGATATCAATTTATATCTGCTTATTTAAAAGATATATTTATAATTTTTTTTTAAATATATTAATTAACATTCCTGTCAATAATATAAAGTTTATAATTTTAACAGAGTATAGATATCAGTATTTTACATTCCCTATAATATATAAACAAAATGGATATAACTATATAACAGCACAACTTAAATATAAAAATTGCTACTTTCTAAACCTCCAATACAACCAATGAAAATCTAGTGACAAATAGCGAATTTTCCTATACCCATACAACACCCCTCTTACCTTGATAATCATACAACAGAATGTAATCCTCATAACTAAACTGATATTAAAAACCAAAGAGCTACAACTGTCCATCTCCATAATCATTCAACAGAATTTAACTATCAACTTTAAATTGATAAGAAAGACCATACATCACACCTCAATACTTCCGTAATCATTAAATAGAATGTAACTACCATATTTAAATTTATAATGAAAACTATGTAAAACCGCCCCATTTCCATAATTGTCAAGCTTCCTGTACCATACAACACCACTCCACCTTTATAATCATTAATCAGAAATATATGCAGTATGGAACCATTTATCCGGAAACCAGTTATCCAGAATGATATTTCTAATAGACTGATTTCAGAATCTTTGCAGAAAAAAGTGCCATACGCTGCAAGTTTGACATTGAAAAATGCATGGTATAACAGCAACTGGATTTGAAATGGAAACATGTTTAGTTATATATTGTTTTGATTTTTATGCAGAGGAAACAGGTGAGTTTTTTTTTCCAAAGGATACATTGCCTTCTTTCAAACTCTGATCAATTTTTGTTCTTGTTTGCATCTTATTCTTAATCCGAGTAATTTAAAAATTAATTTGAAATCAGAAATAATGCCACAACCACATATATTTCACAAAAATTTTGAAGGGATATTACTTTTACCCTCGCAACACTAAGATCCAAATATTACTTCAATGCCTAAAATTTAAAAAAGGTGACCTTATAGGCAGGGATGTAGTGGAGGGTACATGGGGGTATATGCCATATACCTTCTGGATTTTTTAAAGGAACACATTATACCCTCTGTTTCTCAAGAAAGCTATAGTATATACACTCTAGGGTATATGCTCTGCCTAGAGGGTATACCCTCTGCTTAGAGCGTATACCTTGTTTTTTTATGACTACACCACTGCTTATAGGTAATTTAGACCCCTATAGGTAATTACAATGTTCATAAGACGCGACGATTCACCTAGTTGAAGAGCGAAAATTTACATACAACTGAACACAAGAACAAAGAAATAACGAAATGAGGGAGTTGTATACACTCACTTGCATAGTGACATTGTACCCACAGCACCAATTAGTAAACTATATTTGGCAGGATACGAAAAATTCTCTTTTTTTTTTCTGTTGAATTAAATGAAAGGAAGCATTGAAATTTATTCCCTGATTGCCTGGGATGTGACTGCATTTTCTAAATGAAAAAAAAAAACTGCAAAATCTGCAGATGGGGTTAAATTGACCCCCATCTTAGTACTACGAGATTTAATGCCCCACCAGTTGTCTGAAATACATCTGACACCAAACATTCTGGATGATTGGTTCTGTATTGTATACATTTCACTATTTTTTAAATAGTCAAACATCAACATAAAATATATAATGTAAACATTAAAAATTCCACAATTTTACTTAAAAGGCGACTAATGTAATGAAAAAGATGTTAAGTTTAAAATATACATTTTTTTTAAAAACTTCTTAGTACTTGCAAACCTTCCAGGTTCATCATCAGAGAATATCTTAATAACTAAATGTTGTTTATTTATACAAATACGTCACACTGTTTTGAAAATGAGAGAGCCAATAATTAGAGTTGAAAGTAGAAGTAGCAGTTTCATGGATTAAATTTTAATTAGAGGAAATATATATTATTATTATTAATTGCAGTTCCATTTATTTTATGACATCACTTTGTTTCTCACTGCTACTGCTACTTCTACTTTCAACTCTAATTATTAGCTCTCTCATTTCCAAAACAAACTGACGTATTTGTATAAATAAACAACATTTAGTTATCAAGATATTCTCTGATCATGAACCTGGAAGGTTTGAAATAAAATGTATATTTTAAACTTATAACATCTTTTTCATTACATTAGTCGCCTTTTAAGTAAAATTGTGGGATTTTTAACATTCATATTATATATTTTATGTTGAATCAAGGTGAAAAATTGCGTTTCGTCTTATGATATTATTAGTCAAACATCATTGAAACACGGAGTACACTATTGTTTTCTATACACCAGCCATACCACAAATGTATGACTGTGACATTAAATGGGTCGCAACACACTTCTGCTATATATATATATAATGCTAATAGGAATTTTGTTCCAGCTGCTTATAGCTTGAATTCTGCTGAGTGGATTTTGATGGGATTTGTACCGTTAATTATATAATTTTCCAGGATAGACATATTATTTGAACTAAAGACATATAAAAAAAGCAGTAAACCAACGTTTAAAATGCACAAATAATGCGTGAAAAGCAGCAAACAGCTGTTTCGAATTTACAGCGAGATTCTTCTTCAGTGCAAGATAGGGAAAAGGGAACAGCGTGCTAGAAAAAGCAAGACTGAGCACGCTGTTCCTTTTTCCCTATCTTGCACTGAAGAAGAATCTCGCTGTAGATTCGAAACAGCTGTTTGCTGCTTTTCACGCATTATTTGTGCATTTTAAACGTTGGTTTACTGCTTTTTAATATTCCTGCACAAAGGCTTTAATTGATATTTTAATAAACACATATCATTTATGTCATTTAATTATATAATTATGGGGAAAAATCCATAATTTGATGAACCCGATCATGAAACATTAACCTCTTTAAAGAGATTCTGATAATAGATTCGGATCGAATTTGCATTATTTGTTAGATAACGTTTAACATATTGTTCTATGCTGCTTAGTTACAGAGCTATGAGAAAAAAGTTCTGTAATTAGGTCAATATGATTATGAAAAGAATTTTACTTCAAATGCTTAAACCTCATGTTCTATTTGATGGATTTTTATGGGACTTATACTGACAGTTAGGTAATTGTTAGAGAAAGACATTTATGTATAAGACAACATTCTATGTTGCTTATCTTTAAATCTATATTTAGGTTTACCCTGTTCTGAAAGATTGGTATTTTTAAAAGTTCTACTGATCAGATTTTGATAGCAGTTGCACTATTAATTAGATAAATTATGTAAAAAATGTAAACATTATACATAAAGTTAGGATTCCCCTTTCCAAAATTTACATCCTACATGGGGGAGCTGTGAGCAAAAACTAGTATGTGATAACTTTTAAATTTTACATAAAATAGTAACAAAATTAGTTTAACATAACATTATAACAAATTTAATATTATCAGTAGGGTTGAATATTTGTCAGAGAAGAAATGTTACCAAAATTTTTATCACTAACATTTCAAAACAATAAACTTCGTGGTAGATTTCTATTGCAAAAGTTGCAGAAATATGCAGTGAAGACTGTTGTTTAGAAATAGTGGTGTAAAGAATTTTAGAGCCATTCTTTTCTCATGACTAATGTTCAACCCCAATAAACAGTATTAGTTATAGAATAAATATAAAATGTAGTAATATAGCAATGCAAAAAACATTTTTTCTTTAATAAATCAATCTTTTTCTAAGTGCAAAAACTTTTTATTATCATTCAAACACAAAAGTATATAGTGAAATTCAATTAATTTGGAATAATATTTGGTACTTAAGTATTATCCGAGCCAGGTTAGATATTATTGTGTCAGTTATACTAATTACACCAGCCCTTATATTTTGGCAACTGTATATCATAGCATACCTAATTAGAGCTACAATGTAATAATAATACGTAATGTGGTTTATTTATTTATTGTAGTTTATAGTTAGTTCTTTTTATTATAGTTTTCAGTTTTAGGTTATTTATGTATTATAGTTCATTTATTATATTTTATTTAATAATTATCTTTTATAATTTATCATTTTAACAATATTATGTATATAATAATGCTAAATTACTCTTTTGAACGTGATTGGAAATGATAGCCAAGATTGGCAATTGACAAACATTTTTGACGATTTATCTCCTAGACCGGATATTATGTAAGTACCTAATATTTAATTAATGTTGTTATTTAGAAATATATCTACCACTGTCACACAAATAAGAGTATATATGAAAGAAATTTTGATTAAGCAAGCAGGGTTTAAAATGTTCTAAGCAATTTTAAATTAATTATAAATAACAGGACAGACTTTGTCTCTCAGTGAAAACATGTATAACAACAGTGAAGGTCTTAAAGACCTTTCATGCACATCCCCAATAGTAGAATTTTCGGTGTTCATCTGCAGCGAACTAAAATTTATCTGCGATCCAACAATACAGAACCAAGCTACTATCTTAAATACTTATAGTAACCCACAAAATAAGCGAAAATTGCATTTTACAAAGAAAATTAATAAGAAATACAATAACTCTTAAAGCAAAGTACATTTTTAGTGAATTTTTTAAGTTCAGTATTTATTTTTAAGCTAGTAGATTAATCTGCAAGGTCTAAAATAATCTGCAGCACTGCTGCTGTGCTGCACAGTTTCTACTATGGGGTGTACATCTCAATTAATTTTATAAATATGGATTATGATTATATATCTCAAGCCGCACATAAATGGTTGCTGGGCCACATGTGGCATGCAGGCCTGAGACTGACTCTGAAAATGTGCTTTGCACTCCATTATCTACAAGTAACATGTTTTATATACCTCAGAAATTCATATTAAATTAATGATGTTTGAAATAGTGTAACATCATTACAATACACTGCAAATGATATCCCCCCCCCCCATATACCATAATGTAAGAAGATTCTTTAAAATTTCCATGCAAACATACTATAAATGTGACACACTCCATTTTCAGTAGTGAACATGCCATAGTAAATCTCAAATTTTATTCAGTAATATGTTGGTATTCGATTTGGAATAAATATTTTTCTTTAAGTTAAAAAAAATTCATCCTTTCTTGAACACCTTTTCTTTGGCTAACATCTGAATAGACTAGAATATAATAAAATCTAAATAGACTAGAAATGAACTTTACATACCTTGCAATTTGACCCAGTTCATTTTGTGACAGAAAAGAGAAAATGTTGATCAGCACCTCATCTCGTAAAGAGTTAATATTCAAAGCTTCATCATTTGACTCCATAATCTAGAAATAAAAGTATAGGATCATGAGGGAAGCACATAGGATATTATCATTCTATGTAACCACAGAATGATTCAACATTTTACAAGAATAAAAATGTTATTGAAATAAATCAACGTAGCACAGGAATATTGGCTGCATGTAGCTCAAGCATTTGTGTTTCAGTGAATATCAAACGTCTGTTAAAACAATATTTATTCGATATTGCCAGATGTTAACCAATATTAGATCTATATACTTGGAATTTCTGAAAATTCAACATTTAATCTTTTAATTTACATCTTATTTTTTTCAAAAAACAAAGGATAGTACACAATTATAACAATATATTAAATTCTGTAAACCTTATGAAGAAAATGTCATATTGTTGAAAATCGGGGAATCTCGACAAGTAAAGTTCAGTGATGATGATGAACTATCATTCTTGAAAGTAACAATGTGCTTCTTTTTTATATTTGGTGCAGATTGTGAACATTTTGTTCTGCTTATTGATAGTCAAATATTTTGAAGGTGAACTTGAATTTGAACTTATTACAAACGAGGATATAGGGAAGAAATAGTGGAAAACCATCCAGTGATAAACGAAAGAGGCTTTAATTTGTCTGTTTTCAGATAAGGAGTAAAATGATCAAAAAATGCTAGATTTTTGCAGAATTTTACATTGTCCTCATGAGTTTGAGTCACGCACTGGACTTTTTTCTGTGAAAGGGCTGTTTTCCTGAAATTTAATTTTGTGACGAATACATTTTTCTGAAATTTAATTTTGTGAATTTTTTTGGTGAATTGTCTTTGGGAATTTTTTAATTTTCAAATTTGATTACAAAGGAAGGGGGGGGGGGATCAGAAGGGGCAGTTTAACGAGATATTACGGTAATGCTTTTAAAATAAAATTTAAAATGCAATTACATTTTATAATAAGTATAATATTTCAAGCTATTAACACATACATTGAACACATATTTTTATATATAAGACAAAAATTTTTACATCTCACAATTTTAATGTTTAATTTTCTACTATTATTTTGAAAATTAATGCTCTCAGATTTTTAAAAAATAAAAAAAGAGTTTAGATATCAAGGAATGTTGAAAACAATTGTGCCTAAAACCGTTGCTGTGTTTTTCAGGAATTCTCATGTGTTGTAGTATTTTACATAAACACTGGATGGAACCCGTCAAAACTAGACGGTACCATATAAAAAAATTATGGCTGCTTTAAAATGTTAAAAATTTTTAGAATAATTCTTAGCAAAAATTCATATAAACAGGAATTATTTTAAATAGGAACATAAAAATTTGAATTTTTCTGCTTACCAAAGTCATCATCTATATAATAGGAGGAAAAGATCATAGCGTATTATGAATGCAATTTGTATGCACCGAATGCAGGTTGTATGCACCGAAGTCAGACAACAACAATAGTGCGCAACTTTTCAGCATTGTGTTGGTTAGTTTATGTTATGTGATAATAAATTTGCTATATATATATATACAATATATATTTCATGAATGCAGTTTGTCTGCTGTATATCTGTTGTACTTCCTTAAAAGCACCTTTTCATTAATTGACACAACAATCTGATATATTGTACAAATCTGCTGCTATTAGTGGATGCAAAATGCATTCATATGTACTACTTTCTTTTCTACCTATCAATTTTTTATGTTGATTTTGATATAGTGTATATAAGTACATTTTGCATTAAAAACAATGTCATATACCATGTACAACTCATTCATATTGTGTCGGTTAATGGAATAGCGCTCTAAGGATTCTGCTTGGCATAAAGTATACTGTAGCTGCTGCTTTGAGAAAAATAAGATATTTGTTTAATTTATTTATTGCAATTTGTTCAGGTATCCATTTTGATCACTCATTATTTTGCTCATTACATTCATTTAAAGAGTCCTAAGCTTATTCAAGTACAAAAAATCCTTACTTGCACATTTGTTTTACACTTATTTCATTGCTTAATACAGCTGTATCGAATACTCGGCCAATTTTGGCGAGTACTCCTTGGCATTGTTGAATTCAGACACTTTTCTCTGCGAGGGATTTCTGTCACTCCCAAGGGGGGGGGGGGGGGGGTTGCATTTTTTTTACCATTGAAAACACAATATCTCAAATCTTCCAGGAAAGAACACTCCCGACCACCCTCTGAATTCAACACTGCTCCTCAGTATTCAGGAAAATTTTGACCGAGTAGTTGTAAGAATTTTTTAAGAAATTTGAAGACAAAGAAATTTATTCACACTCTGTATATAAAAATATACCAACAAAATATAGAAAAACCCCACGTAAATTTAACAGTGTTAACTATAGGAAAAGAGGGACCATCGGGGGTGAACTTTTAAAAAGGGCACTTATTTTTTAAAAAGTATCTTTTTCAAAAAGGACACTGTTGCAGCTTATATTAAAAAAAACATACTTTGTTATGGTTTTGTAGGGGTAAAGGTAATTATGATAGATTTTAAGATAAGTTAATCATGATAGATAGCTATTAATCAGATCAAGTATAGTGGAAAGTAATTAATAATAATAAGATCATTGCGTTATGAATTTGGAATAGATAAAGAATATTAGAATTACTAACCCATCACTTAATATTAAAAGAGATTACACATAAATAATAAAACATAAATATACATTTTACTGGATTATTTATTATGGCAAACATGATTTAATAAATAGATAAATTTAAACACATGAAAATAATTCTTGAATATATGTATTAATATGTCAATACATTAAACACAATAATGAATGAATAATTAAATAACTATCATGATAGTTAAAAAAAACTGATCTAGGCCTTTCTGCCCATGTGATTATGACTGACCATTATGAGAATTCTATCTCATATCATCACTTAAGATTCAGATTGCAGTCATATTTTTGTGTTTGATTTCTTTCACAAACAGGGACTTTTGCAAGTTACCTTTGTATTTTTTAGCACATGGTATGCACAACTTGAATCTTCTTGAACACGATCGAAAACTAACATTTTAGCACAACACTATATCGTCTTCGTATACCATCACAACTTGAAAGTATTTTGGCACATTTTTATTTCATATTTCTCAGCACAAAACTTTCAACTTAGCACACCACCTTACAATTTTGATGTTTTTCAACTCATTTAAAAATTTACTTGCTATCTTGAAGCAAAAACAGACGCCAACGCCACAGCAAAGAGATATTTCTATCTCCTCGCTGTGCGCGGCTAACCAACACGTATTCCCGCTCAAGTAATCGTTGCCAAACCACCGTTGAAAGACTAGAGAGAAAAAACCATTCCCCTTCTACTGCTTCCCTGGTCTGACTTCCGAAGAGGGAAAGGGAGATTCATCTGTCACGTCTCCCTCTGCGAAGACTTGCTATTCCTGTGAAAACGCAGATGATTGGTTCCATTCTTGTGTTCGTTCGGAATGTGAATTATGGCTGTGTTCTTTAGAATATATGCTTTCAGTTCACTGTTTATTTTTTAATATGAAGATGCAATCTGTGTAGATAAGCTCTTTCTCTACATCTCCTCCCCCCAACAGGGAAGAAGAAGCACCAAAATTTAACGGAGGAAAAAGAAACTGTTCAAAAGTGTCAATCAAATATCAAACATAATCTCCAACTGTTGTTGAAGCGAGTGTTAACATGCCCATGAAAAATTTCTTGTGCTATTTGTTACTATGCACACAAAATGCTATACATATTATATACATTACACAATGCAAAAAACAAATCTTATATTTATACACAAAAAGAAAATTATATGTACAGATTACGTAGAAAGAAATAGCATTACCATCATCATTATTCTGCAATACATTACTGAAATTTTATACATTTATATTAATTGGAAAGATTTAAGTTCTAAAATTAATGGAAATCAACAGAAACAACACAAATTACAAGTCAGATACCCGGGGAAAAAATTACTATGTATCTAATATAATCTCATAAATTCTATAGAGATCTAAATGTATACCAAGTTATTCATTCAATTAAGAAATCATAAGAATTAAAATGAAAAATTTTTTTAGTGTAGAAAAACATTTTTATCTTATAGCCAGCTTTTTTTTGTTATTAAACTTCATACAATTTCTTTAAAAAAATTTAAGAATTAATCTTACCAGATTGTAAAACTAAAAGTTACTCATTTTTAAGGGAAAGGAAAACATGTTTAAATTTTGTATATATCATAATAGCAATGTGTAGATTAATACCACTGATCTGACCTAACGGACCAGCCAGCCTAAGTCAGACAAAAGAACAAAAATAATGACGCCTCATCATTTTTATATCTACAGAAGCATAACTACCATAAAGCATAGATATATATAAATTTTGAATAATAAAGATGTTAGCTCTTTTTTTTTTTTTTTTAATAAAAAGTAGGCATATTAAATTTACAATATTTAAAATAAGTTATGAGATTAAGATTTAAATACAATTTTCAATATTAGGTCTTAAAGGTTTCTTTAAGAAGAGTTTACTGACATGGGGTGTTTTTTCCACAGGTTGATTGCCAACAATTCTAGATACTACATAATTGTCATTACGAGCAATCTTAATTATCTCCCAAGGACCAATGTACCTCTCAGTGAGTGAACCAGACCGCTTAAAATTTTCCATAAAAACCTTATCGCCCAGTTTTAATTCTGGTTTGATTCTCCCTTTTGTGTTTTTGAGGTAAACAGCAAAATACTGTTCTTCATTTACTGAAATTTGTTGTTTCATTTCATTTAACATTTTTTTTATATTGTCTTGATATGTTTGAAAGTTCTCTACAAATTTTAGTTCTTCTACAGAATCAAGTGGAGTGTTAAGAGATCTTCCAAAAAAAATTTCAGCCGGAGTGAATTGAGTTACAGCATGTATTGAATTATTGTAGTGGAGTTTGAAATTTAGTAAGTTGCTAGATCAGTTCAAAACATTGTTAGACATTGAAGATAAGCTCTCTTTCATTGTCTTGTGGACCCGTTCAATCAATCCATTCGATGATGGAAAGTAAATGGAAGATTTCCTGTGATCTATGCCCAAGTTTTCTAAGAAATTGTCAATTTCTTCTGAAATTAGGTTTGGGCCATTATCTGTTTGAATTATTTTTGCTATTCCAAATCTTGCAAAGTACTCATTGAGACATTTTATAATAGTTGCAGATTTTCCATTGGCTAAAGGAATAGCTTCTAAATATCTTGAATAATTATCTACAATGGTTAGTATAAAGAACTTTCCATCAATAGATCTTGGCAACTTGCCTACAATATCGATTGCTAATTTTTCACCTGGAGCTAAATTTCTTTTTTCTATGTGCTGAGAAGTCGTATGTTTTGGTTTTGATTTGTTTGCAATACACTGATCACAATTCTCACAAAAACTTTTTGTATCAGAAAACATACCTCTCCAGTAAAATTTTTTATTTATGAAATCATAAGTTTTCTTAGTGCCAAGTGTGGCGAATGAGCAATTTCTATGCAACTCTTGATTAGAGATTTTGGAATAACAATTTTGTTAACAATTGAATTAGATTTATTTTTATGTCTGTATTTGTACATAAGCAGTTTAGTATGCGAATCAACAAAAAAATTCATTTTAGTTTTCTTATCGTTATTATTAATTTTATCAATTATACCTTGAATTTCACTGTCCTGTGATTGTGAAATCTTTATATTATTTTGTGTGAGAGAGTTGTCTGTGGGAAAAATATTTATGTTATTGACTGCCTTATTCTCAACTTCCATTCTGGAAAGAAAGTCTGCAGGGTTACTCTTCCCAGGTATGTGACTTAAATTCTACTGAAATTATCCAAGATACAATAACCACCTAGCCACAATATCTGGTTGTTTGTCTAGCTGAGTGTGATATGTTAGTGGTTTAGCATCTGTAAGAATTGTGAATTTTTTACCATACAAATATTCGTAGAAATGCCTGCAAGATGCAAAAATGCCCAAAAGTTCTCTACGAATAGATGGATATCTTGACTCAGCTTGTGAAAGCTGTCTCGAGAAAAATTCAACAGGAAAAAATTTGTCGTCATATTTTTGCATAAGAATACCACAAATAGAAATTTTTGATGCATCAGTAACCAAATACAGTTGTTTATTGTCATCTAATTGTTTAAGAGTAGTTCAGAATCTCATCTTGTATTTTATTGAAAGCATTTTGACAGACCTCAGTCCAAACAAAAGGTGTATCTTTACGTGTCAAGGCTACAATTGGCTGAATGATTTCTGCATAGTTAAAGATCATGTGCCTGAAAAAATTATTCATACCCAAAAATGCTTATACTTGCTTTAAGTTTTTTGGAACAGGAAATTGTGTCACCTTATTAATATTGCTATCAGAGGGTGAAAAAACTTGTTGATTAATATTGAAACCTAAGTAAACAATCTCTGATTTACAAATTTGAACTTTTTGTGGATCCAGAGTTAAATTAAATTTATCATTTTAAAAAAAATTTCAATGATTTGTTTTTTTTAACTTACTACCTTTTTGCACTGGCAAGTGAAATCTTTGGTTTGATTTGGGGCAAAATTGAAGCAAAAAGTTAGGGGGTCGACTTATACGCAGGTTTTGATTTTTTCCAGAATTTGCATTCGAAAGTTAGGGGGTCAACTTATACGCGAATATATACGGTATTTTAATTATTCTGAAACTTTACTAATAAAAATTAATCGTAATATTTGTATGATTTCTTCTAAAGTGAAGATACCTTGAAATAAGTTTAAGTACTTTATACACGATCCCTGAATGCATGGTTGAAATCATCTGTTTTGATCTGCAAAAAAGTGGTATAAGTAATGCATTTCAAAGTTTCATAACTCGGTCAATTTTAATGTTAATTGATGGGACCTTTTTTTTGTCTTACTTGTTAGTGTCACAGTAAATTTTTAGTAAATATCACTTATAGGTCAGGGGGAGGGCTATAAAAAATGAAATTTCGTAATTTATTAATAAATGTTTTTCTTGACCCAAATCGCTTTAAAAATAATTCTTTACCTTATTTAAACCATTTTTGAAATTGGAAGTATGCATTTAGGACCAATGGTTGCGAAAATAATGGTTGGTCAGGTTATACATGGACACACTGTATTTAAAGTAAAATTCTGAAAATATCTACCAACCACCCTCCCCAAATTTTACTTTTGAAAAAATAATTCTATTTGTTTTACTCATTTATTAGTTCTTTCGTTAATTAAAATAACAAATATGCCATTAAATGATGAAGTCGGGACAATAAAAGAGAAAGGACAGTGAAATAAACAATTAAATTTAAAAAATCAAAAAACCCGACTGTGTAAAACGCAAACTAATTAATTATTTCTCATCAATGTGAAGCTATTTTTTTTTCAATTCCTACTATTAGCTCACACTCTTGCTATATATATTTTGTTCAAATTTTCAATCGTTAATAAAATACTTATTATTCATCCAATCAAGTTCAAATAAATTTTTAAAACTTGTAGTGGATGACACTTGATGTTAACCCAGTTTTTTTCAAATATTAATTCATTACTTAAATTAAATTAATTAATTTTCAATAATCGAGAGAGCCTTCTTCTCTTGATCAAGTTTTTTTAAGACAGAGAGAGCCCTCTTCTTGATCAAGGCATTTTAAGTGCCACTCACCAGGAAAGAAGAATGGGAGAAAAAAAATTCTCTTATTGACCTAAGTAGGAATTGACTTAAAATATATTTTTTTTATATTACAGTAGAGCCTCTTTTATCCAAAACTCTTTTAACCGAAACTCTCAGTTCACCGAAATCCATTTTTAAAGCTTGCTTTCTCTCTCTCTCTCTTTTTTTTTTCACTATCACATTCCTTGTGTGAAAAACCCATTTTTAAAGCTATTTTTCATTCAATTCCTACTATTAGTTCATACTCTCCCTATATTCATATATTTATTTATTTATATATCTTGTTCAAATTTTCAATCGTTAATAAAATACTTATTATTCATCCTATCAAGTTGAAAAACATTTTTTAAAACTTGTACTGGATGACAATTGATGTTAATGTAGTTTTTCAAATTTTAATTAATTCATTTTAGTTTTACATGGGAGACAAAATGACGGCCATTGGTTATCGAAGCCTTTAATGCATCTTGATATCTATAAGGGGGGTTACCATAGGGGGGACCCTGTTCTGTCACCAAATACCATAAAGTTTGTCGCCAAATTGGCGATATATCGCCCAATTTGGCGGCCAAAATGAGTCGCCAAAAGTGACACCAACTTGGCGATATCCCTAATATTTCATCAAATTCCCATAGGCTTCCATTGTAAACCTACTTGCTTATAGAAAATCAACAAATTGAGATAAAATATCTCAATTTGTTGCATTAAAATAATGCAACAAAAACTAATATTAGCTTAAGGGATTATATTAAATTTTTGTTTGATGACATAAGTAGGAACTGATTTTAAAAACAAAATTTTTATATGACTTGTTTTTTACTATCACATTGATCAAAGTGAAGAAGAGGACAACGATATGGGGGAAGAAAATGGACAAATTAACAATTCTGAAGCTTTTGAATATTTTGCAAAAGGTTTTGGCATGGGTGGAGCAGCAGAAAGACTCGAGATACTGATGAACTAATAGTAATAAAAAAACAAAAAACCTCGTGATAGAGTTGCAAAGCAAAGGCAATCGAAACTGCGACAAACAAAAGTTTTCTTCAAACCCTTGTGAAATATGTAAAAGGTACTTAATTTCAAAATTAAAATTCATTAATTTATTTCAGTAATTTATTCTTGTTTCTATTTTGCTATTGCTTTATTTTTATGAAGCACTCTTTACCATAATAAGAAATAGCAGATATATTTGTCCTTAATCTTAAAATTGAAGCATTCTCGATTATCCAAAAATTTCAATTTTTTGAAAGGTGGTCGGTCCCAATTATTGTGGATAATCGAGGTTCTACTGTACTTGTTTATATTACTTACCTATTTTTTTTATTTACTTGTATTGATGACTTTTAAGTTGTGTTTAATTGTTAGTCCCTATCTATAAACACTGTTTTAATGAGGTCTGTAGATGTCTATGATGGTTAGAGTTGCAGTAAAGCTAGAGATCCTACCTACACAACTTCCAGGTTGTATGATATTTAAACCGAGCTTCTGACTGTAAAATAGTCAATGAAACATCGTCTTCATTTTGAAAGACCTATCCAATGCTATGCCACTAGACAGGGTGCGTAGATTGTTTTTTCGTCTCTACTGCCATTTTGAATTTATAAAAACAAAACCTAACCTATAACCATCGTGCCGTTAAGACGAATTGATCGAGACCTCATTCATTAAAATCCATCCAGCCATTGGGATATTTCGAGGGTATAAAGAAATCCGCTTACACAGATACACATGAAACACATAACCCTTCTTTTCAGTCGGGTAAAAATACTGTGGTGCATAGAATCGATCAATTTTAACTGACATCAAAAACATCTATCCACATGCTGAAATGATAATTAAGAATTTTACTTTCCTCTCAATTTACATAATACCGGGCAACTTGAAATCTGTAATTACCGTAAAATCCTGTTAATCCGCCGTTCCCGATTAAGCGCTCCCCTCCCACTTCATAAACAAATTGGAAAATTCAAGAAATCCCGAGAAAGCGCCCTCCCAGCAAAAAAATTTCGGTGCGCACATCAAGATCAATTTCATTTCTTTACTTTTTCTTTTCAAATAAGTCTATTATTCTACTTACCTTTGATTTCATTTACTTCTTTCAGTTTATTCAAATCTCCTTTCGGCGTTTGCACTTACCTTTTGTTTTCATATCATCGTAAACCTCAGAGGAAACCGTAAACGCAGTTCAGTATTCGTTTAACGATTCAATTAAGAATCGATTCACGTCATCAAACTACCGAACTATCTATCGGTTCTTCGATTCTGTACAGCTACGTAACTTCATATTTATACGTATAATTAATATTTTTCATAATACGATTAGCCTTGTGTATTATTATTACTAAATATATAAAATAATAGTGATAATAACAATACATAGCCTTTTTTTTTAGTAACTTTCGGAATTTTATATCATGTTGGTTTTTTTCCTTCTAAGTTATGGTAGATGGCGCCAAAATAACGGGAAGTCGGATCTATTGGTATTATTTATTTTATATTATTATTAATAAGTATTGAATTGGTGATTTAATTTGATATTTGAAGGTGATATACATAATATTTACTTTATATATCACTATTTAAAATGAGTTAATGTAGCGATAAAGTTATTTTTTTAAATTAATTCTAAGTCAGTCTGATTTAAATTTCCCATTATTAGACATTTCTTCTTTACAAAAAAAAAAAAAAAAAAAAAAATAGTTTCATTTGCAATATTTTTCATGTTATTATTGTGATTTGTATTATTTATTTAGCCTTTATAGATAAGAAATGATGATTTAAAAAAACATATATGGTTATTTAATGTCCCTAATTCACAACAGATGGCGACACTGCATAAAATGTTACTATTAGTTTTAGAAAGAATTTTAGGTCATTTTCAAACGCAATATCTTAGTGTTTTTTAATTATTTTAAATTATTAAATTCCTTTTAATTTTCTGTTAGAATATTAATGACAAATATTAGAGTTGTTATTTATCTTATAACAGATATTAGTGTTATTATTTATCTAAATGCATTCCAGTTTCAAAACTTTTGAAATCCAGAATTTTCTATAATTTGAAATCGCTGTTAATCGCAAAGTTATACTGTTTTTCTATTTTGTATATAATTTTTTTTTTTTCAAAATGTTTTTCTTTTCTCACTTTATTAAAATAATGCGTATTTTGCGACGTACGGCCATTACCATCTCCACTCCCACCACCCATAGATATCATTACTACAGAGGTGCCAACTTTTAACCGAAGCCATCAGTAATCAGCCGTACCCACCCGTGGACCGTCCTACACCCTCACCAAGATGTTAACATACAAACATAACGTAATCAAAACTGAAACAATTAAATTATAGATAATTATTAGTTTAATAATTAAAAATAATAAAGCAATTGATGAATTAAACATATTTGAAATTTAAGAAACAATAATTGAAACTGAGAAAAACTCTTTCACTCACCTAATCAAAATTCCTCAACATATCACAAAAATTCTTAACTTACCATAAAATTACTGACTTGTACATGAATTCTTTTTAATAAAATAAAACACAATATATGACACACAATAAAAATAAATTTCTTTCCAAAATATTTTTATTGAGACTAACTTCCACTACCCATAAGGCTAACTTAGTAGCTTTTTTAGCTGAATAATAGAAGGCTTTTATAATAGAAGGCTGCACTTTCAGAAGGAAGGCAATAACACCCTTGTACTGACCTGTCACCGTGTATGCATTATCTAACGAAAACGATAAACAATTAGTCCATGGGATTTGTTTCTTGCTCAGTTCCTCATTTAAAATATTAAAAATGCCTTTCCCCAGTGTTAATACAGTAGAAAGCCTCTAATCCGCAAAGCTTTGTTCCAAGGGTTGTGCGGATGAGAGACTTTTTGCGGATTACAGGTCATGTCTATTTAACCTTTGTTTACATTTTTTTTAATTCATCTTTTGAACAAATTTAGATTGTTAATTCTTTAAAATAAATAAATTACACATTTTAAGGTATAAATACAGTAAAAACTGTTTAATAATAATAATTTATTATTTTTTAAACATGGCATCAATAATTGTTTGTTTTAAGATATTTTATTTATATTGTTGAATTTTATCTGGAAGTTTATATATAGTAATAAGTTCTTGTTGAGTAACAAAGTTGCTTTTTAAAAATCAAATAATTCTGGTCTGATGAAATGAGCAATTACTTTCATAGGATTTTTTTTTTTTAATTCAATTTTCTTTCTAAAATAATATAACTATTGCAGTGTATTATTTTGTTATAATAAATGAATAATTTTAAGTAATCTATTTATGAATAATAGTTGAAAAGATAATAAATACAATACCAAAAAAATTTTATTGTCAATTCATTCTACAAGACAATTCGTGTAGCAGATGTCTGGTGTCGCCATCTATTATTACCAAAGAGTACTAAATGTTTTAATTTTGGTATTTCCTAAAAAAATAATCCTAATAATATTAGCTTTCAAATTTCTATTCATAATTTTGTAGGGTTGAAGGATAGGAATTTAAATCCTTAGTAAATTTAAGATTAAAGAATCTGGTAACTTTTGTTAACAAGATAATTGGGATTTTTTTTTTAAATAAAGTCTAAAAAGCAATCAGAAATAAGCAAAATAAAAATCAGTAATCATAATAATGTCACGGAGATAGTAAAAAAAAAAAAAAAAAAAAAATCTTGATTTTATAATTTTAGTTACCATTTAAATACTACTTTCATAATTACTTTGCTCGAAAAAGATCGATATTATAGCATTATTATTATTTAATACATATCTGGTTGCGCCATCTATTGGAGAAAATCAGTAATAGATGTTTAGGATTTTTTACATTGTAATACATCATTAATAAGAGTTCAAATGTAAGAAATGTATTATTTTTTTATGTGTTTTCCTATCTTATAATCACGATTTAATGAAAAAAATAAATAAATTATGAAATACATTGTCTAAGAAAGCGTTTTCTATCATTAAAAGTAAATATTTTTCCATAAGAGTTCAAATTGTATTTTTCAAGTATTGCATGAATAAATATAAATAAATAAAATAATATAATAATTAAATGTACTATTAATTTAATCTTTCAAGAAGAATGTTACATAGTATATAATATTAAATACAGAGGCAAGGAAAATGCGAAATTTGGTGTAAAAAAAATTTCAAATTTGAAAATTTTATCACTACTGAAACACTTTACAAGAATTCAATTTCTTTGTTTACATTCATAAATTGCTCACGGATTACAGGTTCGCGGATTAGCGGCGCTCTACTGTACTCGTCTGGCACAAGGACAATAATACGGTATCGATTTTACTGGCAGATTCGTCGAAATACGATACTACGATAGGATATAGTTTATTATCATCATTGTCATTACTGCTATCGGTAGCAATGGAATAGGGGCGATTTTTCAAATCGTTCACAATTTCGGATTGCGTTGATTTCGCCATGTCTTGAATGACTGCAGGTGTTGTAGTCCGTACACAGCCGTACTTTTTGGCGATCTTAGAATCCGGAAATTCTGCCAGCATGGTCGTTACTAGCAATCTGCATGTTATGTTCAATCACAAAACGTGTAAACAACATTTCTGCTTTTATGATGGCATTTTCGTCACTCTGTTCAGCAAAAAATTTAGAACATCTTGACCACCATGTTGTATCATAAAATCACTGGAGCAAACCGTGCAAAACACATAATGTTCAGATTCTTCTGATTTTTGGATACACGGCCACTCCTTAGTATATTCACCACAGTATCGTTGCAAAACTTTCATTTTCTTTGGCTCCGGCTCTGGCACTGAAATTCTACGATCAGTCGCAAAACTTAAACAAAATACAACGTGTAACAAGTCTATCATAATAATAGGCGATGCGCGTGCGAAATGTGAAGCTGTTGCCAATTTAGAAAAGTAAATTTTGAACTGGCTTGAATCGGCGTTGCCCATGGATTGTACCTACCCTTTGCTTTCTTCTCTCAGATAAGCGCGTCATAAGCCACGCCTTCTGCAGTTAGCTTTGCCCAATAAGCTGTTAGCTCAGTGTCTGCGCCGAGTACAGGAAGAAATGAGCGTGTTTATGTTCTGCACTTTCATTTTCTGCTTTCTACGTAGCGAATTCCGCTAGCTAACGCGTCACTTACAGCTTGAATTTGATTTTCTGCTTTAATATGCTATCGAAATATGCATAGACAACTGTTTCAGTAGTTAAAATTATCACAATCTCAAATAATTACAAAACTTTTATTTCCGGATTTTTTTATTATTTCCGTAATTTTTGTAGAGACGTCCGTAATCCCATAATCTAAAGTTAAAATGCGGAATAATTCCGCAGAATCCGTAATGGCTGGCAGCTCTGTTACTACAATTTTAATACCGTGTAAGCGCCCCCTCTGATTTTTTTATGATTTTCCGTCGTGTTTGGGGGGGGGGGGCGGATTAATGGTATTTTATGGTAATAGTGTTAGAGATTGTTTGCAAATTTCTAAGAATATAAAGTTTCTTAAGGCTGCTCATCACTCAGTTTCCAAATTCCCCTTGGTAATGTTATGTCTATGGGCGTTTGATGCATTCTTATATTTCAAATATCTGCTCAGGATATTAATATTTTTTATTTCTGGTTTCTGCATGCTCTTCTTGAAGAATGTCTCTTTTTTTTTTCGTGTCAAAATATTTATAAAATCTATGCTTAATTTAACATTTTATGTATTAAAAGTGAACGAACTGGTAGTAAAACTTTAACACTTCATATAAAATTAATGTTGGGAGGGTGGTGTTGTGTGTCATTGCAGGTTGCCCCTCCCACGTAAAAATTCAGCAGAGTGACTTGACAAATTAGTTTAAGTTATATATGAAACTTTAAAAATATAGTTAAATAATAACTTTGAATAAGAATATGTTGAATTATATGCAACTTCATGAATCCTATATATATACTATGATGTTTCATGAATAAGGTAAGTGTAAAATGTACTTACAGTAATGAGCCAAAATGATGAACAGAAGAAGGATTGATTTATTGGTGCTTGTTGTACATGAACTTGACTTCGTTCTTGAATTAAATTAATGGACACTTGCGACGATAGTCTACCCGAACTCGAGAACACTGCATCATTCGACGACATAAGTAACTTGAAATATATTATCCACACCTCTATCGCCGATTTAATTAACAATTCTCGATGAAACGTCTTAAAAATAAACCACTATGCTTAATAAATTCTCACAATTATATTGGTATTCAGCCATATACCATACATATTCGCTGACACTTCATAAAACATACCAAATAATACCATAAGTCAGCCTTCAAACATCGCACACCTCACACATTGCATACCTCGAAAAAATGAAATCGCTGTCCCTTTAAATCAGGACGAAAACTTATCGACCAATCAGAATCGACTATGCAATTTGCATAAGTCGGAAGATATTTAACATTTACTTATAATTTGAATAACATTTAATAAATATTACAATGACTTTAGAAAAATTACTTTAATATAAAAATGACTTAAAAAGATTATTTTACATGTTAATTAAATTTAAATACTTATCTTAAAAAAAAATGAATACTAGCGAATGCGATCGCAAGTGAAATTGCCGTAAGCGGTCCACGACCGAAACGCGATACGCAACCATCCAACCGTGGCGGTAAAAACGTAAACAAACGCCGAAAGGCGGCAAAAGAAAAGAAAATATCGTGCTGTCGAGTTCAGGTAGACTTTACAAATTGTTTAATGAAAAATAGAAATGAAAAATGCTTGGGAATAATTTTCCCACAGAATGCCCCTCTTTCCCATTCATTTTGATTTTCTGCAATAAAGTTCCTTACAAAAGTTTGTAATAATGGCAGTATCAAAAGAAAGTTTTTTTTTTTTTTTTCGTGGAAAGTTCATTACCATAAGAAAACGTCTCTGAATCTAAGAAAGGAGTCCTTTACGAGGGATTTAGTCAAAATATCTGCATAGTTCTCTTTTGACATAACATGCTTAATGTCGAAGAGGCCATTGTTATACCAGTCTCTTATAAACTTGTATTTTAAATCAATATACCGATTCTTTATGGTATCAGCTTTCTGTTTGGTGAAGGAAATGGCGGCAGTATTATCACAAAAGAGCATTGGATGTTGAATAGTAATGATGTCCAAGTTAAGACTTTTCTGAATTTCAATTAGAGACATGTTTAAGAATTTTAGATCTTTTACAGCTTCTGTCGCTGCTATTATTTCTGCTTCCATTGGACTCAAGGCTACGCAATTTTGTTTAGTTACTCTCCAGGTTACTGGAATATTGTTTAATAAAGCAATGTAGCCGCTCCAGGATTTTCGATCAGTAGTGTCACTTGCCCAAGAAGCGTCGACGTAGACAGCTAGCTGAATTGGAGGGTCAGATTGTGCCAACTTCAATCCCAAGGATTTTGTCGAAGAGAGATACATCAGGATTCGCAGGAGTGCCTTGTAGTGCAACAGGTTGTGGCTCTCTGTAAATTGTGAAAGTGCAGCAACAGGCCAAGCAATGTCTGGACGGCATCGATGAGCAATGTACTGTAGACATCCCAGTAAGTTTCGGTACGGCAAGTTCTCGGGAAATTCGTCATCTTCAGCAACTGGAACAGGATTATATCCAGGAGGAGAAGGAAGAGATATATTAGTAAGATCAGGGACATCAAACTTCTTTAAACACTTTTCAATATAATGTTCACAGTTAATATTAAGTATTGCATCCTCTTCTCTTTTAAAATTGATACCTAGTAACATTGAAATAGGACCTAAATTTTTAACTTCATAAATGGATTCAATTAACTGTACTACCTCTTTTAAAACTTCACCATTCTTCGCAAAAATAGGCAAATCATCCACATACACTATAACTATTGCTTCACTTTTATAAGAGTATACACAAGTTAACCCTTGTACTTCACTGAATCCATTTGCAATTAACTTATTATGCAAATCATGGTACCAACATCTTCCAGCTTGGTGGAGCCCATAGATTGCTTTCTTTAACTTCAAAACACAGTGTTCTTTCCCTGGAATTGTATAATCTTCAGGTTGTTTGATGCAAATTTCTTTATCAATATCCCCATATAAGTATGCACATTTAACATCAAGAAGACAATGCACCCAACTCAATATTCTAATAAAAAAAGCTATGAAAAGACGAATGAGTGTAAAATTTATTACTGGACTAAATGTGTCGTTGTAATCTAAACCTTCTCTCTGATTATTACCTAGTGCAACTAAACGCGCTTTAAATATGCAATTCTTTCCTTCACTATTTTCCTTTACAGTATAAACCCATTTGGTTCCTATAACTTTTTGATCAATTTTTGGGACAGGTGTCCAAACGTGTCTATCTAACATGGTTTGGATCTCTTGATCCATTGCCTCCTTCCATTTTTGTGCCTCTGGAAGTTGTTTTGCTTGTGTCGCATTTTGTGGTACAATTATCTCAGTTAGGAGCGCTTCTTCAGTTAATTCACTCTCTAGTTCCTTATCTAGCTTAATTGGGCCTTCATATGTATTCCCTAATGAAAAATTTGCCACAGTGTCATCTAATATGATTTTATGCATTTTACAATATTCACGTAAATCTTGTTGCGATCTTAATCTGGAACCAGTAGGAGATAAGATATAAACATCAATTTTACCTTTAGTTCTTCCTTTCTTTCTTTTCTTCATAAATCTATAAAATGTTGCTTCTGCTTCTTCCTGTTCCCTCAGAATATTCTCTTCTAATTCATCTTCAGATGTTGATACATCATCTTCCATTTTCTCTTCGGATCTAGATTCATCTTGCTGCATTACTTTCTCAACTTCTGTCGGAGTTGTAGAGCTACTCGGTTGATGGACAGTCAAATCATCTTCCATTGTCGGTGAATTGTTAGGACAGTAAAGAATTCATTATCATCATTTGAAAAATCAACAAACGTGCGATGTATTATTTTCCGTTCAGGAGAACTGTTCAGTTGAGCTTCGTCAAATGTCACATGTTTTGACTCAATTACTTTATTTTCTTTAGGGAAATAAATGCGATATCCACAGGATCCTATACCATATCCTACAAAAACTCCTCTTTTTGCTCTTGATTGAAACTTATTTCGTTTTTCTTTAGGTTGATGTACATACGCAATGCATCCATAACGTTTTAAATGACGAATGGATGGTTTAGCTCCGTACCATCGTTGAAACGGTATTGCTTCTATGCCTGTGTGAAATATTCGGTTGCGAATGTAATTTACTGCCATAACTGCCTCAACCCATAGATTAGGCGGCAGATTAGCTGCTTGCATAAATGTTCTAGTTCCTTCAAATAAAACTCTGTTATATCGCTCGGCCACGCCGTTCATCTGGGGACTATATATTGTGGTCCTCTCATGCTTGATTCCCATCTTTTCTAACATATCTTTTATTTGCTTGTTGCAATATTCTAACCCGTTATCAGTTCTCATGACTTTGACTTTTCTGTTAGTTTGGCGTTCCACAAACGTGATGAAGTGCTTTAATTTCAGGAAAACTTCATCTTTAGAGCGTAGCGGGTAGCAAAAGGCTCTTCGACTAAAATCGTCAATAAAAGTAAGTATGTACCGTTGCCCATTCCTTGATGTAACTGGAGCCGGGCCCCATACATCGCTATGTATCAATTCTAACATTTCTTTTGAGCGAACTTTCTTTAATCTAGGATATGTTGACCTAGTATTTTTAGCTAGAATACACGGTTCACATGGAGTCTCTTTTCCCTGTAATTGTCCACAATTTTGAACTAAATTTTCACGAAACATTTTCTTAATTATATCAACATTACTATGTCCTAGCCTTTCATGCCATAGCATGATGTTGTTACGCTCACTGGCAAATGTAACATTGTAATTTTGATTTGATTCTTGTATATTAGTTACTTCCCTGACATTATCTTGTATTACATGAGCACTTCTTGAATTAGTGTTATAGGCTTGATTTAAGGATTTAGTACAAGTAGAAATTTTCAATTTATTCTTATCAGAAAAAGATGGTTGATCAGCAAGCTCTAAATATTGGTTCTTAACATTAGATTTAGTTTTGTCATAACTTTTAATGGCTTTAAGAACATAAAAATTATCTTTTAGAGTGGCAGTATATAAGTACTTCCAATGCTTATCAAATACTTTAAACCCATTGTCCATTGTGGCATGGAGACCAGCTTTATCCATTTTTGACATGGAAATTAAATTTTTATGAATGGTAGGAACATACAACACATTATGTAAATTTACAATAGATACTTTATCCTTTTCCTTTAATTTAAAACTTACTTTTCCTATTCCTCTAACTTTATGAGGTGTTGTTCCCATCCTAACAACTGCACCCTCTGGTGGCTCACTTAGATAAGTAAAGAAATGCCCATTTTGGCAGACATGAGATGTGGACGCTGAATCCAATGTCCACTCCCAGCAAGGGGGGGAAACATTGCACAAATCATTACTTTTACATTTTAATTCTGCGACGTATGAATCTAAATTTACTTCATCCCTTTTATCACCACTTTTCTGTTTCCTACAATTTTTATCCCAATGGCCATATTTACCACAAACTTCACACTTTAAATTTATTTTATTTCGAGAATGAGACTTAGGGGAAACTTTTTCAGACATTTGAGTGGTTCTATCAGTCATGAGGGTTTCATTCCGTAATCTTTCTCTCAAATCCCTCCTTGAACATTCCTTTAGAATCTCCTCTTTAACATCCTTAAATTTAAAATCTTTTTCTGGCAAACGGTCTAATTCCCTAATTAAATAATCATAATTTTCTGGTAGGCTTTCTATTAATTGGTAACAACGATGCTTTTCTGCAACTTCCTCCCCGGAATCAACTACGCGACGATAAGCTTCTTCAAACCTAGCAATATAAGTTGGGATATCTTCATCTACATTAATTTTTAAATTCCTAAATTCATTTACATGAAACGATTTTAATGCTCTTCCTGGGATTTCCAGATTTAATTTTAGTGTTTCCCATATTTCCGACGGATCATCCAAATGACCTATTGTTAACCCAATTTCAGGACTGACATACGTTTTGATAATTCCGGCTGCCCTTTGCTTTGACTGATTTAGCTTAAACTTATCAAGGGGCTTCAAATCTGTATAATCTGGCCATTCAGTTTTATTCACCCAGGTATACAAACCTTCAGTTTGCAATGTGCATTTTATAAAACGAGTCCAACTTTGATAGTTATCCCTACTTAATACTACTATATCTGGTGCAGTAGCCATTTTACTTACTTTTACTTAAAACAATAAATAGATATAAAATATAAATAGAAATGGTACTAAAACTTGCATGCATATATATATATAAACATTAAAATATTTCATACACTAGATACTTGAAAAAACACTTCATTAATTAGCTTCAACATTTTCATTTTAAAATACTTTTCTCTAGCTTTGCCACAGTGGAGGTGCTTCTGGGTACCATAACCTCTGTTGGGAGGGTGGTGTTGTGTGTCATTGCAGGTTGCCCCTCCCACGTAAAAATTCAGCAGAGTGACTTGACAAATTAGTTTAAGTTATATATGAAACTTTAAAAATATAGTTAAATAATAACTTTGAATAAGAATATGTTGAATTATATGCAACTTCATGAATCCTATATATATACTATGATGTTTCATGAATAAGGTAAGTGTAAAATGTACTTACAGTAATGAGCCAAAATGATGAACAGAAGAAGGATTGATTTATTGGTGCTTGTTGTACATGAACTTGACTTCGTTCTTGAATTAAATTAATGGACACTTGCGACGATAGTCTACCCGAACTCGAGAACACTGCATCATTCGACGACATAAGTAACTTGAAATATATTATCCACACCTCTATCGCCGATTTAATTAACAATTCTCGATGAAACGTCTTAAAAATAAACCACTATGCTTAATAAATTCTCACAATTATATTGGTATTCAGCCATATACCATACATATTCGCTGACACTTCATAAAACATACCAAATAATACCATAAGTCAGCCTTCAAACATCGCACACCTCACACATTGCATACCTCGAAAAAATGAAATCGCTGTCCCTTTAAATCAGGACGAAAACTTATCGACCAATCAGAATCGACTATGCAATTTGCATAAGTCGGAAGATATTTAACATTTACTTATAATTTGAATAACATTTAATAAATATTACAATGACTTTAGAAAAATTACTTTAATATAAAAATGACTTAAAAAGATTATTTTACATGTTAATTAAATTTAAATACTTATCTTAAAAAAAAATGAATACTAGCGAATGCGATCGCAAGTGAAATTGCCGTAAGCGGTCCACGACCGAAACGCGATACGCAACCATCCAACCGTGGCGGTAAAAACGTAAACAAACGCCGAAAGGCGGCAAAAGAAAAGAAAATATCGTGCTGTCGAGTTCAGGTAGACTTTACAAATTGTTTAATGAAAAATAGAAATGAAAAATGCTTGGGAATAATTTTCCCACAATTAAACATATGTTTCATAAATATTTTGAGATCTAAGAAAATAATAGATATCCTTTAAGAAGAGTACACAGGAAAAAGAAGTTAAAAATATTAATTTCTCGAGGAGATATTTTAAATATTAGAATGAATCAAATGCTCATAGAGTGCATAGGAAAATTCGAATACTGAATGACGAGCAGCCTTAAAGGTTCAGAAAATCTCATTTTTAAGAATGTCAAATTAGCCTGATTTTATATTATTTTCTCTTTCTGATATGCTGTAGAATTCAGTTGCTAAGCAACTGTTAAAAAAAAAAAAAAAAAAAAGACATATATATTATTTTTAAATTATAAAAATGACATTTTTTTTTTTAACATACACACAAAATACTATAAAATAAAATACAGAAAAATGCGAAAGCTTGAGGAAATTATCCAAACAGATTTTATTCATTTAAGACATCGCAAAGCAAAAATTTAGTATTCATAATGTAACGCCAATTATTCTAAGCATTTTTTTGTCCAAAATCATCTGAACAAGTCCAATTTTACATTTGGTATGTCGCTACTCTCATATAAAAGCACCCTGTTTTCAGTGACTTTTTAAACTATAATTTCCTTAATATTCTTACACATGAAAGTTTGAAATAACAAAATTCTTCAAGTGGTTTATTATTTTTTTTTACAGAAAGTGGTCGAAGGGATAATAAACAAGCACTGACAAATTTTAAACTCGAATTTTCATAAATTTAAAACTAGAGCTTTTGACAAATTTAAAAACAGCGTTTCAAATTGAACTTTTGTTATGAATGTTAAAAAATTGTCATGAAACGCAACAAAAATGCTAAACATATTAAAAATCTGGAAAGAAGCAATTTGGGTAATTGTTAGTTATCCCGTCGACCAAATTACTGTCACCAAATTGTAAGATTAAATGTCAATAGTAATTGATCGTAAATGTCACATTCACTTGACAACACGTGTTTACGTCATCAAATGATTTTTATTTCGACGTTTTATCTGTACTACTTTTATTAATGTTATACTAATTTATTTGTTTTTTTCGTTATTTAAAATAAAAATTATGTCAATTTGTATAATTTGGCGAGTGGTTTGGCGATTTATATAATTTGGCGAAATTGGTCAACAGGATAACTAACAAATAGCGCAATTTGTTGCTAAATGTTTTAAATTAAGATTCTTTTACGAATTGTAAAAATCCGCTACAAAACGGAATAAAATCAACTGATTTTACTAGCAAGTTGCTGAAAAATGAAACATTTTGCATTCAATGTTTATTTTGTGAATGAAATTCTTGTTGGAACTGTCTAAGTAATGAATCGTCCACTTGCGTTGCGGCATGTCCACTGAGAATTTCGTTTATTAAGTTGCCATATCAGGTTGGCGCATATTATAAAAATCGACAAGTCAAGCGTCTCGCTTGTTCTAGGATTCTGCCTCTAGATTCTATGAAATGAAAATCTAAAAAATTGCTCCGTGAATACAAATAATTTACATCGGTACTTGTTAGTTATCCCGTCGACCAAATTACTGTCGCCAAATTGTAAGATTAAATGCCAATAATAGTTGATCGTAAATGTCACATTCACTTGACAACACGTGTTTTCGTCATGAAATAATTTTTATTTCGACGTTTTATTTGTATTTTTATTAATGTTATACTAATTTTTTTGTTTTTTCGTTATTTAAAATAAAAATTATGTCAATTTGTATAATTTGGCGAAATTGGTCGACGGGATAACTAACAAGTACCTATTCATCTAAAGGAGGAAATAAAAAAAATCATTTATAAAAGTGTAATTTGTGTATTAAAATTAAACTGTAGGTATATCGATTACAAAAATATCTGAAAAAGTTCTTAAGAATAAACATTTTAAAATTATCGTAAAAATCATATTAAAGTAAACAAACATTATATTAAAACAGTATTACGAAAGTATATTAAATATATAGACCTTAATATCATACCTTTACATAAGTTTCCTTCAAATGAAATATTACTTAGTAAATTGTCTTCAATAGGCTTACCTCGACTATGTTAGACCTCGAAATTTTCTTTAATTTATTAATAGTTTTAATTCTTGTTTGATTCTCAACAAAGCAGAGAGTAAATCTGACAGATATATATTCTTTCAACAGTCAAAATAATTAAAATACCACGTAAAATTTATCATATAACACGCTGACAGCAAATAAATTACGTAACAGGTAATACCATTTTACGATTAAATTTCCGATAGACGCGATGATGCATAAAACTTATCGATTAAACATCAATATTTGAAATTATTTTACACTGCCATCTATCGTCTCATCAAACTTTTAGTAACTTGTTTTTCTTGCTTTTTATTGAATATTAGGTTTGTTAAAAATAGACATTGGCTTTTTCTTTTCACAAAATTCATATCAACCACGCCAAAATATTATTAAAAATATATCAATCAAAAGAGTGAATATAATAAGATAATTATTCAAGCTATAATTTTTAAGAGATCTGAATAAAGAGAAATCATAATGGTGTTTAGATTACAATTAAATTTCCGTTATTATAAATAGATTATTACATTCATACATTAAAGAAGTTGAAAATCTTTAGGGAGAGGGCCCCTAAAGCAAAAAGTATCCTTTTTGATATTTTTTTTTTACTACTACTAACTTTCCTCATTAAACTGAAATTACTGAAACATAATACAGACAAGTATTCAAGTCAAATAAATTATATATAATGCATTAATTCTGCCTTATTTTTCACCTTATTATTTTTGTTAAATCCTGCAATAGTTTAAAGAGCCACTTATGATGGTAATTTTGCCTGAAATACATACTCGTCCTGAAATACATACATTTCTCTAAATATAATCGCTGCACTCTTTCAGAAATTAAAATACAGAATGACAGCATTAAATTGAAAGAAATTTGAATAACTTTGGATTAGTTAAATTTTCACTCAGCACTGAATTCTTAACATATATAAGGTAAATTGAAAATAATCTTAGTGTAATTTAAGGCTTACTTTAAAAGTGAAAAAAAATAAACATTTTTTTAGACAGGCAGTTTCTTAATTTTAAGAGGATCTGATAAATTCTAGAATAATTTATATACATAATAATGTGTACCTTTTTCAAAGAAAATAATTTAGTCAAAAAGAAGGACATTTTTCGTAAAAAATAAAATAAAAAATATATTATAAATATGTAAGAAATATGATCATTCATAGTTAATGAAGTACGTAAGAAATTTGTAAATTCAAACTTCACATACAATTTTGGGGACATTTTATGTACTTTTCTTAGAAGTGTTCTCTATAACTGTAAGGATCATGTTTAAAAAAAGTTAGTTTAAGAAAAAATAAATAAAATGTACAGACATATGGGGAAAATGCAGTAAAAATGTCTATGGTACTTATCATTAAAAAAAAAGATTTACAGGAAAATAAATTAAAGATTGCAATTCTGTATCATTAAAAGAAAAATGAGTGGGCAGTAAATCCTTTTTTTGCATATTTTTAATTATTGGATATTTATGTGAAAAAGAAGTATACTACTACGGATGCCTAAATTTATATTAAGCAAAACGGAGAAAAATTAATATTTTTCTCATTTTTTACAAAATGAAGTGTACCAAGTCTCCTTTTAATCATATTTAAACTTTCAGCTGTGCAATTTTTTTATACTCAGTTTCTGTAAATTTTTACTCCCTTCTAGTTTTTTCTTAAGAATGCTCTTAATTTTTTGTTTTTTCTTTTATGAATCTGCAGTAATATATGAATGATGCTTTTATATATTGTTTTTATTATTAGTATTCACATTCGAGCATTGAAGAATAGTAATTTATGTTTGAATATCTCATATGCAGTGAACTTGAAGCTGTCAAAATAATGTTCGACAGCTTGCAATCTGCCCAGAGTCCAAACGCAAATTTATCAAAAATTTTAAAAGGAAATATTTACAGTTTGGTAGAACTCATCGTCGGACATGGATTTACTGTAATGCATTAGTAATTGAAAACTTTAATGTGTCTAATTCAGCAGCATTCTGTAAAAATTAATGTGTTGCTCATTAGGATTATGGATTCATCCTTTCCTTGGAAAACATTTTTTTTTTTTTTTTATTATTAGACTTTTTACAATTTTTTATATATCTGAATGATGCAATCTTAAAATTATTTACATCTGCTTACTACTTTTTACTTACAAAAGTTTTTGTAATATCCTGTGAAAACCAGAAACATTTTATTTTTGTGTTTCCTATAAATGTAACAGATCTTTGATTATAATTAAAAACAATAAATAAATAAATAATGTAAAAATAATTATAATAATAAAGGTTTTATTTGCATAAATTATGTAAATGAAGCAGTTTAAATATTTTTTTATTATAAAAATAAATTTTGTAATAAAATCTGCAAATAAAACAAAATTTTGAATTGTCAGTAAAAAAAAGGAATTTAAGTATCGACATTGATATTCTTTAAGTTTGCTATATGTAGTTTGCAGATGTCAGCTTATATGTAAACATAGAGCAACAGTGCTACATTTTGGAAGGTTTTTTTTTTTTTTTTTTTTTTTTTTTTTTTTTTTTTTTTTTATATATACGTTTTCATAATAATTAAGCACAGAATTTATGGTGGGTGGCTGCTTCGCTTGGAATTATTAAGACCTTTTTATGACACATGATGTTTAAATTTTCTGGAAAAAAAAATCCCAAGCAGAACAATGTGGGCAATCAACTATCTTTGAGACTAAACAGATTATAGGAAACATGCTCAACTTTTCAGTGTGAATTACTTCTATATTATTGAAATTTTTTGTTTAGAATTTACATATGTATTGAAATTCCGAATTTTTGTTTTTAACCAAGACTGGTGTATTTATGAAAAGGATTTAGGTAAAATTTGTGTTTTCTTCTGCATCCTGTGACTTATGTTGGTGAGATTTGAGAGACTCCTAAATTTAAAAGTATGTCAAAATGTACAAAAATGAGTGATGATTACAAATCTTTTGTTTGTTACTTGTTTTGTTTCTTGGGAGATTTAATATTAGGTTCAAAGTTAATTAAGGAAAGAAGCCATATTGACAGATAGGGATTTATCTATATTTTTCTGTATCATCTGAATTATTTTTAGAAAAAATATTATTAGAATTAATGTATTGTAGAGCATGGACAACTGCAATATTACACTAAATTTTGGGAATCTTGTGAGGGATGTACTTTGAAATTTGTAAGAATACCCTTGTTAAGAATGTACAAGATAAGGGAAAGATTTCCTGAACCTTGCTTAAATGTAAATGCTAAACTGTTGTGCTACCAATATTTTTATGAATTTTTCTTATTCAATCACAATATATATGTTTAACACTTCTAAATTTTTTTAAATTATTCTGTCTGTTAAATTTTATAAATGAATTATTATGTGTTACAGTTCATATTTTACATGTATATTTAAATATGAAGGAAATATACATATTATTACCTGCATATTTTGTACATTATCTGTAATGGTACTTATCCTGATTTTTTAATACAGTAGACTCCCTCAAATCCGCACAGCTTGGGACCAGAGGTTGTGCAGATTTTAGAGTTTTGCGGATTTCTGGTCATTGATTTGTTTACATATTTGAAACATTAATTTGATTGGTAGTTAAGCAGGGGAAATTATAATGAATGCTTACAATAAAGTAAAACATTAAAATGAGTAAAATATTAAAATAATTTATTAGTTTAAACGAAAATAATTATGTAAAATAGAAATTTTAAAAAATATTAAATTTTTACCGATGAAATCGATTCAATTCGATTGCATATGACCTATGCTGCCATCTAGTGGTAAAGCGATCGTAAGATTGATACGTCATCATAAAATAACCTATTAAAAGTTCCTTTTTTATTAGAAATTCTTAAATTTACTAACTGTTGTTGTGAAATTAAAAGGAACTAGAAAAAATGTTCAGTTAAAACAAATTTACTGCAACATATAAACTAAGACTTCTTTACAAATAAATAAAAACCCAAGGTTTTGGTTAATACCTATATTACGTTAATTTACATATTTACTGATTTTCATCATCATTTTAAAGAACACAGGCGATTTTTTATCATGAACTGTAGATTTTCTTTGAAAATAATCATTATGAACTTTTTGGCACAAATGCTTATAGCAGAATTGTGTATTTAGAAATATTAGGTTCAGCAAAAAGTTCTGGGAAATTTTTAATCTAATAGTTACCAGAATTTTTATTGCATATAGGAGTACTAGTGGTATATCTATAGGGGTTCTGGAATTTCGGCTCTAAAACGCCTATTGAACAGTATGATTTGTGTGTGTTGATCCGACATTATTGGAGAAGAGGTCTAACGATTCTGAAAGCTTTCGATGAGAATCCTTTAATGAAGTTGATGGAGCATGTCAAGAGTTTTTTTATTCCAAGGAGAAACCACAGTACTTCCAGCAAATCCGGAATCTGGCAGAAAGTCGTGGGCTATGATGGTCTCTACTTTGAAGAATCGTCCTTGTTGCTTTTGTTGTTAATTTGCACATAACAATGCAACTTTCACAAATTTCCCAGGACTTTTTGCTCAACCTAGTATTACTAAATTTTTATAAGACTGTTTTTTAAAGGTAAAATGGAAATGACAAATTATTTTACAAAGCAATGGTTAATGTATTTTATGTATTGAATTAAAGCATTTCTTAGTGACTACATTATGACAGTTCAGCAAATATCAAGATGCATGGATGCCCCATTTTTTAATACAATAACACTTGATGAAAATCGGCAAATATGTAAATGTATACAATTTAATTTCGTTATTTAAATCATGGCATTCTATTTTAAGGCTGTTCTCAAATGCAAAGGGGCAACTTTATAACATGTTTTAATTCCTATTTGATCAGAAACACATAAAAGTAGCAGTTGTTTTTGTTCAAAAACTATATAATTGAGACATTTTCAATTTTTTGGTAAACATAAAAGATATTTAAAAAATGCCATAAAATTTTGCATTTTGAACCTAATTTTCAGACGAAAGGAGAAAGCCAGTTGTCACATGACCAAAAAATGATTGTAACTCAATAAATAGCTTATTTATCGAAGAATGGAAAACTCATTTCGATTCCAAATTATTCCAATTGTCAGAGCTTCAAATTTGGTGTCTTTACATTTAAAAATGAGTTTACGAATCTCAGTTAGTTTAATTTTAATAGTTAATCACATTAATTTACCTTATTTAAGATGTGAATTTCTATGTTCAGTATTAGTTTTTGGTAGTTTCTCATCATTTCTGTTCCTTTCTTCTTTTTTTTAATGGTAGTAGCAGTAGTTTGAAGGAATTTTGGTTGACACATCGTAAGACAGTTCTTGAGAAAATGTAATTCCCCACTCATCAACACAAAATTTTCTGACTAATTTTAAACATAAAAACGTCATACTTGCAGGCATAATTATTGAAGTAATTTGTAATCAAACAATTTTTTTTTTTCATTTCTGATAGTTAAATTATATCTTGAGTTGTAAGCAAGTGATTGAACAGCAGTTTTTTTCTTTCTTGTACTGCATTTAAAAATTCATTTTTAAACGACAGCTTTGACAGCATTTTCTGAAAAATTCCCGAATTCCAGCTTTTACAAAAAGACTGGAAAGAAAAACACTCCAGTTAGAGAATTTCTAAATTGGAGCGCCTGCCATTTTACTATGTTTGTGAAAAAAAAAAAAAATGAATATAAAAATGTATCAGAAAGTAGTCAGTTTGAGTTTGAGAACAGCCCGGTACAGAATATTTCACCTCATACTTGCATAATATAACAAATAAACTTCGTATCTTATGGGTCACTCTTTTCTTTTGCACCAATAAATCTCCCCTTTCATCAACCCCCTCTGCTGTGTGTAGGGAGACAGGCATTTTGAATTTTGCTGTCTTCTAATTCTTTTATCTTCCTTAAATTATCCCCAATTTATCAAAAAATTAATTTTACAAAGCCGTAGGACTTGAGTCACTTTCAAGTATTACACATTTTTTACATATTTATCATATTTTTGTGTATATATTTTGGAACAGATGTCATAAGTTCTCACGGCCGCCATCTTGGAATTTTTCTTGGCATGAAAACCCTTTTTCTGCGAGGTAGTAAATGTTGCCAAGCACCGGTTTATACGCATGTTTCACTTAACTAAAATGAAATGTAAATAATAAACAAAATTTGCTAAAGTGGCAATTAGTAATCTTGTATGAGTGCTTTGCGCACATTAACCGGAAAAAAACATCACTGCATTCAGCAATTCTCCCGGTGTTTTTAAAAGACATAGTTACTTATTGATTTTTTCACCGTATTATTTTTGATAAAATTACCCTCATCAGGCATAGAAACCATTTTTTTAGATTGTTGTGTTGTGGAGGATTAAGGGAAATTCCTCATTATTCACTATAACTTTCATTTGTAAAAGAGAAAAGCTTGTCATGTGCGTTGTATGCATGCTATGAGATATATGGATGCAAGCATCTAAGACGTACGTATGTATGTATGCATGTAATTAAAAGAAGAATGAGTGTATTTATGGAGATAAAACATTAAGTATGGAATAAAATGAATATAATTGTATGTTGTTATTTTCTTTTCATAGCTTAGAAAGCATTAAAAACAAATTAAAACTTTTAAATCAAAAGTGTTGCATAAATAGAAGAAAATATTCTATTCCAAAAAGAACATTATGAAACTTCCTTTTTCTTTTAAAGTCTAAAAAACTTTCACTCTGGAGAGATACTTTAATCAAATTTATTTACACGACTTTCATATGATTATAATATAAACTTCCCTTTGATTTGATAGATCTTTTGCACAGCAATTCAGAAAAAAAAAAAAAAAAAAAAAAACCCTCCAAGGATTTTAGTTAGACTAAATGTCTGATTATTAAATTTTCAAGATTCCTCCCCCCCCCCACCCCCTTACGCACCTCACATGCTTCCAATATTTTCTTTGCATTTTTGCATCAACCAGAAAATGGCCAAAATTATTTTTAAAAAGGTGGGATTCCACCTTTAGGAGGAACACTTTCATGCCTGAAAATGGTATCATTTTTGAGAAGTGTTTACTGTACCTTAAAAGAAGAAATATGCGATTTTATTGAATTTTTATTTGTAGGTACCACGGTTCACATAATATTTTGAGAAAATTTTAGGAAAGAATTTTTCTAGTGTTTAATAATGCACAAGAAATTAAAATCCTATCTTCCAACCTACAAAGATCATGCCGCATACAATTGTTTTTGCTGTTTATCTAAAAACATGCTAATTTGCCCTGTTTTAAAAATATTACCCAATTACGGAAGATTAAATTATAGCATTTTAACTATTTTTAACGCAATCAACTGATTGATAAATAAATAATGAGAGTAGAATTGTAGTATAGAAATAGTAGAATGTGTAGAATTGTAGTAGTGAAAATTTGTGAGTATGAAATTATCGCTGTATTATCCGCCATCGCCATCTTCGCTCAAAAAAACATCTAACCTAAACAGACTTTTCAATGACAGCGCGAACGAGCGCTTGTGCATCGTCTGAAATACTGCAACCTCAAAAATAACTAGCGCCAATTCCTCAGCCAAGAGGTAGGAGAAAAACCACCATAGGTAGCGGAGCTACACCGAGAGGCTAGTAAGTCATACCCTTACCGTCAAGGAAGGTGAAGTCGAGTGGGCAGAAACTTACGGCCGTAGTCTCCCCTTATTCCGGAGCGGAACGGAATCGGAATTCAGTTCACCCGGAATATGGCGATTATTCCGGAGCGAATGGAAAGAGCGATTCTCCCCTAGCCAGATTCCGGATTCGGAATAATCGATATTTATTCCGTGGCTTTTGAAAGGAAGTGACATCACAAATTCCTTTGAAGTGTGAAGAACCAATCAGAATGAAAATATACGTCACGTTTTTTTTTTTTTTCGCTCAGCTGATGGCTTTGGCTAGCGAGAAGCTTTTAATCAGAATAATAATTTTCGAATAAATTTGCGTAACTGAGTGAATACCTAAAGAAAAATAACATACTTTTCAGTGCTGTATGAAATATTTCTAAAAAAGATTGAGGGTGTTGGGGGATCGCTCGCTGAAAAATAAAATATTACTATTGTTTTTGTTTTTCTATTTTTAACTTTCAGTAGTTTTTTTTTTTTTTTCCTGGTGTAGTTATTCTTACGTTAAAGATGAAATATTTAAATCGGATGAATTAAGTATCAATGATTAATCATACACTGATTTATTTGTTATAATTTTTATTAATTTTGTATTTTGATTGACAAATAATTCATGAAATTGGATATACAAAATTTCAACTTAAATTTGAAATCTATTTTACTATTAGCATACTTTTGTAGAATATTAGTGTATGTCATCTTGATGCACATTTCTCATAGAAATAACATACAGATGCGGATAATGTAGGATTAAATATATAATTAAGTATACACATTGTAGGATTAAATATATGTTCTGTGTAATATTAAAAAATTTTGTATTCTAGATTACATATATTCGTCATTTTTTGTATTTGTAGTTTTTCAAATTCCATAACACATTTTATTCTTGCTAATGCAATTGTAATCATCTGTAATACAATGCTGCAGTTAAGTTCTTCGCTTGATGGCAGTTACGAATCATAAAAGGAATAATTTCTTCTTTTTTTTATGTTTATAAAATAGGTTTAGTAAGTACAGGAATGTGTAAAAACTAATGTAATGGAAAGCCCAAGTAGTCAAAATAAATTTCATTGAGCAGTTTTAAGGTTTCATAATAGGAGACCAATTTTAATCATCAGAATAAAAAGCGAGAAACTGTGGTAACAGATATACACAGGCCTTGCTGCTAATGTTTCTCATCCTCTTTCATGAATTTTGTAAAAAAAGAACTCCTATTTTGCAATCTAGAAACAGTTGCATTCTAAAATATTTTTATCTCTTCAGACTTTTATTATTTTGATTTTTACACATCATGCATTGTTATTCACTTTAATGCAAGTTCCATCATATCAGGTTTTAGGTACTCCAGGAAGGGCTGCATATACAATATAGATAGCACCATACATAATTTTGCTTAGAATTATTATTTAGATACACACATATATTATTTTTTTGTTCAATGTAAGTTCGTGTGTGTGTGTGTATATACATTTGATACGTATATATTGTGTGTGTGTATATACATTTGATACGTATATATTGTGCGTGTGTGTCTGTGTCATAGCTTTCTTCAGGTATGGCAATTTTTTGCAAAGCCAAAAATTTGCAAACAATATCTATCGACTTTATAATATACCAAATGTTTACATTAAAGATCCTGTCTTGGCAAAATATGTCAACCTGTGCTCTATTTGGAGACAAAGCATCTCATTGGCAATTGTTAGATACACTTAAATTGCACTTTTTTAAATATATTTATTTACTGTTTGGTTGAAAATTAGCTATATTAAATGAGAAAATTTTTTTTTTTATCATCCAAGTATTTTTTTCCTTCTTTATAATAAAAACAAAAACTGAATACAATTACAACTGATAAAACTTTAATAAAAACTTATATTTATCCTATAAAAGTTTATTAGTAAAAAGTTGTTCCTTTATGGATACTCAGATATAGATATTGTCCATGTAAATAAAGAATAGTATGGTAGTACTCTTGACTTAAATATAAAAGAACCTGACCCTTATTTAATATAATAATTCAGTACTTCTTAGTTATTCCGTCGACCAATTTCGCCAAATTATATAAATCGCCAAACCACTCGCCAAATTATACACATTGACATAATTTTTATTTTAAATAACAAAAGAGCAAATAAATTAGTAAAACATTTAAAACGTCAAATTAATGGTTTTATTGGCATTTAATCTTACAATTAATTAATGGCAAACCATTATTGGCATTTAATCTTACAATTTGGAAACAGTAATTTGGTTGACGGGATAACTAAAAAGTATCAATAATTCTCATTACTGAAAAAAAAAGACATTAATAGTCAAAACTCAATCATTGCTCCTCCTTTTTTTTTTTTTTTTTTTTTTTTTTTTTTTTTTTTTTTTTTTCATTGCAGCAGAATAGAGAAAAAAATATTTTAAGGATTAAATTAGATATTAAGATTAGATAATTAGTTCTGATTAATTCAAGGACAACAATGATTTGATTGTAAAAAATTATGATAATCAATATTTTACATGCAACTCATGTTACTTTTCACATTAGAATTTATTGAAGTGACTATTAAGCTTTATTATAATTTAAAGTTTTTATCATTTCGAGTTGAAAAAGAAAACTATTTTAAGATTAAAATATAATTTTATAAATGCTGAATTTTTATCTATTTTTTTTTTTTTTTTTTAATCGTCATTAAAATTGCTTGCTATTAATTTAAAATTCTTCATGTTTTTAAAGCAATAAAACTACTTTATTTTTTTTTTACTTTTCTTTCTTTTTTTTGGAGGGGGGGGGGGGGGAAGCTTATTTACAATACTGCCTTATTAACTAATAAATTCATTGAAGATGGAAAATAAAGATGATTTCTAAAATTTCATCGCAAGTAATATTTTTGTAAAAAATAAAAATATTTCATTAAAAAAAATCTGAACAACTTTATATGAGAGCATACATTATATGAACATTATGTGCACTGTTACTCTATGACCATTAGAGCAAATTTTCAGAAATGCTTACAATTATTTTATTACAAAATATAAATAGGATAAAATAGATAGTATAACAAGTTAAATACCATCGTGTTCTACTCACATAAAATGTATCTAATTTGTAACAAAAAACACTTTACTTGTCTATATAATATATAAAAATTTTGTAACAAATTAGATATATTTTATGTGAATGATACATAATGGTATTTAACTTTTTATGTAATGTTTTATCCTAATAATAAAATAATTGGAAATATTTCTGAAAATTTACTCTAATGGTCACAAGAGTAATGAATGGATGTACCCGCATACTTTGCTTTTTGTATCATCAGCTTTTCTTTTTATAAACTCTTACCTTATAGCTGTATGATGGTATACATTCCTCAGATTTTTCTGTAACGTACAGCGTAGCAAACCACTGTATCTTAGTAATTTTTCAGAGAAACTCTAAGATGTTAGTTAAAATATCTGTCAGATACTCATCACAAAATAATTTCATTTTGTTTACATGCAGGGCTTAATTTGCGCCGGAGCCCGGCTCCGGTACTTCTCTGTTTTAAGTAAATATTTAAATATTGGTCGGAATTCACCGGAGCTCATGAATACAGGGCTCCGGAGCCCAGTGCAATAGCGCTTCCGAAAAACCGAAGTATAAATTACTTTTCCCTTTCCTTCCCCTCTCCAAGCTTTTGCATTCTTTTTTACCAAAACACTTATATGTGACGCAATGTGTCGCACATGTAGGAGATAGATATAAAACGGACTCAGTTTTTATTTCAGTTTTTGGGCTTGGACTGACTAGAGCTCAATCTGTATTACAATTAAAATTTTATTTATTCATGTATAAAAAAAAAACTTTTCTTCCTTTATAATTACGTTATTATATTCTGTTTCAAATCATTTTAATGCTATTTTGATCAAAATAAAAGGGAAACAACAGAAATCGTGTTTTTCTATTTCATTTCATTCTATTCAATTTATGTCGGCGTCGACGTGTTGATACGGTGAAACTCAAGAGACTGAACATTGAATTTGCTTTCAATTCGATTTTCTTTTGTGATAGTAGGATAATTTTTTATTGTCTGTTTTTTTTCTAGCTATCTAACCTGAAAAGAATATTTTCTGTTTTAGCCAAGGAGAATCAGCTTGAGATTTTGTTTGTTTGAGGTTTTTTGGCTTCTATTGCGTACGAGTATAAAAATCACGTTAGTGATTTTTCTATTTATTTTATATCACGAACGGTACCATGCTAAGGCTTTGCTCTGCATATTTACAAAGTCACTTTCATTTGTAAGATATAATTGCCATGTATTGTTATTCTGATAGAAAGCAATCGAGCAGTGTTTCTCCTTTTTCTATAAAAGCATCGATTCTTTCCGATAACGGTGTCAAATTTTTAATTTAATCTGATTTTCAGGGACTCACCACAAAAGATTGTTATGCGGAAGGAATCGATTATAGTTTAAGATATGCACCTTTTATGGAAAATTGTAAAACATAACGTTGTTCCATTCTTCAGCATATAAATATTAATTTCTGTAAATTTCATTCATTTTTTCTTAAAAATGCATATCTGCGAACTATCCTTTTTTTGTGTTAACACTATTTCCTAATCATAATCCTTACCCTATTTAATCGCAGAATTCTGCAATTAATGAACTTTAAAATTAGGCAAAGATTTACTATTCGGAAGAAGTGATAACTAAAAAGTGGAATAGTTGCAGCTAAGTATATATATGCTGATAGATATATTTAAAATTTTTATTTTGCTAAATCAAAATAAAATGCTTTAAATTTTTCAAATAATGTACGAAATATAAATATGCAGATTGGAGTGGCAGGGGGAACGGTACGGTTGTTGTACTGGTACCGCAAAATATTAGGGCTCCGGTACTTTTTTTGTTAGAAATTAAGCCCTGTTTACATGTACATACAACAGGTTTATTAAGTACATGGACATGTAAAAACTAACATAATGAAAAGCCCAACTAGTCAAGACAGCATTTTGTATTCAATGTATGCACTGGAAATTTATTATAATATTGTATAGTAGTATCTACGTGAACATTAATTTTCTTTCATTTAACTTTCATTTGATAAATCTAGATATTGATGTATTTTAATAAACATTTTGGTTATATATATATATATATCATCAAATTATCAGCACATTAAAAAAATGAGCTTTTTATAGCAGTCTTGGAAGCACTGACTTTACAACTTAGTTATTCAGTCATTCAAATTAGTTATGATTTTAATTTGTTTAACGATTAATAAAATCATATATATTATTATCTAAGTCATTTAAAAGCACCGGTGCAGCCAGAGGAAAGGATGATTTAGAAATTACTCCCCCCCCCCCTCCAAAGCTCTAATGACTGGTAAAATAAATAAAAATACTTTTGTATTATGATTATTATGTGACATGTAAAAAACAATGCAAAGGAAAGCACAGCATGTATTATTAATTTAACACATAGCTATTTATAGATTTCAAAATAAAACTTCCTTTCTTCAGGGCTAAAGTGAATAAATAGCAATAGCAGAAATATGGATTCTTTGTGTACATGTTACACAAATATCCCCCCCCCCTCTTTCTTACAAAAAAATAAATTCTACTGAAAAAGGGAATAATCCTTTTATCATGTCTTGAAATGTTGCATGCTATATTAATTATGTCTGTTATTTCTTTTCTTTAAATTAGTTTCTATACATCGTATCTATAATTAAAAAAAAAACTCTTTTTTATATATATGTATTCCTAATTAGAAGAACAAATATTTAGAGTTGATAATACAAGTCATGTTAAACAATTTTTAAATAGGAAATTAGGGTTACAATATATTTTTAATCAAGAACTCAGGGTGTTTCTCTTAACCCTCTCAGCACCAATTTTTTTTTTTCCAATTTTGGGAAAAATTACTTTTACTGTAACAAAATTAAAAGTAGCTATCGAAATCACAGAAGTTACAGTTTACTGAAATTTAACGAATGTAGTTATGTTGCACGTTTTTCATATAAAAATAGTCTAAGGAAGAATTTTTTAAGACATTTGGAAAATGTCGTATTACAACCAGATTAAAGAAACATAAAAAATTTAGTAGTATTTTTTATTTCTTATCACAAATTACTAATTCGAAAAAGGAGTCCCTAATTTAAATTTAAAGAGTGAAACATATGTTTGAAATTAAAAGAAACACCAACGGTTTACTAATAATTAATAAAACTTTTATTAATATTATTATTATTAAATGCTGAAGCATAAGTAAAGTCATAATAGTAAATGTATCAACATATGCTATAGCTATTAGGTGCCTGAATTAACAAAAATATTTTTTTTCTTTCAAATATTGCAGTTCGAAGTAGGAGCCTCATATGAGGATCAGGGTGACGAGAAGGTTAAAGTCAAATTTGGATTTTTGTTCATAGTTTTAAAAATATAGTACAGCAAAATATTCAACAATTAACAGATTGCTTTCTGCAAATGGAATGACATCATGGAATGTGCATTACAATTTAATCTGCGATATCAGAAGTATTGTCAGTCGCATTCTAAATTACGGAAGCCCTAGTTGAATTTTTGTTTGTAATTTGTGTACAAACGATGGTCATTTCCAATGTTACTGCTGATATGTGTTTTTGTTCCACATTTATTTTAATCTTAGGATGAAGAATGGGCTTGCTTTTTTTTTTTAATATAAATTCTTGGGATAACTATGTGGTATATTAATTATGGCTTTTAATACTTTTCTTTACATTAATTTTTATCGTCTCAAATAGTCAACATAAAAATTATATTTTTGAACAATTTTTTTTAATAAATTGATGAAAAACCTTTCCTGGAGAAAAATCCTAGGCTATGTAATTGTTATGACGATGCATATTTTTTAACCCCTTCAGGACGAGCGTCTTTTACAGAATTTTTAATCTTTAATCATTGGTTTTTTAAACCAGAAATTTTTGCCTAATTGAATGGGCAAAATGCTCATATTAAATAAGACAAAATTTACAATAAAAATTTACTGATGAGAATAATCCCCGATTCTGAGCACCTTACGCGGCACGAATACCGGTCGCTTGTCCCCAAGGGGTTAAATACGTAATCATACTATATTTTTACTTGTAGTCATCTATGAGTACATAGATATTGGTAAATATAAATACAGTAGAACCCTGCTGATCCGAAATTCCGGTGATACGAACCGATTTTATATTAAAAAATTACTGGATTTGAAGTATACCGGAATATGAAAATTCTATATTTATACTCTGAATTACAGAATGAATATCATGTAGAAGTTAGAATTAAACAAAAAAAGGCAGTAAAGCATGTTTTTCATTCTTTAAATAGCTTGAAATGAATTTTAAAAAATACCGAATAATGTAAAAGTACAATATATGTAAGCGAATATAAAATAAAAACGTGCACTGTAGTTAAAATAATAAAACTTTGTAAAAAATCACCATAAAATTAAAACAAAACACAGGACGCGTTTCGAGCTAAAAACATAACAGCTCGTCATCAGCTAAGCATACACGTGTCCGAAAACGAACAAGTTCAAAAATGAACTGAAGAAAAAGAATGTTGCGAAGAATGCGACAGATGGCGCTACCTGATAGAGGGAATGCAAAAGGGAAATGTGTTGAAAAAAGATAGAAGAGAAAATGAAATGGAAAAAATGGAAATAAAAGAAAAAATAAAAATAAAAGAAGAAAATTAAAAATATAAATAAAAATAATAAATAAAGAACTATAAAAGAACAAGAAAAAAATCCAAATTATTATTATTATTATTATTATTATTTTTTTTTTTTTTTTTTTTTTTTTTTTTTACAAAATAAAAAGAAAAGAAACAAGAGAAAAGGGAAAAGAATTACAAAATTAATTTCCACGCTGGAGATAGGAAAGGAGATGATGGGAGATCATTGACAAGATTAGCAGAATTTTTAGAAATAAAATATGCTTCATGAAAATCCAAGTGAGAGGGAGAGGCAGGGGAAGAAATAATTTTGGCCATGGAGAAATTGAAACAATGACTGGAAGACCAACAGTGAGAAGCAATCGAAGATTTAGAGATTTCTTGATTTGCAATATATCTCTGATGCTCGCCTAATCTGAATTTTAAAGCTCTCTTTGTTTGACCAATATAACCTAAACTGCAAGAGCAAGGAATGAAATAAACACCCCACCGGTTCTCAGTAGGAACAGGATCTTTTAGAGAAGAGAATTTAATTTTATTCATAGGTTTGAAGATAACTTTAAAGTTAAAACGAGAAAGTATTTTAGCAATTTTGAAACACAGAAGAGAATAAAAGGGCAGAACTATTATAGAATTAAAATTAGGAGGATTATTTGAATCAGAAAAAGGACGTTTAGGCTTATTAAATTTATACAAAGCTTTATCAATTAAAGAGGGATTATAACCACGAGCAAGGGCAAGAGATTTCAGATAATTAATTTCATTATTCAGAGCAGAAGAGTCAGAACAAATGCGTAACGCCCTAAAAACAAAAGTATAAAAGGACGCCACTTTTTGTTGAGGAGGATGATTTGAAAGGGCATGAGGGGGAAGGGAGACAGCGAAAGGTTTTCTATAAACGGAGGTAGAGAACCGATCTGGGAGTTTTGAAACCAAGACGTCAAGGAAAGGAAGAGAATTGTTCTCTTCGACTTCGAGAGTAAATTGAATACAAGGATCAACAGAATTAACAAGAGAAAGGAGATTAGAAAGATCAAGGTCAGATGGAATTAAAATGAAAGTGTCATCAACATACCTAAACCAGAAAGGAAATTTATATAAACTGAAGAGTTTTTCTTCAACAAAATGCATATAAATATCACATAAAAGAGGAGACAATGGATTACCCATGGCCAGACCCTCAGTTTGAGAATAGAAAGAATTGTTAAACTGAAAAGCAGTTTGCCTGACACAAATACTAACTAAATGCAGGATTTCATCAATCTCAATGGAAGAGTAATGAAATTCGCGCAACCTTCTTTCCAAACAATCAATTGCCCCTTGAACAGGCACGTTAGTGAAAAGGGATTTAACATCTAAGGAAACCATTATATAATTGCAAGGAGAAAGGCGTTTAATTTTATCAACAAAGTCAAAAGAGTTTTTCACGGTATGAAAGTTAGTGGAAGATAAAGGAGCGAGTAACTTAGAAAGGAACTTGGCAAGTTTATAAGAAGCAGTACCAATATTGGAAACGATAGGGCGAAAGGAAAGAGTAGGTTTATGGACCTTAGGAAGAGCATAGAAACGAGCACAATTAGCGATAGTAGGGGTGACCAAACGTTTAGTGTTATCATTAAGAAAGACAGAATTTTTAATGACATGCTTGATGTCAGATAAATGCTTAGTAGAAGGATCCTTTTGCACTGTAGGTCTACTCGTAGAAGCCGTCGTAAAAGAAATCTTGAATATCAGTTTGTTTGCTAGTCATTATAAAATTCTTTTCTAAAATGCAAAAAGTATTTAATTCAGATGATAAAAAAAATATTTTTCCTTTCAACAGTTTTGTTTCGCAAATTATTTACAGAAATGTTTTTTCTTCCTTCTTACTCGACATGGTGACTCAGGTATTTATAGAATCGCGATTTTGAACCATTTGTAATGAGTTGTTACATAATTCCTCATTCTGAAGTTCCATTGGATTATTATAGACATCAGGAGTGATTAAACAAATAATACTATTCTTTTCCAAAAGTCATGCCATACCTTAGGATTCCGGATTACAGGATGTTTACTGTACTACTACTTATAACTTTTTTAGCACGCATTTTTATTTTGCTTCTATTTTTATCGAAATTTTGGGTAATCCGAATTTTTTGTAATACGAACAGCCACTGGTCCCAATTAGTTTGGATTAGCGAGGTTCTACTGTATTTAATTAATATCAATACTTAACTTGAAAAAAAAAAATCTGATTTTCAATCTTGATTTAAGGTACTGAATGTCTATCAAGAGTTATAGGTTTCCAAAACAATTAAACCTTTAATTTGATGACATTAAGAAGCATAATTTAATTTTGGTACTTTTCGGTCAGCCGGGCGCCCGTGTTATATATACATACATATATATATATATATATATATATATATATATATAGGTATATATACATATGTATATATAACACTGGCCTGGCGCCCGGCTAACCGAAAAGTACCATAATTTTTTATAATTAATGAAATTATAATTAGTAATTATAAAACAATAAAAAATGCAAATGTCAATTCATTAGTTAATAGCAGAAATGGCAGTATCTGCTCTTCTTGCACTTGTACTTTGTAAAATAATTGACATCGCATAAATCTAAAATTATACACATACATGTATATGTTAACGAAAAAAATTATGAAAATTATACCCAGGGTGGGTCCGTAAATATATTTTTTAATATATCAAAAATATCCAATATTTTTTATGTATATCTAATGTTTTCAAAATAGTCGACTTATTGTTGATAAATATTTTTAAAAGTAATATAAATTAGAAACTGAAAAATATTGCACTTAATATGAAAACTTTATGAATCGATATTCTAAAGGTGATTTCCCCTTTTTTCCCTCACTTACAACAAAATTGAAGTATTTTTCAAGGGACATTATTCTTTGAAAAAATAAGAGTATAATATACAATTAGTGTGAATAGCCTGTGAGCTCAGTGCCATCAATTTAACCGAGCACATTTCTTTTTATTTTTTATAAGGGTAGTTTCATTTTCAGAACTGGTTCCACAAGTGAATTTATCCTTATATATAAAAAAAGTAAATCCAAAAACTACAAATGTATAATACTAGTAAATCTGCAGATCAGGAGCCTCAACGTCATCTTTGCAAGTCATTGTTTTTTAACACTCATTGCGTAATATTCATCTTCCTACAAATCGCTTTTTAAAGTTTTCAAATTACATAAATATTTATAAGAATACAAAATACTTCGTAAAGTTTCAGAAATTAAATGTGTTAAACAAGTGGTTATACACTGATGTTCTGAAATTCTGATGAGCTGCTTATTCTGGTAACTTTTTAAATCAAAAATTGCATTTCGTCAGGGGAGCTCTGCTGCCCTGAACCCCCCGTAGTCTATTTAAATTTACATTCGTAATTTTTTATTGATTGTGCGGATGGTTATAGTATATCATAGATTTTTTTTTACGCTGTGATTTATAAGGATAAGCATAAGTTTTTTTTATAAATTAATAAATTTTAAATAAAATCCTCATGTTAACCGTACACAAACAATAAATCTTGAAGTGACGCCAAAAATGTAACTTTAAAATCCGCTACATTCGACCAAACACAACGGCGTGATTAAAAAAAGAAAGAAAGAAAAGAAAAATATTTTTAGTAATACAGTTTTTAATTCATAATACGATGAAATGCTACTTTAGAATGCTTAAATATAAGCAGATCATTTTCATTTTACAGAAAAAATGCACGGATGAAGTCAAAGAATTTGGTCCCTGTTCCACGTGCTTGTTTTGTTTGGGCCGAATGAGGGCATTTAAATCTGAGCGATAACGCATATCATATTGCAAACTGTTTTTACGGCATACTGCATCTCCATCTATCTCTTTCCTCCGTGAATAATAGTTAATTTTATTTTAGCCAAGATCTTTTTAATCCAACATCTTTTTTTTTTTTATAAATGACGTCTAATTCACCTGCTATTCGTACTTACTCAAAACCTTTCATCTTGTTATATTAAGAAATACTTGAGAGTTTTCTTTTTATTCCCAATATGTCGCCATATTATTTTTTTTATTCTTAATTTTTTTTCATTTTCCCGTTTCACGTCAAAATCTTTCAATTGAAAATTGTTTAAGAGAAAATATTACTCAGGGTTTTGATTTTCTTGGCAACGATTAAAGAAACATTGATAAATTTTATGAAAAAATGTCACATTATTCTCTATCAAAATAATGAACTTTTGTATTTTTAAGCAAAATATTTGAATAAAATAAATAAAATACTGCCTATTTTTATTTCTGGGGCTAAAATCCATCTATATGCAAAAATACAAATGCATTAATTCATCCGTTTTGACGTTGGCTTTACTGAAACATTATAGGCGCATTTATACAAATATTATTAAGCCCAAATACGTTGCTAGGAAACTGATCAAAGAAAAGGTAAAAAATGAAATATGTATTATGTCAAATTGATAAAACAAAATGCTTTATATTATTGGAAAACATGCATAAAGTTCCACCAAAAATTATAAACCTAATTTAAAAAATCTCGCAAATATATTGACATAATTTCAAACTAATTGGAATAATTTAATAATCTTATTTAAAAATTTCAGCATCCAAAATTTACGATTTAAATCCATTTTTTATATGAGCCATTTCTTTCAACAAATGAAAATTTGAAAATCGTCTGGCTTGCCATAGAAAAGCATTACAGAGCAAAATAAAATGTTCTATATTTCCCGAACGAATGAACCAAATTTAACCAAAAACTATACAGCTAAGTCCGAGTACCTCATCAACATGCCCAATTAATTTCAACCCGATCGGATGCTTTTTGCGGCAGTTATCGCGGACAGACAGACAAACGGAAATCAAAACATTTCGTGTCTCCACAGTAAGCCTTCACTGACGTTTCGGCAAAAAGTTGAGAAATCTGTAAACTATCCTCTCATAAGAATAACATTAGCTTGAGTGTTTCTGTCCGTGACTAGTGTAGGCTCTTAAGAGGCTACTTCAGTTATGAGAAAAAAGAACATTAATGTTAATCCTATGGGGGCATTATTTTCAAATTACTCCCTTTGATTTTAATATTTTTGAATAATTGTTTTGCATAAGATTGCTGAGGACGATCTCTAACTGCACTAGTTTTTACTTTTTCAATTTTGGTTACAGTTTTCTTTTTCTTGGTATTAAGATAGTTTCAATTTCAGAATCGGTTCCAAAAGTGAAAGTGGCCTAATTAAAAATACCTGTAAAATAAATAAAAAAATGGTCTTTGTTGTGTAGATCTACCTCAGCTATCCATTGCAATAATAAAAAAAATCATTTAAAAATATTCAAATGCAAATGAGATATCTTTAAAAAATTCTCCCATTGGATTAACATTAGCAAATGGGTGATTTCACGTGATTGAAGTAACCTTTTTAAGAGCCCACACTAGTCACAGGAAAATGTTAAATCTATGGGGGCATTATTTTCAAAAATAGCTGAGGACGATCTATAACCAGGCTAGTTTTTATTTTTTCGAGTTTGGTTTCAGATTTAAAAACAATTACTTTCACTTTTGGAACCAGTTCTGAAATTGAAACTATCCTAATTAAATAAAATAAAAAAAAACTATAACCAAAATCAAAAAAGTAAAAACTAGCCTGTTATAGATCGTCCTCAACTACCCTATGCCCAAAAATATTAAAATTCAAATGAGAAATTTGAAAATAAAGACCCCATATAAACATTAGTGTTTTTCTTTCTTCCCGTGATAGTGTGAGGCTCTTAAGAGGCTACTTCAGCCACACGAAAACACCTGTTTGCTAATGTTAATCCAATGGGAGAAATTTCCAGGGTTGTAAAAAACCCGGGTTTTTTGTTAAAAACCCAGCCCGGGCGGGTTTTATTAAAAAACCCGGGTTAAATGGACAATTTTCCCCGGGTAAATTGGGTTAAAATGCCAAAATGTGGAATATGATTCCACCTTCCTCCCAAATAATAATCTTCAGGGTTGCCACTGTATAGGGAAAACTGGAAAAAGTGAGGGAATTTAAAAATGAATATTAAAAACAAGAAATGTTACTAAATTTTGGTACTTTGCAAAATTTATCCGTTGAAGTTTTGAAAATTCGCAGAGGAATTACTCAGGGGAAATTTAATTTTTTGCATAGGAAAGCACAAGGAGTTTGATTGCCGAAATAAGTGGCAATCCTGATCTCAAATACAATCTTTGTGAACACTTCATAGTCTAATAAATGGGAATGACTTCATAGTTTTAATAAAGATCTCAATATTTTTCTCTGTTCTTAAAATACACACACACACACACACACATATATATATATATGATCCTTTTAATTTAAATAACAAACAAATTTTAAATTGAAAAGCTATCAATTGTGTGCTATTTAATAATAAAATATAACTTAAAAAAACTTGCTCCTTTGAAATTATCATAGGATTAGCAAATGTTGATAAAAAATATCTTACAACAAAATTTTTTCTTATATGTATAATACAGGGTGTCCACTAGGGTGGAGCGAAAAAAATTATTTTTTAAAAATCAAAAACGGGTAGGTGCCAAAAGTTGCCTTTATACTAGTACATCAAGTGCGTGAAATTTTACCGCTGAAAAAAAATGGCTTGAGTCTGCGCTTTTGGTCCAAAAGTCGAAATTTTGGGTAAAATTTGACATTTTTTCATAAAAAATAAAAAATTCCTATGGAGATGGTTATTATTAAAAAGTGTTATTTAAACCTTTGTTATGCCCGACTTAAAATGTTTAAACGATAAAACGATATCTTTATTCTGTATAACTGTAGCAAAATTGACAAATTTTGGTAAAAAGGGGCGTTGAAACTTTGTTGTGTCATTCAACGAATTGTTGTTTAGAATACAGCTCTTACCTAGTTGCTTTCAAAACTTCCCAGGACATCTATCTCGACCACGCTACCATCTGAACACAATGTTTTATTTATACTTTGAATTGTGATTTTTTATCAAATAATGGCATAAGTTTTAAATGTATCAACCTAGTCCATCTCTTTTTTGTATCCACATACTTTGGATGCTGCTGCTGCTGCGATCTACTTCGCGTATTTTTCTACTGCTTGTGTTAGAGAAGGCAAACAATGTAATGCAGTGGGGATGATATTTATGTAATCTATTCAGCAGTCTACTATCTTTACCAAAATTTCACCCGATAAATGCATATTGATTAGGCGTTCTGTTGCCACAACAATTTTCCAATCAGTTTGATTTATATAACTATTCGCTTCAAAGTTGATTGTCGATATTTCAGACTTGCGTATGCCATCATTTACTCTCATATTTCAACATGTGTTGAGCAGCTAGCTGTTTAATGTGATGGCGATCGTCAGAAAGCATTGAAATTTGAATTTCCTCTGCTTATGCAAAGCAACCATTGTTCTAAATAACTTTTTTTAGTATTTGCTTTATTCCGTTTTCTGTGTTGTTTAGTAGATAAATAATTTACCATGAGTTTTTAGATTTCTTCTTTCGATGTGGATTATATTTGATGGTAAACCATCCTGGGGCCAAATATGGATTGCATAATACTTTTTGAATGAACATAGAGACTCTGATGGGAAGTCAGTGCCCATTTAAAGGCGGAGAATTCTGTTCATCGTTGCCATCCATTCTGCATGGGACATGTTTAGAATGAACCATTACAATGGATCGCACTGTAAAAAAAAATGGTAACTTTCCATGTAAAATCCAGGAACGTTTCGCGTTTTATCAGGTTTTCAGAATAATTTAGCTCTTTCCTGTGAAATTCTGGTTTTCTTATCTGAAACGTTCCTGAACAAAAGTTGGAAACAGCAAAACGCTGCGGCCGCCATTTATTATTTTTTTTTCCTATAATCCGTTGCTCGCGCGCGAGTGTCGAAAACGAATTCCTTAAATGAATGTAAAAAAATCAATATGGAATGCAAATAAATCAATAGACGACATAATCCTTTACGTCTCTATTGTCAAGATAATTCAGATGAAAATACAATACCTCTGTGACATCACTAAGAGATTATCTCTCGTACTTGTCTGTGAAATCTTTAACGAGCAGACTGTGTAAAAAAAAAATACACCTATTATTTGGATCTGCATTAACCAGGGAACAATCAAATATGATTCTCACCTATTTTGATTAATTTAAAGTATGTTTTAGAGTTCTTATCTCTAATTATTCTTGTGAAAGGATTTCTTCAAATGGGCCTTAGATTTTCAGAAATTAGATGCCGAGTTTTAGCATACGTTTCAAATACCCATTAGTTTGCAACTCTCAACGTGTCTTTCGTGGTGTGGACGCAGAAAGCTTGAACGCCACCCATACGGCCCGGGTTCGATGCTACCTCTTGACTTTTTTTTTTCTTTTTTAATTAATTTTATATTTTAACACTTTATTACAATTTGATTTAAATTTGACATATATTTGACACTTTGAATTGCTGCAAATTTGATTTTTTTTTTTATTTTCGGAAAAAATATACAATTACGTTCAGGTTTTTTTTTCATGAAAATTTATATGTATTTTATCTAACTTGTAAACTAACATAATCACTGAGGAAAATCCAAAATATTTTATGTCTAGATTTTTTTTCTAATTATTATTTACATTTATATATTTTTATATTTTAAGCAAAGTTCAGAAACAATATATCACATATATATTTACTTTATTGAATTTTAATTGAAAATTTATTTTTTCGTGTAAATTATAAATAATAATTTTGATGTCAATTTCAAAATATTTTTTCATTCTAACAAATAATGATAATAAAGCGAAAATTGTCAACTGGAAATGTAAAAATTGCCTGCGGATCCCGCATGCTGTGAAATGAAAGTAATGTCATAATGAAGGGAACGAACATCCAGAGTGAATTATGTCAGCCAGGTATCGGTCCGGATAGCCTAACAAGTAAGGCATTGGCACGGCACGCCAAGTATCCAGGTTCGATCCCTGGTCTGGACATTTTTCGCTCTTGTGCTACTCCAGCCTTGAATATGTCAGTAATGTTTTGCTGTCAACAGAAATATTACTGGTATTTCGCAGGAAACTTACTGGCATTTCTGTAGAAAGTTTTTAACATATACAGTAAAGTACCAGTCATATTCAAGAAATGTTTCTTGGAAATAATGGGCAACTCAGCTGCCCATTTTTTCCCAGGAACGTTGCGGAATTTTTTTTACAGTGCGTATGCCACCTCAGAGTCCAGTAAATTTCCTCTGCATCATTTATTAGACAAGATCATTGACAAAAATTAGATTCTAACCCACAGGGATTCACCGGAACAATAGGAAAATCTTTGTCCACCTGCCATTCCCTTCTTATTTCAATTTTTGAAGCCATAGAAAGAAATTTTGAAACATTATTTCCTGAAATTGAGAAAAAGGTACTCAGCGTAGACCAGAAATATCTGCTAGACATTTGCAAAGTTATTTCATCAATATATTGCTCAGAAGAACTAGTGAATAGGAACCCAAGAAACATGTCCTATGCAAGATAGCTCACATAGGCGAATAAAATTTTTCACCTTTATATAAGCACTGTTTGACCATCAGAGTCTGTAGGTTCATTCACAAAATATGAAATCCAAGTTTATGCCGCAGGATGGTTTACACCATATGGATCCACATCTAAAAAATGGATCTAAAAACTTATGGGAAATTACTCGGCTACTAAACATCACAGATAACGCCATAAAACAAATGCTAAAAAAATTATTTAGGACAATGGTTGCTTTTCCCATCGAGAGCAAATTCTTATTATTGCAATGCTCCCTGATGATTGCCATCACATTAAACAGCAAGCTTCTCAGCATATAAAAAATGCAAGAGGTAGAGTAAATGATGGCATACCCAAAGATGAAATATCTAAATATTGTAGAATATTGTAGTAACAGAACTCCCAATCACTATACATTAACTGGATGCAATTTTGGTGAAGATAATAGAGGGCTGAATAGATTTCATTAATTCCACTGCATTACTCTGCTTGCCATATCATATACAAGCAGTATAAATATACGTGAAGGAGTGTTACAGCAGCATCATCCAACGTCTGTGGATACAAAGATAGTTGGGCTAGGTTGATACATAGAAAACGTATGCCAGTCTTTGATAAAAAAAATCACAATTCAATGTACAAATAAAACATTGTGCTCAGATGGTAGGGTGGTCGAGTTATGCACTGCTGTGACATGAAATGCAGCCACCTCCACGTGATAGCTCCTGGATAGTTTTGAAAGCAACTAGGTAAGAGCTGTATTCTAAAGAAAAATTAGATGTATAACATAGCAGAGTGGCAATGCCTTTTTTTTACCAAAAGTTGTCAGTTTTGATCCAGTTATACAGATTAAATATACCATTTTATCGTTTAACTATGTTAAGTGATTAATAATAAAGATTTAAATAACACATTTAAATAATAACCTTTTCTATAGGAATTTTTTTATTTTTTTGAAAAAATGGTCAAAATTTACCCAAAATTTCGACTTTTGGACCAAAAGCGCAGACTCAAGCCATTTTTTTTCAGCGGTAAAATTTCACGTAGTTGATGTACTAGCATAAAGGCAACTTTTGGCACCTACCCGTTTTTGATTTTTAAAAAATTATTTTTTTCGCTCCACCCTAGTGTGCACTCTCAACGGTGTTCAATGGCTAATTCCTAAACTGTTAGTCATAGACATATAGTTCCAATTACAAAAATGTTTTAATTTGAAGCAAAGAAATATTTTAAAAGCGATTTGGGTCAATAAAAACATTTCTTAAAAAATTATGAAATTTAAGTTTTTATACGGACCCCGGTCCTATAAGTTATATTTAATAAAATTTTCTTATTACACTACCAAGACAGACAAAAAAAGTCCCATTCATATAACACTAAAATTGACTGAGTTATGAAACTTTAAAAATGCATGACTTATACCACTTTTCTGCATCTGAACACAAATGAGTTTGGCCATGCTTTGAGGGGTCATATCCTAAGAGCTTAAAGTATTCAAAGAACTTTTTATGCGTATCCTCGCTTTGAAAAAAAAAAACAGTACAAGTGTTACGATTGAGTTAACTTTTATTAAGTTTCAGATTGGCTAAAATTATTGTATTTTAACATATGTTTTATTTTGTAAGGATTTGAGACTATTTCTTTTAACAAATATTAAGTTATTTATTTAACTTCAACGATCATATGTATGTTTTCCCAGTTCAAAATTTGTACTCGAAATTTAACTCACTTTCAAATATCCAATCGAGATTAAATTTTACATGTATACTGACGTAAATTCGATGACAATCTAATATTATTATGATTTTCGATGGTTATCATTCATACTTATTTTACAGGATAACACAAAAAATTTCGGAAAGATTACTGCCAAGAAGTTTAAGAAAAAGTTTTAGATTAGATAACACAAGACTGCGATGGTTGTGTTTTTTAACTTTTCTGTATTTTTTAGCACTGAATCCGAGAATTAGTACCTTAATTTTTAACCATCATCTCAGGATGTTTTGCAAATCATAAATTGTCAAAGTTAAAAAATAACAAAAATCAAATACTATAAAATAGAGGAGACGGCTAAGTTTTTTAACTTTTGATAATTGATTTTTATGTACTTTTTAGCACTGAATCTGAAAATGACCTTCATTTTTAACCATCATGCTATAATGTTTTTGCAAATCGTAAATGTTAAAGTTAAAATATAGCAAAAATCAGATACTATAAAACAGATGTAAAACTTTTTTTATTTAATTTTCCTGATGTGATGGTTAAAAATGGAGGTCATTTTCAGATTCAGCAGTAAAAAGTACATAAAAAAATTTAATAAATATAATAAGTTTAGTAAATATAATACTCTTGAAGCTAACTGAAAAGCTTAAATTTACGTTTTAAATTAAAAGCTAAATCATTTTAAAATTATAGGTTTCCCAATCTAAAAGTGCAAGTAAATTAGTACAAATATATTTTCTAAGATTCAAAGAAGTGAATAAATAAAACAAAATAACCATAAACAACAAATACATCATTTGTTCCTTTCCAGAAATATATTTTTAAAAAACCGGGCTTTTTAAACGGGTTTTTTATAAAAAACCCAGCCCGAGTGGGCAGCTGGGCGGGTACCCAGGCAGCTACCCACTACAACCCTGGAAATTTCAGATATCTCGTTTGCATTTGAAAGCTGAGGTAGATCTATACAACATAGACCATTTTTCGATTTTGTTTACAAGTATTTTTAATTAAGCCACTTTCACTTTCAGAACCGCTTTCAGAAATGAAAGCCTCTTCATAAGAAAAACCTGCAATCAATATAGCAAAAGTAAAAAACAGCCTTTGTGGAGATTTACCTCAGCTATCCAAAAATAAATAAATAATAATAATTTTAAAATGTTCAAATGCAAACGAGATATCTTAAAAAAATTCTCCCATTGGATTAACGGAACGGATGTTTTCATGGGACTGAAATAGCCTCTTGCTATGCTTACGTTTTACATATAAAAATTAAATGCAACTGATGTTAAAGTAAGTAAGTACATAAATTAATTAATTATTCATATTTTAAATTTGCAGAAGAATTTTTAAAAAGTGAAAAGGGGAGGGGGAGTAATAGTTGAGTGATACACACTCATATATATATCTGTAAAATACAGTTACATATTAAAATTTATTATTTAAATTCAATGCAAAAAATACCAATTTAAAAAAACAAGAAACACTTACCAAATATTTAATCTTTGTAACTGTAAACAAAGAAGATAAATTTTAAATTATATACAATAGCACGATTAAAATTCCAATAATAAATGCTTTTTTTAGTCTTATTTCTTACTTGAACAGGAGTTTGGTGACGATCCTTAAACATCCTTGGCTTAAAAACAACTTGCAAACAGCCAAAAGTCATAAATCAATGTTGTCCATTGGCCTCAAAACTCCGCACTTTCCAAATTTCAATCTAGCTGGATACACACTCAAAAGCAGAGAACAAATAACACCTCTTAATGCTTTTAAAAGTGGTACCAGCTGGACACTAAGTCGTAATTCTTGTCATTTGGATCCTATAGACTCTTGCACATACTTCACAGTGGACAAAAAATTGAAGATTCAATTTACATGTTACATTTCAACTGAAAAAGAAAATAAGAAATATTACAACTGCAATACAAGTGTTTCATCATCTAAGAAATATTTGTCTGTTTCTTAAAAAATACAAGATTCCATTAAACATTAAATATTGTAAAATCATAAAAAGAATAACTGAACTACTAATGACAAGTTTAAAGAAAAAAAAATCCTCAAAACAATATAACACCACCAGATCCTATACTTGGCTGGCCCTGTATAAAAAAAAACTTGCAAAATAAGAGTAGGTGGCATTCTTTCATCACAGAATACAGAAAATTATTATTTAATAAGTTACTAACAAGAAACTATAGACAAAACCAAATCAAAAATAGAGAAACATATAGTGCTGTCCTCTAAAAAAAAACCCACAGGAAAATGTATCCTAAAAAAAAACCCACCCTAGAACTTCATAAAAAAAATCACTGAAGTAAAATTTTCTTTTCGTCCTGTTTCTATATGCCATTTACAATAATAAAATTATTTAAAATTACTTTAAAAGTGTTTATTTAGTTTTTTTAAAAAATAAGCTAATACAGAATTCTAGCAAAAAAAAAAAGAGAGCTTCATTTTCACAGTTTTTCTTGTTATAATACGACATGTTACAATGATGTACATCAGTTTTTAGATATTTTTATGTTAAACTATTAATATGTGAATAAAATGCACCATTTTCAGCTGATTATATTATGTTTGCCTCAGTTTGTGACCTTTTGAAAACAGAGGTAAAAAAAAAAAAACCATGCGGGAACTAAAAAAAAAAAAAAAAAAAAAAAAACCACTTTATATATATATATAAATGGTGAAGCATATATTTTTTCTTTAAAATATTAATTAAAGGGAAAAAACACAATAAATTATGCAAATTTTGCATTTCTAAGAATTTGTACAAGATATGTCATACCTCCCCCTGCCTCTTTGTTTTTGCAAAAATAAAACCCATCCGCTTTTTTTATGTGCGCAAAGATATCCTTTTACTTTTATATCATACATTGTTTTAATGTTTACAAGCTTATTTAATTTTAATCATTATTTTGCTTTTTTATGCAAATTTTATTAGGCGATTCTCAAGTTCACTGTTCAACAAGGACGAAACTTTCTGACACATTTGCTCATTTTTAAACATAAAGGTACAAAATTGACAGGGCTGACTAAGCGATTTGGAATCGAAATGAGTTTTACGTTTTTGGTAAATTACTTATCGAGTTACAAGCGATTTTGGGTCCCATGACGACTAGTTTTTCGCCTCTCTTTGGGTGGTTTTTCTCCTTTTGTCAGGAAATTTGGTTCAAAACGGCAACTTTGACATTATTTTCTGAAAGATCTTTTGTTTACCAAAAAATGGAACATTTCTGTAGTTTCTGAATAACACAGTGCCAATTTCAGGCATTTCTACTTTCTGAACAAAGATTAATTAAAACTTGTGTGATTAAGTTGCCCCTTTGGATTTGATTGCAAAAAAACTGAAAAAAAAAACTTTTTTTGCAGAATTGTGTTTTAAAAATAATTAATAATGAAAAAATACTTTGCTGTCTAATATTTTGGTTTCTAGAAGTGTTTTTACATGTGGGTTTTTTTAGGTAACATGGGTTATTTTTAGGAAAAAGTGGGTTTTTTTCAAATTTTTCTTTAATTGACTGCCATTTTGTAATATATTGACAAAATCAAAAATACTATACATTAAAATCTTAGTCAGAACTAGCTGTGAAAATGTAGCTACTTCAAATTGTTTTGTATTTTTTATTAAATTTTATATAGAGAAAAATTTAAAAAGTGGGTTTTTTTAGAGGACAGCACAATACCATGTGGAAGTAAGAAAAGATTTTAGTAATCCAATAACAAATTGCATAAATAATTCTTGCCTGAATTTTACAAGAAATTAATGTAGATATAACAATTAGTGATTTTATAAATAATAAAAATCCTCTGTCTGCAATCATCAACACGCAACATGAACATTTAAAAGTATAAAACAACCAACAGACCAATTATATCGATGCAATTCGAGAACTCAGAAAAGGCAGAATCTCAAATTTTAGTTATCACACTTTTTCACACAAATAGTCATGTATTAATAAAAGAATGATATAGGACAATGTATACTAGCAAAATCTTTGCGGCTATTACTGATAATGCAAAAAGGCCTTATAGCAAGGCTGTATAGCTTTTTTTAGTTTAAAACTTACAAAGCTTCTACATCATGAGGGCATTTTAATTCACTAATCAAATTTTCAACCCTCTTTGATACTATTAATTTTAGATTTTAAACAAATACTTTAGATAGTGCAATACAACTGCTATTGTAGCCCATAGACTTTAAATTAATTTGTAAAATATCACATGAAAGTTTAAATGCAAAACTGTTGGACACAAGGCTTATTAAGCACTGAAATGTAAAAACATGAGGCTACTTTGTAATTTATTGGAGTACATTTGAATAATAATAAAAAACAACACACAATATTACACGAGTATGTATGTATACCTCGATGTATACATACTTGAAGCACAGGTTTTTAAGTTATACGTAGCTACAAAGGTCATTCAGAAATATTACGTTCAGTTAAAAAAACTAAAAATCTTCAAATTATATAAGAAAGATGGATATGTTAAACAAATAGGTACTACAAAATATTAACAAGTCATTTAAACAATTCTGGTGACACATCAATATTTAAATTGAATGAAATATATAATTTACTTCATCAACAAATCTGTAAACAAAAAAGTATACGGAGTGAAAAGGAGACAGAATCTAAAATATAATTTCTTTTTACCATATTACAAAATAAAGCAAACCTTTACCTAGAAAATAAAATTTATTACATACCAATTTGCTGAAAAATATTCCCATTTTGACCGCAAAACAGGTATGAATAAAAAAATTATTCATATCTAATGTGATTTATTACTTAAAACGTAAGATATAGTTTATGAAAATACATAAAGAATAACTGTTTACATCCGCCATTACATAATTCCGGCCTTCCGAACGATATTCCACCTGCCTCTGAGCAGCCGGAAAAAAGTAAGAGATATTCCGGTTATTCGAAATGCCTGAATTCCGAATTTTGAGGGGAGAATCGCTCATCTTCGGAATAACAACCGGAATCACTGAATTCAGTACGATATTCCGATTCCGCGTGAGGGGAGAATACGGCCGTTGCTCTACAGAGTACACAATGCTTCACTATTCGCCGGCCGCTATCTAGGAGGCTGGGATTCGTACATATCCAGCCACGACCAACGGCAAAACAAGACCAGTTCATGTCTTATTAATCACCGTGTAAAGGTGATCCGCTTCGTGTGACGTTTTAAAAGTCATGAACTGGCCTTGTGTATCGTTGGTCGCGATCCGGCGCCTCCGTCAAGTTGAAAGCTCTTCCGGCCTCCAGGTTCTCTCCCCCACTCAAGGGGTCGATTACGGACAACCGGGAGGGGACGAACTTCGTACTAATAAAGACTTATCTTAAACAGATTAGGTATGAGAGAAGCGACATATGCGGTATCATATTTGGGATAGGATTATGGTACTTCGTTAGTTTAAATCTTACGCTCGTTCGTAGGATAGGCGTACTTACGATCTATCTTAGGGCACCGCAATCTCATTGATTCTGATTGTGAAAAAAAAATTGCCTAGGTTTACAATAGTCTGAACATCAAATATCGCCATTCTTATATAGGGCCATGCACAGACTTCTCATATAAGTAGGTAACTTTTTCTTAAGGCATACATCTCTGCCCACCGTTACGTGATGGTGGGTATGGGTGCAAGAAGTCCATCCAAGACAAGACTGAAAAGTTTTCTGAGTACTATTAAAATAACCAAATGAAAGTGGGTTAGAAGTTTTCTATGCGTTGCATTTTGGCTAAAAATTGATCTCCTGCAGTAAAAGAAAGGGATTAAAAGTTCTTGATGGTAAAATTGCTATTATTTAAGTATATAAAGTAGAATTTAGTATCAATCAAAAATCTCTACAAGACTGAAATCAGTCCTGAGACTGAAGGTCTTGTACCCATGATGATGGGCAGGGGAAGCGCGCCAAACCGATTTTTCTCCTGCAAAAGTCTACTCGTAATTTCCCCTCCGGATTCTGGCCGAAAGTTTATTGCGTCAGCATTTCTCTTGAGTTGCCGCACTTTTGCTTTACTTTATATTTTCCGGCCGTGTGTACTTTTAACACAAATAAACTCCTGCAGTAGTTAACAGCACGACAGTTCGTAGTTTCACTTTCGCTTCCATATTTACGGTTATTTTATTGCGAGAATGAAATCTGAAAGTTCATTTATTACAGGAACCGATTTTAATTTCTCGAAAGAATTCACGAGCCGCCATTGTATGGTGCACCATTGTTCAGGTCCGAATGGATGATTCCTTCTCGTTTTCCGATTCCAAAAACTGATTAACATCGTCTTCCGTTGACACAGGAAACGCAGTCAACGAAAAGATAGGAAGCCGTAGCCCATCACTTGTTCTAGATCTCGATCAATTTTTCACAATCATCTTGATCTTGTTTACAGTGCTTTTGTAAGAGAATGGAGACATAGGCACAGAGCCCATCACGGGCTCTGTGCCTATGTCTCCATTCTCTTATTCTATGTCCCCATAAGTTTTTGTCCAAAATATCGCAACTCACAATACAGAACTTACCATACATGCATAGGCGTAGCGTCGGGGAGGAGGTGGCGCATGTGCCCCCCCCCCAACCATTCTAAACCCCGGGATCCAAAACAGAAGGCGTAGAGGGCGCCAAATGAAGATTTTTTTGTCGTTAGATACAAAAATGCATATATATCTGGAATTTGCATAAAAATGTCTTGCGACCGGGAAATCCAAAGAGAAAACTGAACCAAATGCATTAAAATTTAACAACGGATAAAAAGTATCACCTATAATAGAAGATTGCATATGAATTAGGAAAAAGAGCTGTTCATTTTCTCATTACAAATGTACCATGTCTACGACTTAAATCATTAAAAAACGTAAAATTCTTAGTAGAATCCTTAAATAAAAGAGTAGCATTTGTAGTGGTTCAGTGAAAAATCTCGCATAAGGCGCCATGGCTAGTAAAGTCACCCCTTGCAAAACGCTGTCCTGTTCCGTTTGGTACAATTCTTTTTTGCATTACTTTTGGTGCAATTCTTTTTTGCAACCAACCAAATCCATTCTTAAAGGAGTAGAGCTTGGGCGACTGCCCGTGATATATATATAAAAAAAAAAAAAAAAAAAACCTCACCCAGCCCGTTATGGCTAGTAAAAGCCGCAATTGCCCCTGCCTTTACTCTCCCAAAGTATTTTTCTCGTCCTTTTACCATTTCTAAGTAGGCACATACTGAAAAATTCCGCCTATGGCCTTTTACTAAAGTTACTTTTTTTAATATCCAGATCCAGCCTCAAAGGGCGTGAGGGCCGGCCAATGACACTAAAAACTAAGGGGTGAAATATATGCAAGATAAAATAGTAACCCTCTTTTTTAACAGTATAATATTTGTAGAGGGGCAGGAATGGACATTCATAAACTCATTTCCATTTCGAGTAGCGTTCTCTCTTTTCCTAATTCGAAGCAGCTTGATTTAACCTTTTCGAGGGCGGTGTCCTTAAAAAAGGACACCTAATTTTAATTCCAAAACTGACAAACGGCACCAAGAATATTTAATTAAAATTTTCCTATTGTAATATACGTAAAAATAAGCAAGCTCGTATTTTGTAATAAATTCATTTATAAATTCCAGTGTCAGTCCATTATTTCACCAGTTTATAAACAGCATTACTGCGCGCCAGTAAGGGTTAAAGCGGATTACTAAATGGATCCGTCTTATAATTGTCAGCCTTCGAATTCGGAAATCACAAGACCAACTTTGATGTTATTTTATAAAAAAAAAAAAGGTCTGATTTTTTTTAGAAAAAAAACCTTATTCTAAAAATCATAAGGCGAAATGCAATATTTCAGTTTGATTGTAACTTTATTCTATTTCATAGACTCGATAAATATACATAGATGTCGGATAATCGGGAATCTACTGTACCATGATTATGTTTTAAGAAAAGGGTTTCTAGTGTGATATTTGCTTTCAAATCGTTGTAAACTTCAATAAAAAAAAAATATTTTTTTGTTGCAAAATTGTTGTGCAAATTGGGAGTTGTGCAAAATTGAAAATTTATTCCGGGCACAGTTTTTACTTCGCACGGCCCTGGTGCCCCCCCCCCCCCATCCAAAGTTTCTAATCACGCTAAGCTTATGCATACATGCTTAAACAAGTAAAACATGTAAACAAACATTATCTTGGGAATTTCCAAGCAAGTATTTACAGATTTTGATTCTGTTTCCCAGTGCTGTAATTACCGCACGATTCTTTCGCGACATGAAAAACCCGGTTACCCGAATTTTTCTCTCGCCTCTTACATCTCTGTGGGCCCTCTGAGAAAAATGTAGTCCCAACTAACAACACACACAGACAAACGTTTACCAACATTAATAGTATAGACTAGCTGGCTTCGCCTGCTAGCGGGCCCCTCCTTTTTTTAAAATCTCGAAGCGAACGAACCTCGAACCGTGTCCCTGCTGACTACGGCACCGTATAGCAGGCGTGCTGCGCACGCACTGCGCGGCCCCTCCTTTAAAACGAATCTGTAATGTATACGTAAATCTCAAATCAAGTCACCGCTGCCTACGGCACAGTATAGTAGGCGTGCTGCGCGCGCACGCACTGCAAAAATCTTATAATCCACATCCCAGAGCTTTCCAAGGATATATCACATGAGGGGTGTCTACAAAATTTAGAAAAATGCTTCCCTTTGGTGGAAAAGTGGGGGGTATGGACACTGGAGTTGCATATTATGATTAAGCGGTCACAGGCTTTTTGTACGATGTATCACATGAGGGGCGTCAGCTAAATTTAGAAATGTAGCCCCCTGGGTGGGGGAATGGAGGGATGGACACTGGAGGCCCATAACATGATTCAGTGTTCACAGGCTTTTCCAACGATATATCACATGAGTGGTGTCGGCAAAATTTAGGAAAGTGCTCCCCGGTAAGGAAAATGGGGGGGAGACACCGGTGGTGCATAACATGAATAAGTGGTCACAGCTCTTTCTAACGATATGTCACATGACGTGTATCATTAACATTTCAAAAAGTGCACTCCCCGGGTGGGCAAAATACGCTCCCCCTCCCCCTATTTTTGATGCGGCCTCATTTTTTAAATTTTTGTTATGTGTTATGATCTATTTTAAAGTTTCAAACAGATCGCCTTGTTATAATTCCTAATTTCTTTCACGCTCCTCCCCCCCCCCCCCCCGAAATGTGATGCGCTATTATTTTTTATCATGTTTTATAAACTATCTTAAAGTTTAAAACAGATCGTCTTGTTAGATTTCCTAATTTTAACAAAATCGTGTTCTGTTAGTTCCACATTCCACCACCACTGTATTCTTAACAAAACTGTACCTGAACTAAACTCTGTTAAACAACTTATCAGTAGACATGTTACTCGAGGGGCTTGCGGTCTTAAGCAAGAGTTTAAGATATTTGCTGAAATTACTATTCTAAAATAGCGGTAGCTAAACTTTTGACATTTTTATATTTAATAAGTAGCATTTATCTCAGGACTCCATAAAAAAAACGCACCTAAATGGTAAGAAACGCTATGGTTTTTTTTAAAAAAATTCTAGCATCCTTCCCCTTCCCCCTATGGCCGTGCCATTCTTTTTAAAACTTTTCTTACGTGTTATAAACTATCTTAAAGTTTCAAACAGTTTCTTGTTTAGATTGCCTACTTAAAATGAAATCGCAGTCTCCACATTCCATCACTAGGTAGCACACTCTATTTTTAACAAAGGTGTATCTGAAAGAAATACCTTTAAACAAACTATCCGTAGATGCATTCGTCAGGCGGTGTCGGTCTTAACCAAGAATTTAAGTTATTAGCTGAAATTACTATTTGAAAATAGTGGTAAGAAATGATCCAATTAATGATGTAATGATAGCTGATATAATTAGTCATCACAATCTTTTTAGCAGATACTTTTTCTTCTTCAACACCCCCCATTTTTTTCTTATTTATTTATTTATTTTTTGCTGTAAAAATTGGCCCTATCAAAAACTTGTCAACATAAAAGTTGTAGATAGTATTAAGAAGATTTATAATAAGTTAAAGTGAATTTGATATCTTAAGAATTGATGAAGTTATGATTTTTTTTCTAAATAAAATCCTGTTTTTTTCGCCCCTTGAGCCCATTTTTAATTTTATCAAAAATTTGTGATACATAAATTTTTGGCCCTTTCCCTAGAAGTAATAATAACTTTAAACTGATTTGATATGTATTATAACTAAGAAGCTATGGGTTTTTTTCTTTTTCACAAAACCTCTCCCTATTTCCACCCCTTTGGTCCAATTTTGCCCATTAACGAACTTGACCGAGATTTTCTGCCCATTGATTTTATATATCAGTTAGGAAGAGATTTGTGCAGAATTGTGGAAGTTATCGTGTCCATAAAAAAGTGATATAGATACATAGATATATAAAGATTTGAACTGCGGGTGGTTTTGGGTTCTTGGGGGTCATGTATCTGCAAAAAATTTTCAGAAATTCCAACATGGGAGAGAATGTAATCAGTAGTATTTCTTACGAAATCTACCTAAAAAGGAATAATTCGCAGCTATACATTTTTATGAAAAAATGAAAGAAATTTACAGAAATTAATATTTATATTCTGAAGAATCGAACAATGTTTTTCAATTTCCTATAAAAGGTGCATATCTTAAATTGTAATCGATTACTTCTGCATAACAATCTTTTGTGGTGAGCCCCTGAAAATTAGATTAAATTAGACATTTGACACTGTTATCGGAAATATTTGATGCTTTTATAGAAAAAGGGGAAACACTGCTCGATTGCTTTCTATCAGAATATGGCAATTATTTCTACTTAGAAATGAAAAGGATTTCATAAATGTGCAGAGCAGAGCTTTAGCAAGGGCAGCGTTCATGATACAAAATAAATAGAAAAATCACTAACGTGATTTTTATTCTCGAACGCAATGGACCTTATGCACGCGACCTGAGATCAAGGCTAAAATTCGTCTGCTGGCGGTATTTACTGGCGGTGTTTAGCATAGCAGTCTATGGAGTGTGAGTTATTAATGCTTGTTTGTTAAAAATACCGCAAAAGAATTCTTTGATGCAGCAGCATATACTTAATATATTGTAATCTAAATTCAAAATGTTGTTCTGTATGCGAGAAAATTCCCTAAGTTTGCAAATTTTCAGTTAAAATGTATGCACTCAACCTGGGTCAAGGCTAAAGTCGTCTGCTAGCGGTGTTTGCGCCTGCGCATACTGGTATTTTGCCGGTGCAGTAACTAGAATAACAGATCATCATACCGCCAGCTCTGGCGTCTGACGTCACCTGAATAGAGTCCATAGAAGACAAAAAAACCTCGAACAAACAAAATCTTGCTAGCTAATAACAGAATATATTCTTTTCAAATTAGATAGTAAATAAATAAAAATATATAAAAATTATCCTACTGTCACAAAAGAAAATCGAACTGAAAGCAAATTCATTGTTCAGTCTCTTGAGTGGCGTTGTATCAATGCGCGCCAACATAAATTTGCAAATAATATTAGAATAGAAAAACGGGATTTCTGTTTTCCCTTCATTTTCATTCTGATCAAAATAGCATTAACATGATTTGAAATAGAATAGAATACGTAATTTTGAAGGAGGAATTTTTTTTTTCTATACATGAATAAATAAAATTTTTAAACAGAGCTGGGCTCCGGCGCAAATTAAGCCCTGGTTCCATTCTTCCCTTATTCCGGAGCGGAACGGAATCGGAATTCAGTTCAACCGGAATATGGCGATTATTCCGGAGCGAATGGAAAGAGCGATTCTCCCCTAGCCAGATTCCGGATTCGGAATAATCGATATTTAATCCGTGGCTTTTGAAAGGAAGTGACATCACAAATTCCTTTGAAGTGTGAAGAACCAATCAGAATGAAAATATACGTCACGTTTTTTTTTTGTTTGTTTGTTTTTTTTCGCTTAGCTGATGGTTTTGGCTAGCGAGGAGCTTTTAATCAGAATAATAATTTTCGAATAAATTTGCGTAACTGAGTGAATACCTAAAGAAAAATAACACACTTTTCAGTGCTGTATGAAATATTTCTAAAAAAGATTGAGGGTGTTGGGGGATCGCTCGCTGAAAAATAAAATATTACTATTGTTTTTGTTTTTCTATTTTTAACTTTCAGTAGTTTTTTTTTTTCCTGGTGTAGTTATTCTTACATTAAAGATGAAATATTTAAATCGGATGAATTAAGTATCAATGATTAATCATACACTGATTTATTTGTTATAATTTTTATTAATTTTGTATTTTGATTGACAAATAATTCATGATATTGGATATACAAAATTTCAACTTAAATTTGAAATCTATTTTACTATTAGCATACTTTTGTAGAATATTAGTGTATGTCATCTTGATGCACATTTCTCATAGAAATAACATACAGATGCAGATAATGTAGGATTAAATATATGATTAAGTATACGCATTGTAGGATTAAATATATGTTCTGTGTAATATTAAAAAAATTTGTATTCTAGATTACATATATCCTTCATTTTTTGTATTTGTAGTTTTTCAAATTCCATAACACATTTTATTCTTGCTAATGCAATTGTAATCATCTGTAATACAATGGTGCAGTTAAGTTCTTCGCTTGATGGCAGTTACGAATCATAAAATGAATAATTTCTTCTTTTTTTTATGTTTATAAAATAGGTTTAGTAAGTACAGGAATGTGTAAAAACTAATGTAATGGAAAGCCCAAGTAGTCAAAATAAATTTCATTGAGCAGTTTTAAGGTTTCATAATAGGAGACCAATTTTAATCATCAGAATAAAAAGCGAGAAACTGTGGTAACAGATATACCCAGGCCTTGCTGCTAATGTTTCTCATCCTCTTTCATAAATTTTATAAAAAAAGAACTCCTATTTTTCAATCTAGAAACAGTTGCATTCTAAAATATTTTTATCTCTTCAGACTTTTATTATTTTGATTTTTACACATCATGCATTGTTATTCACTTTAATACAAGTTCCATCATATCAGGTTTTAGGTACTCCAGGAAGGGCTGCCTATACAATATAGATAGCACCATACATAATTTTGCTTAGAATTATTATTTAGATACACATATATATTATTTTTTTGTTCAATGTAAGTTCGTGTGTGTGTGTGTATATACATTTGATACGTATATATTGTGCGTGTGTGTCTGTGTCATAGCTTTCTTCAGGTATGGCAATTTTTTGCAAAGCCAAAAATTTGCAAACAATATCTATCGACTTTGTAATATACCAAATGTTTACATTAAAGATCCTGTCGTGGCAAAATATGTCAACCTGTGCTCTAATTGGGAACAAAGCATCTCATTGGCGATTGTTAGATACACTTAAATTGCACTTTTTTAAATATATTTATTTACTGTTTGGTTGAAAATTAGCTATATTAAATGAGAATTTTTTTTTTTTTTTATCATCCAAGTTTTTTTTTCCTTCTTTATAATAAAAACAAAAACTGAATACAATTACAACTGATAAAACTTTAATAAAAACTTATATTTATCCTATAAAAGTTTATTAGTAAAAAGTTGTTCCTTTATGGATACTCAGATATAGATATTGTCCATGTAAATAAAGAATAGTATGGTAGTACTCTTGACTTAAATATAAAAGAACCTGACCCTCATTTAATATAATAATTCAGTACTTCTTAGTTATTCCGTTGACCAATTTCGCCAAATTATATAAATCTCCAAACCACTCGCCAAATTATACACATTGACATAATTTTTATTTTAAATAACAAAAGAGCAAATAAATTAGTAAAACATTTAAAACGTCAAATTAATGGTTTTATTGGCCATTATTGGCATTTAATCTTACAATTAATTAATGGCAAACCATTATTGGCATTTAATCTTACAATTTGGAAACAGTAATTTGGTTGACGGGATAACTAAAAAGTACCAATAATTCTCATTACTGAAAAAAAAAGACATTAATAGTCAAAACTCAATCATTGCTCGCCCCCCCCCCCCTCCTTTTTTTTTTTTTTTTTTCATTGCAGCAGAATAGAGAAAAAAATATTTTAAGGATTAAATTAGATATTAAGATTAGATAATTAGTTCTGATTAATTCAAGGACAACAATGATTTGATTGTAAAAAATTATGATAATCAATATTTTACATGTAACTCATGTTACTTTTCACATTAGAATTTATTGAAGTGACTATTAAGCTTTATTATAATTTAAAGTTTTTATCATTTCGAGTTGAAAAAGAAAACTATTTTAAGATTAAAATATAATTTTATAAATGCTGAATTTTTATCTATTTTTTTTTTTTTTATCGTCATTAAAATTGCTTGCTATTAATTTAAAATTCTTCATGTTTTTAAAGCAATAAAACTACTTTATTTTTTTTTTTACTTTTCTTTCCTTATTTTGGAGGGGGTGGGGGGGGGAAGCTTATTTACAATACTGCCTTATTAACTAATAAATTCATTGAAGATGGAAAATAAAGATGATTTCTAAAATTTCATCGCAAGTAATATTTTTGTAAAAAATAAAAATATTTCATTAAAAAAAGATCTGAACAACTTTATATGAGAGCATACATTATATGAACATTATGTGCACTGTTACTCTATGACCATTAGAGCAAATTTTCAGAAATGCTTACAATTATTTTATTACAAAATATAAATAGGATAAAATAGATAGTATAACAAGTTAAATACCATCGTGTTCTACTCACATAAAATGTATCTAATTTGTAACAAAAAACACTTTACTTGTCTATATAATATATCAAAATTTTGTAACAAATTAGATATATTTTATGTGAATGATACATAATGGTATTTAACTTTTTATGTAATGTTTTATCCTAATAATAAAATAATTGGAAATATTTCTGAAAATTTACTCTAATGGTCACAAGAGTAATGAATGGATGTACCCGCATACTTTGCTTTTTGTATCATCAGCTTTTCTTTTTATAAACTCTTACCTTATAGCTGTATGATGGTATACATTCCTCAGATTTTTCTGTAATGTACAGCGTAGCAAACCACTCTATCTTAGTAATTTTTCAGAGAAACTCGAAGATGTTAGTTAAAATATCTGTCAGATACTCATCACAAAATAAATTATTTCTTCTTTTTACATGTACATACAACAGGTTTAGTAAGTACATGGACATGTAAAAACTAACATAATGAAAAGCCCAACTAGTAACGGCAGCATTTTGTATTCAATGTATGCATTGGAAATTTATTATAATATTGTATAGTAGTATCTACGTGAACATTAATTTTCTTTCATTTAACTTTCATTTGATAAATCTAGATATTGATGTATTTTAATAAACATTTTGGTTATATATATATATCATCAAATTATCAGCACATTAAAAAAATGAGCTTTTTATAGCAGTCTTGGAAGCACTGACTTTACAACTTAGTTATTCAGTCATTCAAATTAGTTATGATTTTAATTTGTTTAACAATTAATAAAATCATATATATTATTATCTAAGTCATTTCAAAGCACCGGTGCAGCCAGAGGAAAGGATGATTTAGAAATTACCCCCCCCCCCCCCCAAAGCTCTAATGAGTGGTAAAACAAATAAAAATACTTTTGTATTATGATTATTATGTGACATGTAAAAAACAATGCAAAGGAAAGCACAGCATGTATTATTAATTTAACACATAGCTATTTATAGATTTCAAAATAAAACTTCCTTTCTTCAGAGCTAAAGTGAATAAATAGCAATAGCAGAAATATGCATTCTCTGTGTACATGTTACACGAATATCCCCCCCCCCCCTCTTTCTTACAAAAAAATAAATTCCACTGAAAAAGGGAATAATCCTTTTATCATGTCTTGAAATGTTGCATGCTATATTAATTATGTCTGTTATTTCTTTTCTTTAAATTAGTTTCTATACATCGTATCTATAATTTAAAAAAAAACTCTTTTTTATATATATGTATTCCTAATTAGAAGAACAAATATTTAGAGTTGATAATACAAGTCATGTTAAACAATTTTTAAATAGGAAATTAGGGTTACAATATATTTTTAATCAAGAACTCAGGGTGTTTCTCTTAACCCTCTCGGCACCAATTTTTTTTTCCAATTTTGGGAAAAATTACTTTTACTGTAACAAAATTAAAAGTAGCTATCGAAATCACAGAAGTTACAGTTTACTGAAATTTAACGAATGTAGTTATGTTGCACGTTTTTCATATAAAAATAGTCTAAGGAAGAATTTTTTAAGACGTTTGGAAAATGTCGTATTACAACCAGATTAAAGAAACATAAAAAATTTAGTAGTATTTTTTATTTCTTATCAAAAATTACTAATTCGAAAAAGGAGTCCCTAATTTAAATTTAAAGAGTGAAACATATGTTTGAAATTAAAAGAAACACCAACGGTTTACTAATAATTAATAAAACTTTTATTAATATTATTATTATTAAATGCTGAAGCATAAGTAAAGTCATAATAGTAAATGTATCAACATATGCTATCGCTATTAGGTGCTGGAATTAACAAAAATATTTTTTTTCTTTCAAATATTGCAATTCGAAGTAGGAGCTTCATATGAGGATCAGGGTGACGAGAAGGTTAAAGTCAAATTTGGATTTTTGTTCATAGTTTTAAAAATATAGTTCAGCAAAATATTCAACAATTAACAGATTGCTTTCTGCAAATGGAATGACATCATGGAATGTGCATTACAATTTAATCTGCGATATCAGAAGTATTGTCAGTCGCATTCTAAATTACGGAAGCCCTAGTTGAATTTTTGTTTGTAATTTGTGTACAAACGATGGTCATTTCCAATGTTACTGCTGATATGTGTTTTTGTTCCACATTTATTTTAATCTTAGGATGAAGAATGGGCTTGCTTTTTTTTTTTAATATAAATTCTTGGGATAACTATGTGGTATATTAATTATGGCTTTTAATACTTTTCTTTACATTAATTTTTATCGTCTCAAATAGTCAACATAAAAATTATATTTTTGAACAATTTTTTTTAATAAATTGATGAAAAACCTTTCCTGGAGAAAAATCCTAGGCTATGTAATTGTTATGACGATGCATATTTTTTAACCCCTTCAGGACGAGCGTCTTTTACAGAATTTTTAATCTTTAATCATTGGTTTTTTAAACCAGAAATTTTTGCCTAATTGAATGGGCAAAATGCTCATATTAAATAAGACAAAATTTACAATAAAAATTTACTGATGAGAATAATCCCCGATTCTGAGCACCTTACGCGGCACGAATACCGGTCGCTTGTCCCCAAGGGGTTAAATACGTAATCATACTATATTTTTACTTGTAGTCATCTATGAGTACATAGATATTGGTAAATATAAATACAGTAGAACCCTGCTGATCCGAAATTCCGGTGATACGAACCGATTTTATATTAAAAAATTACTGGATTTGAAGTATACCGGAATATGAAAATTCTATATTTATACTCTGAATTACAGAATGAATATCATGTAGAAGTTAGAATTAAACAAAAAAAGGCAGTAAAGCATGTTTTTCATTCTTTAAATAGCTTGAAATGAATTTTAAAAAATACCGAATAATGTAAAAGTACAATATATGTAAGCGAATATAAAATAAAAACGTGCACTGTAGTTAAAATAATAAAACTTTGTAAAAAATCACCATAAAATTAAAACAAAACACAGGACGCGTTTCGAGCTAAAAACATAACAGCTCGTCATCAGCTAAGCATACACGTGTCCGAAAACGAACAAGTTCAAAAATGAACTGAAGAAAAAGAATGTTGCGAAGAATGCGACAGATGGCGCTACCTGATAGAGGGAATGCAAAAGGGAAATGTGTTGAAAAAAGATAGAAGAGAAAATGAAATGGAAAAAATGGAAATAAAAGAAAAAATAAAAATAAAAGAAGAAAATTAAAAATATAAATAAAAATAATAAATAAAGAACTATAAAAGAACAAGAAAAAAATCCAAATTATTATTATTATTATTATTATTATTATTATTATATTTTTTTTTTTTTTTTTTTTTTTTTTTTTTTTTTTTTTACAAAATAAAAAGAAAAGAAACAAGAGAAAAGGGAAAAGAATTACAAAATTAATTTCCACGCTGGAGATAGGAAAGGAGATGATGGGAGATCATTGACAAGATTAGCAGAATTTTTAGAAATAAAATATGCTTCATGAAAATCCAAGTGAGAGGGAGAGGCAGGGGAAGAAATAATTTTGGCCATGGAGAAATTGAAACAATGACTGGAAGACCAACAGTGAGAAGCAATCGAAGATTTAGAGATTTCTTGATTTGCAATATATCTCTGATGCTCGCCTAATCTGAATTTTAAAGCTCTCTTTGTTTGACCAATATAACCTAAACTGCAAGAGCAAGGAATGAAATAAACACCCCACCGGTTCTCAGTAGGAACAGGATCTTTTAGAGAAGAGAATTTAATTTTATTCATAGGTTTGAAGATAACTTTAAAGTTAAAACGAGAAAGTATTTTAGCAATTTTGAAACACAGAAGAGAATAAAAGGGCAGAACTATTATAGAATTAAAATTAGGAGGATTATTTGAATCAGAAAAAGGACGTTTAGGCTTATTAAATTTATACAAAGCTTTATCAATTAAAGAGGGATTATAACCACGAGCAAGGGCAAGAGATTTCAGATAATTAATTTCATTATTCAGAGCAGAAGAGTCAGAACAAATGCGTAACGCCCTAAAAACAAAAGTATAAAAGGACGCCACTTTTTGTTGAGGAGGATGATTTGAAAGGGCATGAGGGGGAAGGGAGACAGCGAAAGGTTTTCTATAAACGGAGGTAGAGAACCGATCTGGGAGTTTTGAAACCAAGACGTCAAGGAAAGGAAGAGAATTGTTCTCTTCGACTTCGAGAGTAAATTGAATACAAGGATCAACAGAATTAACAAGAGAAAGGAGATTAGAAAGATCAAGGTCAGATGGAATTAAAATGAAAGTGTCATCAACATACCTAAACCAGAAAGGAAATTTATATAAACTGAAGAGTTTTTCTTCAACAAAATGCATATAAATATCACATAAAAGAGGAGACAATGGATTACCCATGGCCAGACCCTCAGTTTGAGAATAGAAAGAATTGTTAAACTGAAAAGCAGTTTGCCTGACACAAATACTAACTAAATGCAGGATTTCATCAATCTCAATGGAAGAGTAATGAAATTCGCGCAACCTTCTTTCCAAACAATCAATTGCCCCTTGAACAGGCACGTTAGTGAAAAGGGATTTAACATCTAAGGAAACCATTATATAATTGCAAGGAGAAAGGCGTTTAATTTTATCAACAAAGTCAAAAGAGTTTTTCACGGTATGAAAGTTAGTGGAAGATAAAGGAGCGAGTAACTTAGAAAGGAACTTGGCAAGTTTATAAGAAGCAGTACCAATATTGGAAACGATAGGGCGAAAGGAAAGAGTAGGTTTATGGACCTTAGGAAGAGCATAGAAACGAGCACAATTAGCGATAGTAGGGGTGACCAAACGTTTAGTGTTATCATTAAGAAAGACAGAATTTTTAATGACATGCTTGATGTCAGATAAATGCTTAGTAGAAGGATCCTTTTGCACTGTAGGTCTACTCGTAGAAGCCGTCGTAAAAGAAATCTTGAATATCAGTTTGTTTGCTAGTCATTATAAAATTCTTTTCTAAAATGCAAAAAGTATTTAATTCAGATGATAAAAAATATATTTTTCCTTTCAACAGTTTTGTTTCGCAAATTATTTACAGAAATGTTTTTTCTTCCTTCTTACTCGACATGGTGACTCAGGTATTTATAGAATCGCGATTTTGAACCATTTGTAATGAGTTGTTACATAATTCCTCATTCTGAAGTTCCATTGGATTATTATAGACATCAGGAGTGATTAAACAAATAATACTATTCTTTTCCAAAAGTCATGCCATACCTTAGGATTCCGGATTACAGGATGTTTACTGTACTACTACTTATAACTTTTTTAGCACGCATTTTTATTTTGCTTCTATTTTTATCGAAATTTTGGGTAATCCGAATTTTTTGTAATACGAACAGCCACTGGTCCCAATTAGTTTGGATTAGCGAGGTTCTACTGTATTTAATTAATATCAATACTTAACTTGAAAAAAAAAAATCTGATTTTCAATCTTGATTTAAGGTACTGAATGTCTATCAAGAGTTATAGGTTTCCAAAACAATTAAACCTTTAATTTGATGACATTAAGAAGCATAATTTAATTTTGGTACTTTTCGGTCAGCCGGGCGCCCGTGTTATATATACATACATATGTATATATATATATATATATATATAGGTATATATACATATGTATATATAACACTGGCCTGGCGCCCGGCTAACCGAAAAGTACCATAATTTTTTATAATTAATGAAATTATAATTAGTAATTATAAAACAATAAAAAATGCAAATGTCAATTCATTAGTTAATAGCAGAAATGGCAGTATCTGCTCTTCTTGCACTTGTACTTTGTAAAATAATTGACATCGCATAAATCTAAAATTATACACATACATGTATATGTTAACGAAAAAAATTATGAAAATTATACCCAGGGTGGGTCCGTAAATATATTTTTTAATATATCAAAAATATCCAATATTTTTTATGTATATCTAATGTTTTCAAAATAGTCGACTTATTGTTGATAAATATTTTTAAAAGTAATATAAATTAGAAACTGAAAAATATTGCACTTAATATGAAAACTTTATGAATCGATATTCTAAAGGTGATTTCCCCTTTTTTCCCTCACTTACAACAAAATTGAAGTATTTTTCAAGGGACATTATTCTTTGAAAAAATAAGAGTATAATATACAATTAGTGTGAATAGCCTGTGAGCTCAGTGCCATCAATTTAACCGAGCACATTTCTTTTTATTTTTTATAAGGGTAGTTTCATTTTCAGAACTGGTTCCACAAGTGAATTTATCCTTATATATAAAAAAAGTAAATCCAAAAACTACAAATGTATAATACTAGTAAATCTGCAGATCAGGAGCCTCAACGTCATCTTTGCAAGTCATTGTTTTTTAACACTCATTGCGTAATATTCATCTTCCTACAAATCGCTTTTTAAAGTTTTCAAATTACATAAATATTTATAAGAATACAAAATACTTCGTAAAGTTTCAGAAATTAAATGTGTTAAACAAGTGGTTATACACTGATGTTCTGAAATTCTGATGAGCTGCTTATTCTGGTAACTTTTTAAATCAAAAATTGCATTTCGTCAGGGGAGCTCTGCTGCCCTGAACCCCCCGTAGTCTATTTAAATTTACATTCGTAATTTTTTATTGATTGTGCGGATGGTTATAGTATATCATAGATTTTTTTTTACGCTGTGATTTATAAGGATAAGCATAAGTTTTTTTTATAAATTAATAAATTTTAAATAAAATCCTCATGTTAACCGTACACAAACAATAAATCTTGAAGTGACGCCAAAAATGTAACTTTAAAATCCGCTACATTCGACCAAACACAACGGCGTGATTAAAAAAAGAAAGAAAGAAAAGAAAAATATTTTTAGTAATACAGTTTTTAATTCATAATACGATGAAATGCTACTTTAGAATGCTTAAATATAAGCAGATCATTTTCATTTTACAGAAAAAATGCACGGATGAAGTCAAAGAATTTGGTCCCTGTTCCACGTGCTTGTTTTGTTTGGGCCGAATGAGGGCATTTAAATCTGAGCGATAACGCATATCATATTGCAAACTGTTTTTACGGCATACTGCATCTCCATCTATCTCTTTCCTCCGTGAATAATAGTTAATTTTATTTTAGCCAAGATCTTTTTAATCCAACATCTTTTTTTTTTTTATAAATGACGTCTAATTCACCTGCTATTCGTACTTACTCAAAACCTTTCATCTTGTTATATTAAGAAATACTTGAGAGTTTTCTTTTTATTCCCAATATGTCGCCATATTATTTTTTTTATTCTTAATTTTTTTTCATTTTCCCGTTTCACGTCAAAATCTTTCAATTGAAAATTGTTTAAGAGAAAATATTACTCAGGGTTTTGATTTTCTTGGCAACGATTAAAGAAACATTGATAAATTTTATGAAAAAATGTCACATTATTCTCTATCAAAATAATGAACTTTTGTATTTTTAAGCAAAATATTTGAATAAAATAAATAAAATACTGCCTATTTTTATTTCTGGGGCTAAAATCCATCTATATGCAAAAATACAAATGCATTAATTCATCCGTTTTGACGTTGGCTTTACTGAAACATTATAGGCGCATTTATACAAATATTATTAAGCCCAAATACGTTGCTAGGAAACTGATCAAAGAAAAGGTAAAAAATGAAATATGTATTATGTCAAATTGATAAAACAAAATGCTTTATATTATTGGAAAACATGCATAAAGTTCCACCAAAAATTATAAACCTAATTTAAAAAATCTCGCAAATATATTGACATAATTTCAAACTAATTGGAATAATTTAATAATCTTATTTAAAAATTTCAGCATCCAAAATTTACGATTTAAATCCATTTTTTATATGAGCCATTTCTTTCAACAAATGAAAATTTGAAAATCGTCTGGCTTGCCATAGAAAAGCATTACAGAGCAAAATAAAATGTTCTATATTTCCCGAACGAATGAACCAAATTTAACCAAAAACTATACAGCTAAGTCCGAGTACCTCATCAACATGCCCAATTAATTTCAACCCGATCGGATGCTTTTTGCGGCAGTTATCGCGGACAGACAGACAAACGGAAATCAAAACATTTCGTGTCTCCACAGTAAGCCTTCACTGACGTTTCGGCAAAAAGTTGAGAAATCTGTAAACTATCCTCTCATAAGAATAACATTAGCTTGAGTGTTTCTGTCCGTGACTAGTGTAGGCTCTTAAGAGGCTACTTCAGTTATGAGAAAAAAGAACATTAATGTTAATCCTATGGGGGCATTATTTTCAAATTACTCCCTTTGATTTTAATATTTTTGAATAATTGTTTTGCATAAGATTGCTGAGGACGATCTCTAACTGCACTAGTTTTTACTTTTTCAATTTTGGTTACAGTTTTCTTTTTCTTGGTATTAAGATAGTTTCAATTTCAGAATCGGTTCCAAAAGTGAAAGTGGCCTAATTAAAAATACCTGTAAAATAAATAAAAAAATGGTCTCTGTTGTGTAGATCTACCTCAGCTATCCATTGCAATAATAAAAAAAATCATTTAAAAATATTCAAATGCAAATGAGATATCTTTAAAAAATTCTCCCATTGGATTAACATTAGCAAATGGGTGATTTCACGTGATTGAAGTAACCTTTTTAAGAGCCCACACTAGTCACAGGAAAATGTTAAATCTATGGGGGCATTATTTTCAAAAATAGCTGAGGACGATCTATAACCAGGGTAGTTTTTATTTTTTCGAGTTTGGTTTCAGATTTAAAAACAATTACTTTCACTTTTGGAACCAGTTCTGAAATTGAAACTATCCTAATTAAATAAAATAAAAAAAAAACTATAACCAAAATCAAAAAAGTAAAAACTAGCCTGTTATAGATCGTCCTCAACTACCCTATGCCCAAAAATATTAAAATTCAAATGAGAAATTTGAAAATAAAGACCCCATATAAACATTAGTGTTTTTCTTTCTTCCCGTGATAGTGTGAGGCTCTTAAGAGGCTACTTCAGCCACACGAAAACACCTGTTTGCTAATGTTAATCCAATGGGAGAAATTTCCAGGGTTGTAAAAAACCCGGGTTTTTTGTTAAAAACCCAGCCCGGGCGGGTTTTATTAAAAAACCCGGGTTAAATGGACAATTTTCCCCGGGTAAATTGGGTTAAAATGCCAAAATGTGGAATATGATTCCACCTTCCTCCCAAATAATAATCTTCAGGGTTGCCACTGTATAGGGAAAACTGGAAAAAGTGAGGGAATTTAAAAATGAATATTAAAAACAAGAAATGTTACTAAATTTTGGTACTTTGCAAAATTTATCCGTTGAAGTTTTGAAAATTCGCAGAGGAATTACTCAGGGGAAATTTAATTTTTTGCTTAGGAAAGCACAAGGAGTTTGATTGCCGAAATAAGTGGCAATCCTGATCTCAAATACAATCTTTGTGAACACTTCATAGTCTTATAAATGGGAATGACTTCATAGTTTTAATAAAGATCTCAATATTTTTCTCTGTTCTTAAAATACACACACACACACACACATATATATATATATATGATCCTTTTAATTTAAATAACAAACAAATTTTAAATTGAAAAGCTATCAATTGTGTGCTATTTAATAATAAAATATAACTTAAAAAAACTTGCTCCTTTGAAATTATCATAGGATTAGCAAATGTTGATAAAAAATATCTTACAACAAAATTTTTTCTTATATGTATAATACAGGGTGTCCACTAGGGTGGAGCGAAAAAAATTATTTTTTAAAAATCAAAAACGGGTAGGTGCCAAAAGTTGCCTTTATACTAGTACATCAAGTGCGTGAAATTTTACCGCTGAAAAAAAATGGCTTGAGTCTGCGCTTTTGGTCCAAAAGTCGAAATTTTGGGTAAAATTTGACATTTTTTCATAAAAAATAAAAAATTCCTATGGAGATGGTTATTATTAAAAAGTGTTATTTAAACCTTTGTTATGCCCGACTTAAAATGTTTAAACGATAAAACGATATCTTTATTCTGTATAACTGTAGCAAAATTGACAAATTTTGGTAAAAAGGGGCGTTGAAACTTTGTTGTGTCATTCAACGAATTGTTGTTTAGAATACAGCTCTTACCTAGTTGCTTTCAAAACTTCCCAGGACATCTATCTCGACCACGCTACCATCTGAACACAATGTTTTATTTATACTTTGAATTGTGATTTTTTATCAAATAATGGCATAAGTTTTAAATGTATCAACCTAGTCCATCTCTTTTTTGTATCCACATACTTTGGATGCTGCTGCTGCTGCGATCTACTTCGCGTATTTTTCTACTGCTTGTGTTAGAGAAGGCAAACAATGTAATGCAGTGGGGATGATATTTATGTAATCTATTCAGCAGTCTACTATCTTTACCAAAATTTCACCCGATAAATGCATATTGATTAGGCGTTCTGTTGCCACAACAATTTTCCAATCAGTTTGATTTATATAACTATTCGCTTCAAAGTTGATTGTCGATATTTCAGACTTGCGTATGCCATCATTTACTCTCATATTTCAACATGTGTTGAGCAGCTAGCTGTTTAATGTGATGGCGATCGTCAGAAAGCATTGAAATTTGAATTTCCTCTGCTTATGCAAAGCAACCATTGTTCTAAATAACTTTTTTTAGTATTTGCTTTATTCCGTTTTCTGTGTTGTTTAGTAGATAAATAATTTACCATGAGTTTTTAGATTTCTTCTTTCGATGTGGATTATATTTGATGGTAAACCATCCTGGGGCCAAATATGGATTGCATAATACTTTTTGAATGAACATAGAGACTCTGATGGGAAGTCAGTGCCCATTTAAAGGCGGAGAATTCTGTTCATCGTTGCCATCCATTCTGCATGGGACATGTTTAGAATGAACCATTACAATGGATCGCACTGTAAAAAAAAATGGTAACTTTCCATGTAAAATCCAGGAACGTTTCGCGTTTTATCAGGTTTTCAGAATAATTTAGCTCTTTCCTGTGAAATTCTGGTTTTCTTATCTGAAACGTTCCTGAACAAAAGTTGGAAACAGCAAAACGCTGCGGCCGCCATTTATTATTTTTTTTTCCTATAATCCGTTGCTCGCGCGCGAGTGTCGAAAACGAATTCCTTAAATGAATGTAAAAAAATCAATATGGAATGCAAATAAATCAATAGACGACATAATCCTTTACGTCTCTATTGTCAAGATAATTCAGATGAAAATACAATACCTCTGTGACATCACTAAGAGATTATCTCTCGTACTTGTCTGTGAAATCTTTAACGAGCAGACTGTGTAAAAAAAAAATACACCTATTATTTGGATCTGCATTAACCAGGGAACAATCAAATATGATTCTCACCTATTTTGATTAATTTAAAGTATGTTTTAGAGTTCTTATCTCTAATTATTCTTGTGAAAGGATTTCTTCAAATGGGCCTTAGATTTTCAGAAATTAGATGCCGAGTTTTAGCATACGTTTCAAATACCCATTAGTTTGCAACTCTCAACGTGTCTTTCGTGGTGTGGACGCAGAAAGCTTGAACGCCACCCATACGGCCCGGGTTCGATGCTACCTCTTGACTTTTTTTTTCTTTTTTAATTAATTTTATATTTTAACACTTTATTACAATTTGATTTAAATTTGACATATATTTGACACTTTGAATTGCTGCAAATTTGATTTTTTTTTTTTTTTCGGAAAAAATATACAATTACGTTCAGGTTTTTTTTTTCATGAAAATTTATATGTATTTTATCTAACTTGTAAACTAACATAATCACTGAGGAAAATCCAAAATATTTTATGTCTAGATTTTTTTTCTAATTATTATTTACATTTATATATTTTTATATTTTAAGCAAAGTTCAGAAACAATATATCACATACAGGGTGATTCAGCTCGTCGGTGACAAACTTTAAGGATCGATAGAGCACACCTAGACGAACATTTTTGAATAGGGAATGTAGGGTCCCTGACGCGATGGTAAGGCGCTAGGCGCTTTCGAAAATTTGGGTGCCGAAATTCGAAACGTCATAAAAACTAGGGAAATGGTTAGATTTTCTTGCTTGTTGCGTCGAAATGATTCTGTTTGTTTAGACTTTCTTCAGTACCAATTTGATAAGCGTATCTCTTAAAACATGGATAGGGGGCGCTGCAGACTTTGGAGAGCTAGACAACAACTTTAAGCCCGTTATTTTGATAATTTAACACATGCTCGCGAAAGTTTATACTCTAACTTAAAGTTTGAACACTAAAGTAGAGCCCTGCAAAAAGCGTAAGAGCCGGAATAAAATGTCAAAGTACAGGGTGGTCGAAACTCGAAGGCTCCTAAGAGATAAACAAACAGATTTCTTGACTTATGGCATGCATTTTCATGATTCTGTTTGCTGGGGCTCTCTGAAACTCAGTTGAACGGTACAAAAAGAAACATCGATAGGGGGCGCTTTGGGCAAAAAACATAATTCGTTGACATTTCGGACGCTAACTGGAAACGGGGCGCTACGATCAGTTAGTAATAATGAAAACACATTTTCTACCTCTGCTCAACACTTCTGAATAAATTTAGACCAAAAACATCAATGATACTGGAAATTTATTTACAAAAAATAACACTACAGAAGATGCTCGAAATTTCGACCTTGGGCCATGATGCAGGCTTCGCACCTCCGTCGCATTGAGGAGTGTGTGTTTCCAACAATGCCAGGAGTATCTCTGATCTGCCCTGCAGCTGCCACAATGCGCGCCACAAGTTCTTCAGCACTGCTGACAGGTGTATGGTATACCTCGGCCTTCAGGTAACCCCAAAGGAAGAAATCCAAGCAGGTGAGGTCTGGTGATCGGGCAGGCCAGTGAACTGGACCCCCACGCCCGATCCACCGCTGGCCATACCTTGCGTTTAGATGGAGACGCACGTCGTTCGTGTAATGGGCCGGAGCTCCATCGTGCTGGAACCACATCTGGCGACGCGAACCTTCGGGTACGTGCGCCTCATCCAGAAGCTGCGGCAGCACTTGATCCAGGAAAATCAGGTAATTTCCACCTGTCAGCCGTTCAGGTAACAAATAAGGGCCAATGAGGCAATCCCCCAGAATGCCGGCCCACACATTTACTGAGAAACGCTCCTGGGCTGCTCGGCTTCTGGTTTCATGTGGATTTTCATCACACCACACATGACTGTTGTGGGCGTTCCACATTCCCTCCCGGCTGAAGGTGGACTCGTCCGTAAACAAAATGCTGTTTACAAAACGGGGATCCCTGGATCTCATCGCCAAGTACCATCTTGAGAATTCCACTCGAGGGCCAAAATCCTGCTCTCTGAGCAACTGCACCCGCTGGATGTGGTAGGGGTGCAGATTCCGGGAACGTAAGATGCGCCACGCAGTTGCTTGCGAAATGCCAACATGTCTGGCGATATCTCTCGTGCTAAGACCTGGGTTGTCCTCAACCAGGTTAAGCACAGCCTCTTCGTTGTCGGGGGTGCTCACTGATCGCTCCCGTTCAGGCCTGCCTCCGTCGAAAGATCCCGTTGTGGACAACCTCTGGTGTACTCGAGCGAAGAAGGCATGGCAGGGGATTTGCCTGTTGGGGTAACGCTCGGCGTACAACCGCTGAGCGGCTCGTCCATTACAACCAGCAGCGCCATACGCCAAATGCATGTCAGCCAATTCAGAGTTTGTGTACCGTTCCATCCTACTACCGATCTGCAGACAAGTAACCCGAAGCTTAAGTAGGTACCGCACGTTCAAAAGACGTGTCTGCGCATACAACTACGTGATCTCGCGTTGTCGTCTACGCATTACGTATCTTTTGCATATCGATATGGTACGATATCTTTTGCATAAATCAGCAAAAAGCACCTTATGTAAATTTTATTGCGCGCATTGTGCATGATTGAAACCAGCTATGTTTGTTAAAAAAAACAAACAAACTGCAGTTTTAATAGCTTCTTATGATAAGTAAATTACTCTCTTGTTTTGTTTCTAACTGATCGTAGCGCCCCGTTTCCAGTTAGCGTCCGAAATGTCAACGAATTATGTTTTTTGCCCAAAGCGCCCCCTATCGATGTTTCTTTTTGTACCGTTCAACTGAGTTTCAGAGAGCCCCAGCAAACAGAATCATGAAAATGCATGCCATAAGTCAAGAAATCTGTTTGTTTATCTCCTAGGAGCCTTCGAGTTTCGACCACCCTGTACTTTGACATTTTATTCCGGCTCTTACGCTTTTTGCAGGGCTCTACTTTTGGGTTCAAACTTTAAGTTAGAGTATAAACTTTGGCGAGCATGTGTTAAATTATCAAAATAACGGGCTTAAAGTTGTTGTCTAGCTCTCCAAAGTCTGCAGCGCCCCCTATCCATGTTTTAAGAGATACGCTTATCAAATTGGTACTGAAGAAAGTCTAAACAAACAGAATCATTTCGACGCAACAAGCAAGAAAATCTAACCATTTCCCTAGTTTTTATGACGTTTCGAATTTCGGCACCCAAATTTTCGAAAGCGCCTAGCGCCTTACCATCGCGTCAGGGACCCTACATTCCCTATTCAAAAATGTTCGTCTAGGTGTGCTCTATCGATCCTTAAAGTTTGTCACCGACGAGCTGAATCACCCTGTATATATTTACTTTATTGAATTTTAATTGAAAATTTATTTTTTCGTGTAAATTATAAATAATAATTTTGATGTCAATTTCAAAATATTTTTTCATTCTAACAAATAATGATAATAAAGCGAAAATTGTCAACTGGAAATGTAAAAATTGTCTGCGGATCCCGCATGCTGTGAAATGAAAGTAATGTCATAATGAAGGGAACGAACATCCAGAGTGAATTATGTCAGCCAGGTATCGGTCCGGATAGCCTAACAAGTAAGGCATTGGCACGGCACGCCAAGTATCCAGGTTCGATCCCTGGTCTGGACATTTTTCGCTCTTGTGCTACTCCAGCCTTGAATATGTCAGTAATGTTTTGCTGTCAACAGAAATATTACTGGTATTTCGCAGGAAACTTACTGGCATTTCTGTAGAAAGTTTTTAACATATACAGTAAAGTACCAGTCATATTCAAGAAATGTTTCTTGGAAATAATGGGCAACTCAGCTGCCCATTTTTTCCCAGGAACGTTGCGGAATTTTTTTTACATTGCGTATGCCACCTCAGAGTCCAGTAAATTTCCTCTGCATCATTTATTAGACAAGATCATTGACAAAAATTAGATTCTAACCCACAGGGATTCACCGGAACAATAGGAAAATCTTTGTCCACCTGCCATTCCCTTCTTATTTCAATTTTTGAAGCCATAGAAAGAAATTTTGAAACATTATTTCCTGAAATTGAGAAAAAGGTACTCAGCGTAGACCAGAAATATCTGCTAGACATTTGCAAAGTTATTTCATCAATATATTGCTCAGAAGAACTAGTGAATAGGAACCCAAGAAACATGTCCTATGCAAGATAGCTCACATAGGCGAATAAAATTTTTCACCTTTATATAAGCACTGTTTGACCATCAGAGTCTGTAGGTTCATTCACAAAATATGAAATCCAAGTTTATGCCGCAGGATGGTTTACACCATATGGATCCACATCTAAAAAATGGATCTAAAAACTTATGGGAAATTACTCGGCTACTAAACATCACAGATAACGCCATAAAACAAATGCTAAAAAAATTATTTAGGACAATGGTTGCTTTTCCCATCGAGAGCAAATTCTTATTATTGCAATGCTCCCTGATGATTGCCATCACATTAAACAGCAAGCTTCTCAGCATATAAAAAATGCAAGAGGTAGAGTAAATGATGGCATACCCAAAGATGAAATATCTAAATATTGTAGAATATTGTAGTAACAGAACTCCCAATCACTATACATTAACTGGATGCAATTTTGGTGAAGATAATAGAGGGCTGAATAGATTTCATTAATTCCACTGCATTACTCTGCTTGCCATATCATATACAAGCAGTATAAATATACGTGAAGGAGTGTTACAGCAGCATCATCCAACGTCTGTGGATACAAAGATAGTTGGGCTAGGTTGATACATAGAAAACGTATGCCAGTCTTTGATAAAAAAAATCACAATTCAATGTACAAATAAAACATTGTGCTCAGATGGTAGGGTGGTCGAGTTATGCACTGCTGTGACATGAAATGCAGCCACCTCCACGTGATAGCTCCTGGATAGTTTTGAAAGCAACTAGGTAAGAGCTGTATTCTAAAGAACAATTAGATGTATAACATAGCAGAGTGGCAATGCCTTTTTTTTACCAAAAGTTGTCAGTTTTGATCCAGTTATACAGATTAAATATACCATTTTATCGTTTAACTATGTTAAGTGATTAATAATAAAGATTTAAATAACACATTTAAATAATAACCTTTTCTATAGGAATTTTTTTATTTTTTTGAAAAAATGGTCAAATTTTACCCAAAATTTCGACTTTTGGACCAAAAGCGCAGACTCAAGCCATTTTTTTTCAGCGGTAAAATTTCACGTAGTTGATGTACTAGCATAAAGGCAACTTTTGGCACCTACCCGTTTTTGATTTTTAAAAAATTATTTTTTTCGCTCCACCCTAGTGTGCACTCTCAACGGTGTTCAATGGCTAATTCCTAAACTGTTAGTCATAGACATATAGTTCCAATTACAAAAATGTTTTAATTTGAAGCAAAGAAATATTTTAAAAGCGATTTGGGTCAATAAAAACATTTCTTAAAAAATTATGAAATTTAAGTTTTTATACGGACCCCGGTCCTATAAGTTATATTTAATAAAATTTTCTTATTACACTACCAAGACAGACAAAAAAAGTCCCATTCATATAACACTAAAATTGACTGAGTTATGAAACTTTAAAAATGCATGACTTATACCACTTTTCTGCATCTGAACACAAATGAGTTTGGCCATGCTTTGAGGGGTCATATCCTAAGAGCTTAAAGTATTCAAAGAACTTTTTATGCGTATCCTCGCTTTGAAAAAAAAAACAGTACAAGTGTTACGATTGAGTTAACTTTTATTAAGTTTCAGATTGGCTAAAATTATTGTATTTTAACATATGTTTTATTTTGTAAAGATTTGAGACTATTTCTTTTAACAAATATTAAGTTATTTATTTAACTTCAACGATCATATGTATGTTTTCCCAGTTCAAAATTTGTACTCGAAATTTAACTCACTTTCAAATATCCAATCGAGATTAAATTTTACATGTATACTGACGTAAATTCGATGACAATCTAATATTATTATGATTTTCGATGGTTATCATTCATACTTATTTTACAGGATAACACAAAAAATTTCGGAAAGATTACTGCCAAGAAGTTTAAGAAAAAGTTTTAGATTAGATAACACAAGACTGCGATGGTTGTGTTTTTTAACTTTTCTGTATTTTTTAGCACTGAATCCGAGAATTAGTACCTTAATTTTTAACCATCATCTCAGGATGTTTTGCAAATCATAAATTGTCAAAGTTAAAAAATAACAAAAATCAAATACTATAAAATAGAGGAGACGGCTAAGTTTTTTAACTTTTGATAATTGATTTTTATGTACTTTTTAGCACTGAATCTGAAAATGACCTTCATTTTTAACCATCATGCTATAATGTTTTTGCAAATCGTAAATGTTAAAGTTAAAATATAGCAAAAATCAGATACTATAAAACAGATGTAAAACTTTTTTTATTTAATTTTCCTGATGTGATGGTTAAAAATGGAGGTCATTTTCAGATTCAGCAGTAAAAAGTACATAAAAAAATTTAATAAATATAATAAGTTTAGTAAATATAATACTCTTGAAGCTAACTGAAAAGCTTAAATTTACGTTTTAAATTAAAAGCTAAATCATTTTAAAATTATAGGTTTCCCAATCTAAAAGTGCAAGTAAATTAGTACAAATATATTTTCTAAGATTCAAAGAAGTGAATAAATAAAACAAAATAACCATAAACAACAAATACATCATTTGTTCCTTTCCAGAAATATATTTTTAAAAAACCGGGCTTTTTAAACGGGTTTTTTATAAAAAACCCAGCCCGAGTGGGCAGCTGGGCGGGTACCCAGGCAGCTACCCACTACAACCCTGGAAATTTCAGATATCTCGTTTGCATTTGAAAGCTGAGGTAGATCTATACAACATAGACCATTTTTCGATTTTGTTTACAAGTATTTTTAATTAAGCCACTTTCACTTTCAGAACCGCTTTCAGAAATGAAAGCCTCTTCATAAGAAAAACCTGCAATCAATATAGCAAAAGTAAAAAACAGCCTTTGTGGAGATTTACCTCAGCTATCCAAAAATAAATAAATAATAATAATTTTAAAATGTTCAAATGCAAACGAGATATCTTAAAAAAATTCTCCCATTGGATTAACGGAACGGATGTTTTCATGGGACTGAAATAGCCTCTTGCTATGCTTACGTTTTACATATAAAAATTAAATGCAACTGATGTTAAAGTAAGTAAGTACATAAATTAATTAATTATTCATATTTTAAATTTGCAGAAGAATTTTTAAAAAGTGAAAAGGGGAGGGGGAGCAATAGTTGAGTGATACACACTCATATATATATCTGTAAAATACAGTTACATATTAAAATTTATTATTTAAATTCAATGCAAAAAATACCAATTTAAAAAAACAAGAAACACTTACCAAATATTTAATCTTTGTAACTGTAAACAAAGAAGATAAATTTTAAATTATATACAATAGCACGATTAAAATTCCAATAATAAATGCTTTTTTTAGTCTTATTTCTTACTTGAACAGGAGTTTGGTGACGATCCTTAAACATCCTTGGCTTAAAAACAACTTGCAAACAGCCAAAAGTCATAAATCAATGTTGTCCATTGGCCTCAAAACTCCGCACTTTCCAAATTTCAATCTAGCTGGATACACACTCAAAAGCAGAGAACAAATAACACCTCTTAATGCTTTTAAAAGTGGTACCAGCTGGACACTAAGTCGTAATTCTTGTCATTTGGATCCTATAGACTCTTGCACATACTTCACAGTGGACAAAAAATTGAAGATTCAATTTACATGTTACATTTCAACTGAAAAAGAAAATAAGAAATATTACAACTGCAATACAAGTGTTTCATCATCTAAGAAATATTTGTCTGTTTCTTAAAAAATACAAGATTCCATTAAACATTAAATATTGTAAAATCATAAAAAGAATAACTGAACTACTAATGACAAGTTTAAAGAAAAAAAAATCCTCAAAACAATATAACACCACCAGATCCTATACTTGGCTGGCCCTGTATAAAAAAAAACTTGCAAAATAAGAGTAGGTGGCATTCTTTCATCACAGAATACAGAAAATTATTATTTAATAAGTTACTAACAAGAAACTATAGACAAAACCAAATCAAAAATAGAGAAACATATAGTGCTGTCCTCTAAAAAAAAACCCACAGGAAAATGTATCCTAAAAAAAAACCCACCCTAGAACTTCATAAAAAAAATCACTGAAGTAAAATTTTCTTTTCGTCCTGTTTCTATATGCCATTTACAATAATAAAATTATTTAAAATTACTTTAAAAGTGTTTATTTAGTTTTTTTAAAAAATAAGCTAATACAGAATTCTAGCAAAAAAAAAAAGAGAGCTTCATTTTCACAGTTTTTCTTGTTATAATACGACATGTTACAATGATGTACATCAGTTTTTAGATATTTTTATGTTAAACTATTAATATGTGAATAAAATGCACCATTTTCAGCTGATTATATTATGTTTGCCTCAGTTTGTGACCTTTTGAAAACAGAGGTAAAAAAAAAAAAACCATGCGGGAACTAAAAAAAAAAAAAAAAAAAAAAAAAACCACTTTATATATATATATAAATGGTGAAGCATATATTTTTTCTTTAAAATATTAATTAAAGGGAAAAAACACAATAAATTATGCAAATTTTGCATTTCTAAGAATTTGTACAAGATATGTCATACCTCCCCCTGCCTCTTTGTTTTTGCAAAAATAAAACCCATCCGCTTTTTTTATGTGCGCAAAGATATCCTTTTACTTTTATATCATACATTGTTTTAATGTTTACAAGCTTATTTAATTTTAATCATTATTTTGCTTTTTTATGCAAATTTTATTAGGCGATTCTCAAGTTCACTGTTCAACAAGGACGAAACTTTCTGACACATTTGCTCATTTTTAAACATAAAGGTACAAAATTGACAGGGCTGACTAAGCGATTTGGAATCGAAATGAGTTTTACGTTTTTGGTAAATTACTTATCGAGTTACAAGCGATTTTGGGTCCCATGACGACTAGTTTTTCGCCTCTCTTTGGGTGGTTTTTCTCCTTTTGTCAGGAAATTTGGTTCAAAACGGCAACTTTGACATTATTTTCTGAAAGATCTTTTGTTTACCAAAAAATGGAACATTTCTGTAGTTTCTGAATAACACAGTGCCAATTTCAGGCATTTCTACTTTCTGAACAAAGATTAATTAAAACTTGTGTGATTAAGTTGCCCCTTTGGATTTGATTGCAAAAAAACTGAAAAAAAAAACTTTTTTTGCAGAATTGTGTTTTAAAAATAATTAATAATGAAAAAATACTTTGCTGTCTAATATTTTGGTTTCTAGAAGTGTTTTTACATGTGGGTTTTTTTAGGTAACATGGGTTATTTTTAGGAAAAAGTGGGTTTTTTTCAAATTTTTCTTTAATTGACTGCCATTTTGTAATATATTGACAAAATCAAAAATACTATACATTAAAATCTTAGTCAGAACTAGCTGTGAAAATGTAGCTACTTCAAATTGTTTTGTATTTTTTATTAAATTTTATATAGAGAAAAATTTAAAAAGTGGGTTTTTTTAGAGGACAGCACAATACCATGTGGAAGTAAGAAAAGATTTTAGTAATCCAATAACAAATTGCATAAATAATTCTTGCCTGAATTTTACAAGAAATTAATGTAGATATAACAATTAGTGATTTTATAAATAATAAAAATCCTCTGTCTGCAATCATCAACACGCAACATGAACATTTAAAAGTATAAAACAACCAACAGACCAATTATATCGATGCAATTCGAGAACTCAGAAAAGGCAGAATCTCAAATTTTAGTTATCACACTTTTTCACACAAATAGTCATGTATTAATAAAAGAATGATATAGGACAATGTATACTAGCAAAATCTTTGCGGCTATTACTGATAATGCAAAAAGGCCTTATAGCAAGGCTGTATAGCTTTTTTTAGTTTAAAACTTACAAAGCTTCTACATCATGAGGGCATTTTAATTCACTAATCAAATTTTCAACCCTCTTTGATACTATTAATTTTAGATTTTAAACAAATACTTTAGATAGTGCAATACAACTGCTATTGTAGCCCATAGACTTTAAATTAATTTGTAAAATATCACATGAAAGTTTAAATGCAAAACTGTTGGACACAAGGCTTATTAAGCACTGAAATGTAAAAACATGAGGCTACTTTGTAATTTATTGGAGTACATTTGAATAATAATAAAAAACAACACACAATATTACACGAGTATGTATGTATACCTCGATGTATACATACTTGAAGCACAGGTTTTTAAGTTATACGTAGCTACAAAGGTCATTCAGAAATATTACGTTCAGTTAAAAAAACTAAAAATCTTCAAATTATATAAGAAAGATGGATATGTTAAACAAATAGGTACTACAAAATATTAACAAGTCATTTAAACAATTCTGGTGACACATCAATATTTAAATTGAATGAAATATATAATTTACTTCATCAACAAATCTGTAAACAAAAAAGTATACGGAGTGAAAAGGAGACAGAATCTAAAATATAATTTCTTTTTACCATACTAGGGGGCTCGGCCCCCTACGAGCTACGCTCGCCAACCCCCGTCCAGACACCGCAGACTCTAAATGCACGCTAATTTGATCGGCTTTAAAAATATTTCGAAAGATTGAATTATAATTTAAAAAACAATGGCGATCTCCCTATAAACGAATTTCTATTCATTTCTCTTTGATTGGGGAATTTTAACGCAAAATCCGCTGCGTTACTACTTAATTATCCCGTCGACCCATTTCGCCAAATTATATAAATCGCCAAACCACTCGCCAAATTATACAAATTGACATAATTTTTATTTTAAATAACGAAAGAACAAATAAATTAGTACAACATTAATAAAAATACAAATAAAACGTCGAAATAAAAATAACTTGATGACGTAGACACGTGTAACAACATTTCAAAATAAGTTAATATAAAAGGAATTAAGTAAACAGAGTCTTTGTATCCTGGTATTTTTTAACAAAGCGAAAAGAAAGTTCTTTTAAATGAGACATTTTAAATTAATCGTTTTTAATCTGACGTAATTTTTACCAAGCTATTCTTTCTCTGTTAAATATTCACGTGAAAATACCAGTTGAAAAATATCCTCTCAAAATATCAAATAAATGTCTAGCGCAATTTTTAAATTTAAACCGTTTTGCAATATTATTTTGCGTTCATTTTATGTAATAACTGTAATGTGACGTAAATATGACGTAATTTCTCCTATTTAATACTTCTAACGCATGTTAACAAATTTATTATTTTACAAATTCCTTTCTCTCTTAAAATTCACGTGTAATTATAGTTTTTATGACGTAATTTTTAATAAGTTCCTGCTTTTTGCACATAATTATTTAATTCTAATTCCAAATGTTTTTTTTCTGTTTATAATAGTCACGTGTAAATAATTTTTTAATTTATTTACACGTATAAATATTTTTTTTTTTTTTTGAAGCAAACATTATTGCGTCCTCTGTTTATACAGTTGGCAACAGTTTAAATTAATATCACTTTCTAAAATCTGTAAAAAATATCTCTAGAAATGCTGAAAATTTGAATTTAAAATAGAAATAAAACCTCAAAAAATGAGTCAAAATAAAAAAAATAATGCAATCTGCACTCCGGCAAATTCTAACGCATAAAATGATCTAAAAATGATTACACTGCCCTGTATAGTTTTTGCTGCTATAAAACTTTTTTAGTGGAACGATTTTGTCCAACTTTAGCATTAAATATCTCTTAAAATAATTCTTCGATTTGAAAACTGTCTGCTTCAGCGTGTTTATCAAACATTTCTGTAGAAAACCACCGATTTTTATATTTTTGTATGCATTATTTTTCTTAATATTAACGAAGAAAGACCTCCAGTCACAGAAAATTCAAAACCGGCGGCGGCGGCGGCGGCGGTGACAGCGGTAGTTACTTTTTTTTAGAATAGAGAGATTACAAAATAAAGCAAACCTTTACCTAGAAAATAAAATTTATTACATACCAATTTGCTGAAAAATATTCCCATTTTGACCGCAAAACAGGTATGAATAAAAAAATTATTCATATCTAATGTGATTTATTACTTAAAACGTAAGATATAGTTTATGAAAATACATAAAGAATAACTGTTTACATCCGCCATTACATAATTCCGGCCTTCCGAACGATATTCCACCTGCCTCTGAGCAGCCGGAAAAAAGTAAGAGATATTCCGGTTATTCGAAATGCCTGAATTCCGAATTTTGAGGGGAGAATCGCTCATCTTCGGAATAACAACCGGAATCACTGAATTCAGTACGATATTCCGATTCCGCGTGAGGGGAGAATACGGCCGTTGCTCTACAGAGTACACAATGCTTCACTATTCGCCGGCCGCTATCTAGGAGGCTGGGATTCGTACATATCCAGCCACGACCAACGGCAAAACAAGACCAGTTCATGTCTTATTAATCACCGTGTAAAGGTGATCCGCTTCGTGTGACGTTTTAAAAGTCATGAACTGGCCTTGTGTATCGTTGGTCGCGATCCGGCGCCTCCGTCAAGTTGAAAGCTCTTCCGGCCTCCAGGTTCTCTCCCCCACTCAAGGGGTCGATTACGGACAACCGGGAGGGGACGAACTTCGTACTAATAAAGACTTATCTTAAACAGATTAGGTATGAGAGAAGCGACATATGCGGTATCATATTTGGGATAGGATTATGGTACTTCGTTAGTTTAAATCTTACGCTCGTTCGTAGGATAGGCGTACTTACGATCTATCTTAGGGCACCGCAATCTCATTGATTCTGATTGTGAAAAAAAAATTGCCTAGGTTTACAATAGTCTGAACATCAAATATCGCCATTCTTATATAGGGCCATGCACAGACTTCTCATATAAGTAGGTAACTTTTTCTTAAGGCATACATCTCTGCCCACCGTTACGTGATGGTGGGTATGGGTGCAAGAAGTCCATCCAAGACAAGACTGAAAAGTTTTCTGAGTACTATTAAAATAACCAAATGAAAGTGGGTTAGAAGTTTTCTATGCGTTGCATTTTGGCTAAAAATTGATCTCCTGCAGTAAAAGAAAGGGATTAAAAGTTCTTGATGGTAAAATTGCTATTATTTAAGTATATAAAGTAGAATTTAGTATCAATCAAAAATCTCTACAAGACTGAAATCAGTCCTGAGACTGAAGGTCTTGTACCCATGATGATGGGCAGGGGAAGCGCGCCAAACCGATTTTTCTCCTGCAAAAGTCTACTCGTAATTTCCCCTCCGGATTCTGGCCGAAAGTTTATTGCGTCAGCATTTCTCTTGAGTTGCCGCACTTTTGCTTTACTTTATATTTTCCGGCCGTGTGTACTTTTAACACAAATAAACTCCTGCAGTAGTTAACAGCACGACAGTTCGTAGTTTCACTTTCGCTTCCATATTTACGGTTATTTTATTGCGAGAATGAAATCTGAAAGTTCATTTATTACAGGAACCGATTTTAATTTCTCGAAAGAATTCACGAGCCGCCATTGTATGGTGCACCATTGTTCAGGTCCGAATGGATGATTCCTTCTCGTTTTCCGATTCCAAAAACTGATTAACATCGTCTTCCGTTGACACAGGAAACGCAGTCAACGAAAAGATAGGAAGCCGTAGCCCATCACTTGTTCTAGATCTCGATCAATTTTTCACAATCATCTTGATCTTGTTTACAGTGCTTTTGTAAGAGAATGGAGACATAGGCACAGAGCCCATCACGGGCTCTGTGCCTATGTCTCCATTCTCTTATTCTATGTCCCCATAAGTTTTTGTCCAAAATATCGCAACTCACAATACAGAACTTACCATACATGCATAGGCGTAGCGTCGGGGAGGAGGTGGCGCATGTGCCCCCCCCCCCAACCATTCTAAACCCCGGGATCCAAAACAGAAGGCGTAGAGGGCGCCAAATGAAGATTTTTTTGTCGTTAGATACAAAAATGCATATATATCTGGAATTTGCATAAAAATGTCTTGCGACCGGAAAATCCAAAGAGAAAACTGAACCAAATGCATTAAAATTTAACAACGGATAAAAAGTATCACCTATAATAGAAGATTGCATATGAATTAGGAAAAAGAGCTGTTCATTTTCTCATTACAAATGTACCATGTCTACGACTTAAATCATTAAAAAACGTAAAATTCTTAGTAGAATCCTTAAATAAAAGAGTAGCATTTGTAGTGGTTCAGTGAAAAATCTCGCATAAGGCGCCATGGCTAGTAAAGTCACCCCTTGCAAAACGCTGTCCTGTTCCGTTTGGTACAATTCTTTTTTGCATTACTTTTGGTGCAATTCTTTTTTGCAACCAACCAAATCCATTCTTAAAGGAGTAGAGCTTGGGCGACTGCCCGTGATATATATATAAAAAAAAAAAAAAAAACCTCACCCAGCCCGTTATGGCTAGTAAAAGCCGCAATTGCCCCTGCCTTTACTCTCCCAAAGTATTTTTCTCGTCCTTTTACCATTTCTAAGTAGGCACCAACTGAAAAATTCCGCCTATGGCCTTTTACTAAAGTTACTTTTTTTAATATCCAGATCCAGCCTCAAAGGGCGTGAGGGCCGGCCAATGACACTAAAAACTAAGGGGTGAAATATATGCAAGATAAAATAGTAACCCTCTTTTTTAACAGTATAATATTTGTAGAGGGGCAGGAATGGACATTCATAAACTCATTTCCATTTCGAGTAGCGTTCTCTCTTTTCCTAATTCGAAGCAGCTTGATTTAACCTTTTCGAGGGCGGTGTCCTTAAAAAAGGACACCTAATTTTAATTCCAAAACTGACAAACGGCACCAAGAATATTTAATTAAAATTTTCCTATTGTAATATACGTAAAAATAAGCAAGCTCGTATTTTGTAATAAATTCATTTATAAATTCCAGTGTCAGTCCATTATTTCACCAGTTTATAAACAGCATTACTGCGCGCCAGTAAGGGTTAAAGCGGATTACTAAATGGATCCGTCTTATAATTGTCAGCCTTCGAATTCGGAAATCACAAGACCAACTTTGATGTTATTTTATAAAAAAAAAAAGGTCTGATTTTTTTTAGAAAAAAAACCTTATTCTAAAAATCATAAGGCGAAATGCAATATTTCAGTTTGATTGTAACTTTATTCTATTTCATAGACTCGATAAATATACATAGATGTCGGATAATCGGGAATCTACTGTACCATGATTATGTTTTAAGAAAAGGGTTTCTAGTGTGATATTTGCTTTCAAATCGTTGTAAACTTCAATAAAAAAAAAATATTTTTTTGTTGCAAAATTGTTGTGCAAATTGGGAGTTGTGCAAAATTGAAAATTTATTCCGGGCACAGTTTTTACTTCGCACGGCCCTGGTGCCCCCCCCCCCCCCATCCAAAGTTTCTAATCACGCTAAGCTTATGCATACATGCTTAAACAAGTAAAACATGTAAACAAACATTATCTTGGGAATTTCCAAGCAAGTATTTACAGATTTTGATTCTGTTTCCCAGTGCTGTAATTACCGCACGATTCTTTCGCGACATGAAAAACCCGGTTACCCGAATTTTTCTCTCGCCTCTTACATCTCTGTGGGCCCTCTGAGAAAAATGTAGTCCCAACTAACAACACACACAGACAAACGTTTACCAACATTAATAGTATAGACTAGCTGGCTTCGCCTGCTAGCGGGCCCCTCCTTTTTTTAAAATCTCGAAGCGAACGAACCTCGAACCGTGTCCCTGCTGACTACGGCACCGTATAGCAGGCGTGCTGCGCACGCACTGCGCGGCCCCTCCTTTAAAACGAATCTGTAATGTATACGTAAATCTCAAATCAAGTCACCGCTGCCTACGGCACAGTATAGTAGGCGTGCTGCGCGCGCACGCACTGCAAAAATCTTATAATCCACATCCCAGAGCTTTCCAAGGATATATCACATGAGGGGTGTCTACAAAATTTAGAAAAATGCTTCCCTTTGGTGGAAAAGTGGGGGGTATGGACACTGGAGTTGCATATTATGATTAAGCGGTCACAGGCTTTTTGTACGATGTATCACATGAGGGGCGTCAGCTAAATTTAGAAATGTAGCCCCCTGGGTGGGGGAATGGAGGGATGGACACTGGAGGCCCATAACATGATTCAGTGTTCACAGGCTTTTCCAACGATATATCACATGAGTGGTGTCGGCAAAATTTAGGAAAGTGCTCCCCGGTAAGGAAAATGGGGGGGAGACACCGGTGGTGCATAACATGAATAAGTGGTCACAGCTCTTTCTAACGATATGTCACATGACGTGTATCATTAACATTTCAAAAAGTGCACTCCCCGGGTGGGCAAAATACGCTCCCCCTCCCCCTATTTTTGATGCGGCCTCATTTTTTAAATTTTTGTTATGTGTTATGATCTATTTTAAAGTTTCAAACAGATCGCCTTGTTATAATTCCTAATTTCTTTCACGCTCCTCCCCCCCCCCCCGAAATGTGATGCGCTATTATTTTTTATCATGTTTTATAAACTATCTTAAAGTTTAAAACAGATCGTCTTGTTAGATTTCCTAATTTTAACAAAATCGTGTTCTGTTAGTTCCACATTCCACCACCACTGTATTCTTAACAAAACTGTACCTGAACTAAACTCTGTTAAACAACTTATCAGTAGACATGTTACTCGAGGGGCTTGCGGTCTTAAGCAAGAGTTTAAGATATTTGCTGAAATTACTATTCTAAAATTGCGGTAGCTAAACTTTTGACATTTTTATATTTAATAAGTAGCATTTATCTCAGGACTCCATAAAAAAAAAACGCACCTAAATGGTAAAAAACGCTATGGTTTTTTTAAAAAAAATTCTAGCATCCTTCCCCTTCCCCCTATGGCCGTGCCATTCTTTTTAAAACTTTTCTTACGTGTTATAAACTATCTTAAAGTTTCAAACAGTTTCTTGTTTAGATTGCCTACTTAAAATGAAATCGCAGTCTGTTAGTTCCACATTCCATCACTAGGTAGCACACTCTATTTTTAACAAAGGTGTATCTGAAAGAAATACCTTTAAACAAACTATCCGTAGATGCATTCGTCAGGCGGTGTCGGTCTTAACCAAGAATTTAAGATATTAGCTGAAATTACTATTTGAAAATAGTGGTAAGAAATGATCCAATTAATGATGTAATGATAGCTGATATAATTAGTCATCACAATCTTTTTAGCAGATACTTTTTCTTCTTCAACACCCCCCATTTTTTTCTTATTTATTTATTTATTTTTTGCTGTAAAAATTGGCCCTATCAAAAACTTGTCAACATAAAAGTTGTAGATAGTATTAAGAAGATTTATAATAAGTTAAAGTGAATTTGATATCTTAAGAATTGATGAAGTTATGATTTTTTTTCTAAATAAAATCCTGTTTTTTTCGCCCCTTGAGCCCATTTTTAATTTTATCAAAAATTTGTGATACATAAATTTTTGGCCCTTTCCCTAGAAGTAATAATAACTTTAAACTGATTTGATATGTATTATAACTAAGAAGCTATGGGTTTTTTTCTTTTTCACAAAACCTCTCCCTATTTCCACCCCTTTGGTCCAATTTTGCCCATTAACGAACTTGACCGAGATTTTCTGCCCATTGATTTTATATATCAGTTAGGAAGAGATTTGTGCAGAATTGTGGAAGTTATCGTGTCCATAAAAAAGTGATATAGATACATAGATATATAAAGATTTGAACTGCGGGTGGTTTTGGGTTCTTGGGGGTCATGTATCTGCAAAAAATTTTCAGAAATTCCAACATGGGAGAGAATGTAATCAGTAGTATTTCTTACGAAATCTACCTAAAAAGGAATAATTCGCAGCTATACATTTTTATGAAAAAATGAAAGAAATTTACAGAAATTAATATTTATATTCTGAAGAATCGAACAATGTTTTTCAATTTCCTATAAAAGGTGCATATCTTAAATTGTAATCGATTACTTCTGCATAACAATCTTTTGTGGTGAGCCCCTGAAAATTAGATTAAATTAGACATTTGACACTGTTATCGGAAATATTTGATGCTTTTATAGAAAAAGGGGAAACACTGCTCGATTGCTTTCTATCAGAATATGGCAATTATTTCTACTTAGAAATGAAAAGGATTTCATAAATGTGCAGAGCAGAGCTTTAGCAAGGGCAGCGTTCATGATACAAAATAAATAGAAAAATCACTAACGTGATTTTTATTCTCGAACGCAATAGAAGACAAAAAAAACCTCGAACAAACAAAATCTTGCTAGCTAATAACAGAATATATTCTTTTCAAATTAGATAGTAAATAAATAAAAATAAATAAAAAATTATCCTACTGTCACAAAAGAAAATCGAACTGAAAGCAAATTCATTGTTCAGTCTCTTGAGTGGCGTTGTATCAATGCGCGCCAACATAAATTTGCAAATAATATTAGAATAGAAAAACGGGATTTCTGTTTTCCCTTCATTTTCATTCTGATCAAAATAGCATTAACATGATTTGAAATAGAATAGAATACGTAATTTTGAAGGAGGAATTTTTTTTTTCTATACATGAATAAATAAAATTTTTAAACAGAGCTGGGCTCCGGCGCAAATTAAGCCCTGGTTCCATCTCTAGCAATTTCTTCACAATTAGTTGTTTGATTGTTTTTTCTGACTTTTTTTTTTGAGTCTCCACTACATCCTGCTTTGGCGTTCTTATGGTGTTATTACACAAGGGGTCAAAGACGCTTCAGATTCCGGGCGTCTCCATGTTATTCCTATGGCTACAGGGGAGTCGCTTGAAGAGCGAGCGTCTTTTTTCTGTCGGAGCATCTTTGACGCCCGAAACGAGGCGAGTCGCCAGTAACAGCCAATCAAATACTTGGAAATCTGATAATAGAAAAGCCTTTTCCGAAATAGCCAATGAAATGCTTGGAAAAGACGGGCCGTGAGGCGGCTGTTGTTGCTAGACGCTTGGAATCTGAACAACAGCCACGCCTCTGCGGGAATATACTCTCGGAAAAGACTGTTTATTGGACGAAGGGGAAGCAGTGTCCAAATGTTCTTCACGCCTATTGGTGTTTTTCTGCTGTTTACCCGCAGTTGACGTCACATGGGTAAAGTCCATCGAAGGGGCCGTGAGGCGGCATCGCTAGATGCCTGGAATTTCAAGCGATTTTGACTCCTCGTGTAATAACACCTTTAGATACATCATAACGGGAAATTGCATGAGCTATTACGTTTTCACTTTCACTTGAGCTAGATGATGAAACTGCATGATCATTTGGGACAATAAATTCAGAACCGCTAGACAGTGGTTCCAACGTGGGGCGTACGCCCCACAGGGGGCAATATGACTTTTCAGGGGGGCAATTTCAAATTTCTTATTAACAAAATTTCTGTCATTTTTTTTTCCTAATGAGAGGACCTAGTCTAAAAATAGAATTAATAGAGGAAAAAATTTGAAAATAACTGAATAAAAATTAATTTTTGAAACTTCAAAATACACTGACACCGGAATAGTTATGAGATTTTTTTTACATATTTTTACACTTTTATCTATTAAAAAGGACACTTAAATTTTTGTGGTTGTAATATTATTTTAGTAAAACACACCTCTTTTTATATTATTTTTTTAAAAACTTTTACATCTATTCATAGTACAATATACCCCGTGAAGGAGCTTCCACATATGAAATTTTGTAGTACATATCTAAAATTGACTATTTGGACATGTTTAACCTAAAAAATAGCCCCACCAGTGGCCGAGAGGTTCTGCTTTCGAAGCTGGTAGACGGGAGGTGCTGGGTTCGATCCCAATCGCGCCCGTCGGCCTAATCGTTCGGAGTTTTCGTAGTTTTCTTCGGACCTTGGATTTCCAAGCGTAAATACGGGTTAGGTACCCTTAGAAAGACCCCACGAAGGGCACTCCTCCCCCCCCTTAGGATCTATATCCCTCGTGTTGATAATTGGCTGTCAAAAATCAACCAACCTAAAAAATGTTTTGAATTAGCTAAATGAGGAACTACTTTTATGAAATTAGAAAGTAAACTTCTTATGGTTCTTCTGCAAACCACATACACAATATATAAACATGCTTCATGACATATCCATTTTAAAATTTAAAATCGGAGAAAACATGGTGTCTAAATAATAATAGTGGGAAAAAGAAAGGCCGCTATCAAAGAAGCATGTTATGAGGGGAAAGAAAAATAGTTACTTAAAATGGCATAAAAGCGCGAATCCTGAAATGTTACTTGTGAATTATGTTATCCAGACAGTCTTGTTGATAAACAAATATGACTTTTTCTTAATGAAGTACTAAAATCCATTATAAAATGTACCAATTCTATCAGATGTAACACAAAATGTGAGAGAGATTTCAAGAAATTTTATGAAGATTAAAATGTAGACTATTTATCACTTTTAAATTTGAGGTAAGATGAAAAAATAAATAAAACTTTTGAAGATGTAAAGAAGAAGATCCATGAACTCATTGAATAATAGAGTTATGATAAAAACATACTTGCAATAAAAAATATGATTTCGATAAATTAAAGAATATAAAATCACTTATCAGTGTTAATGCTATTTTCGAATTCTTCCAGGAAAACAGAAGTTTATTTTTGATATAAAATTAAGATTTATATGATAGAGAAGTGAAGGGAGGACATCATGATTTTACAGATGCTTAGGTGGGGCGCGGCCAAAAAAGGTTGGGAACCACCATGCTAGATGTATCACCTGCTTCTTTCTCTATAACATTATTATAAGTTTCAGACCCAGAATTGGAATCAGACATCAATTTTCAGCTTTTAGATTTTACTTAACTGTTCATTTACAAATGGCATATTGTTGAGTTTACAAAATATTAAAAACAATTAAGTTAACAACAAAGAATGAGATTGAAAATTTACATTAAAAACCTGAGTAGTTACTTGCTTTTAATATTATAACATAGTCTTATTAAGTCACAAACTCATAGGTTGCCTGCAACTAAAAATATTTATAGCAACAGGTATAATGCAATGATTATTCCATCTAGTGGAAGAGTCATAAATTAAAAATAAAGCTTATTTTAAGAATTATTGCAGGTGTCCCATCCCACCCTAGTCTCCCCTACATCATAGGCGTAGAGTTTTCAAAATTATTGGAGGGGCTCAGCCAGTGGCGGAGACAAGGGGGGCGTCTACATTCCCTGGAACAGGGAATTAATTTACTAAGTGATGAATACAAAAATAGTAAAACCTGCTACGACAAAATTTCAAACAACCGCTGAAAGTTTCCTTTTTACACAGGTTTTCGTCTACTTAAGCAGGTAAAAATTCAAAGTGTTTCTTTCTATGGGATCATGAAATGTTTTCCTTTAGACAAGATTTCGTTATAGACAGGGTCCGTTTACTCAGGCTAACCTTATATCCATACAGTAAAACCTTTCTAAAAGCAATCGTAAGCGACGAAACAATATTCTTTTTAAGACAGGTTTCTGACTAATTAAGTAAAATTGTACGTCAATCTTTCCTTCTGGAGCATGAAAAGTTTCCATTTAAGACAGGACAATGCCATAGACAGGCTCCGTTTTGACAGGTTTTACTCTACATATATCATAAATACCGATATATCTAATAGTAAAAGACAAGATCTCTGTTTGTGTGTGTTATTCCCGATGGCCAAGAAAATCTACTGCCCGCAGAGGTCCGAAGATTCATATGAGAATAGTTCAAAACAGGTATGGATGCATTGTAAAAAAAATCCATGGACTTTCCGTTTTGGAAAATCAACTAGTTGCCTTTTCTGAAACGAATAGATTCTTTTGAGAATGAAAAGTTTTAATTTACAACACGATTAGTTTCAGATCTGCAATGAAAGTAATCTTTTTGGTAATGAAAGATGTCACTTTCATTGCAGATGTGAAACTAATCGTGTTGTAAATTAAAACTTTTCATTCTCAAAAGTAATCTATTCCGTTTCAGAAAAGGCAACTAGTTGCCTTTTCCAAAACGCTAAAGACCATGGATTTTTTTTACAGTGTGCCCCTGAGGCTCACATTTTTAATTTTTTGATAATTGTCCGAGATATTAATTAAAAACTCATCAAAATAAAGATTTTTTCTTTTAATTGGCGGTGGCGCGCTCGTGGATAACTAGAACCTGCTTTTCGAGCGGAAAGGAAGTAAGAACTAAATGCATTTTTTTTTTCCTTTTTTTTTGCCGTTTTGTTTTAATGCCTATAAGCTGCGCAGTTTAAAATACGGAAAAACGGACGACATATTCTTATAGTTCGTACTTTTACATCTCAAACGCCGCACTCAGTTAAAAATGAATGTAGTTCTTAACTCTTTAAAACATTTTTTCAAAACGAGATTTCTCAGTCGACTTTTTCTCCCTTTCGCCAACGCTTACTTAGAGCTCAATTTTAGAGGTATCGATTCACAAAAAATACGTATTTAAAGCTATGATCTTCTTCTCGTCGCCAGTGCAATCAGTTTTCTAAAAGACTAATTTTAATTCTTTAAACAAATTCGCGACCTCAGGTCACTTCGCGCCTTACAGTGACGAGACTATTTTTTTCCACAATCTTTTTACAGCATTTAGACAGACTGGATTTTACATCTATTATAAAAATTTCGTAATGTTCGAACGAGTAGAAGTATTTAAAAAAAAAAAAATCTTAACAAATTTCGACGAAAAAGATAAAAAACGGTTTCGGCACACGTTTTCACTATTAAATAAGCATATTTTTCATGAAATTTTATAGAGTACTCTGGTACAGTTATATTTATAATATAATAAAATTTCGGACAGTTCGGACGACGAGAACTTTTTTTGTTGTTGTTGTTGTTATGTTAAAGAACCCAACGCGAAAATAAGAAAAACTGGTCGCATGTGACAATTCCAAAACTTTCTTCTGTCTCATGCATGTCAATACTTCAAAATTCGTTATCACGGTGCCAAAATTAAATGACAATCTATGCTCGTCCCTATTATAAGCATTCTAAAGAGGATCATTAAATTGTGTGCATTTTAAAAGGAGATATAACATCGCATCTTTGAAACAAACAATTGAATTTTGGCATCCACCCTCTTAGATGTCAGAAAGAAAAATTTTCACCTCAAAGAGCATATAAGCCACAACAGTCGCGCTGTATACACCCACGCCTAAAAAAAAAAAAAACTATTTATGTGAAAGTGTAACAGAATATGAAGTCTGATTAAATTTCGTGTATTAGTTTTTGAGACAGAACAATTGCGGAAATCGTGAAAAACGGAGCATAGCAGCGCCCCCTATTGCGTGATTTACACTAAAACGTAATAAAGAACAACATATATCAACGTCTAACTAAATCTGAAGTTTGATGAAAATTTCTGCATTAGTTTTTAAAATAAAGATATTGCAAAAAACATAAAAAATTCTGCATCGCAGCGTCACTTGTTGGCCAATTTACACCAAAAAGTAATCAGCACCATTTTATATCACGGACTAACCTAATCTGAAGTTTGATGAAAATACGTGCATTAGTTCTTGAGAAAGAGCTATTGCGGAAATCATGAAAAATGCAGCATAGCAGCGATGTCTGCTGGCCGATTTACACGAAAACGTAATCAGCACGAAATAATATCAAGATATAATTGAATCTGAGGTTTGATGAAAACCTGATTAGTTCTTGAGATAGCTATTGCGGAAATCGTGAATAATGCATCATAGCAGCGCCACCTATTGAGCAATTTACACCAAAAATTAATCAGCACCAAACAATATCAAGGACTAACAGAATCTGATGTTTTATGAAAATCTGCGCATTAGTTCTTGAGCTATAGGACGATTTGCACCAACAACTATTCAGCACCAATGTATGTCGAGGACTAATTGAACCTAAAGTTATTAAATTCCGTGGATTAGTCTTGTGATAGAGCGCCCCAAAAATTTGTGTCACAGACGGACAAACTCAGACAAAATTTTTTCGGGATCTGTGACCGCTCAAAAGTGTAAATATGTCGAAAACCGGAATTCGAAAATTTTCTTGAATCCAATAATTTCATCTTGCAAAAATGGAAGAAAGTAAAAAGGGAGAAGAAAATATATTTATTTTCGAAGTAGATATCAATATTTTTTCACGAAGTTTTTACACGGGCTGAGAAATGGTTATATTTATAACGATAAAATTTTAAAGAGTTCAGACCAAAAGAAACTATTTAAAAAAAATATCAAAACACATGAAAAACAGAAAATGACTTCTTACGAGTGTCTTTACAATTAAAAGTCAATATTTTTTGGAGATTTTTTCATTAAAAAATATAAATTCGGACAAAATCGGATTAAAGGTATAAAACCACACAAATTTCTGCTTTATTAATGTTTAATTATCACGGACCCGGACAACGCCGGTCGGGTAAGCTAGTCTATAATACTAAGGAAAAAAAAAAAAAAAAACGCTGCACGCAAAGCTACAAAATTCGGTATGAAGGTACCTCTATGTATTTAGTTATGCACCCCAAAGCCTGATTTCGGACATTTTGATTACTTTTTCAATATAATTTTTAATGCAATTTTTAACGTTTTTTCACGGTTCGAGGCGATTTTTTTAAATTATTAAAATAAATCCGATTTCAATCTTTTAGCGTATAATAAAGTAAATTGTGTCCTCTTTCAAAAAAGTTTATTTGTAATTCGTACAGCGATTTCTGAATTTTTCGCAAATATTTGCATGCGATTTTTAGCGTTATTCCGTGTTTCGCAGTGATATTTTTTATATTGATAAAAGGAATTCGGTTTCAAATTTTTAGCATTATGCAGTAAATTTTGGCCTCCGAAATTTTCGAATTTTTAATTCGATTTTTAATGCGTGTTTTTGCGATTTTTCGCAACGAATTTTAACACTCGTGAAAGAATCCTGGTTAAAATTTTTTAGAGCATTTTATAGTAATTTTCGGCCTTTCCGACTTTTGGAATTCGCTTTTTAATGCAATTTTCAGCGGTTTTTCACATTCTGCAGTGACCTGCACGTTGGTAAAATAAATTCGGTTTTAAACTTTAAGCCTAATGAAGTAGACTTTGTTCGCTTTGCATTTATCCTATACTATTACACTATATTATTACTATATTTATACTATACCGCCGCAGAATTCGCGGAGAGCGGCGCGCGCGTTCCGTCAGCAGTCCCTTAACCTTATCCTCTCTTATTCCGACTCTCTTGCGGGAGCCAGATCGAAAAAAATTCAAAAAATGAAACCGGAGAAATTTAAAAGGAAAATTACACAAATTAACGATACCGAAAAGCGGGGAAGGAGGGCCCGGGGCTTTGAAGCTCCCGAACGACCTCTGCTCTGCTGCGTCGAGCTTATTATTAGAGTTTTGATTGTTATTGTGATCTTACGCATTCCGTGGAGATTTTTTGACATTCGTGAAATAATTATGGTTAATGTTTTATTGTGTTCTCGGCGATTTTTTAATTTTTAATGCTCTTTTTTTCCCGTATTCCGCAGCGATTTTTTGACTTTCATAATACTTTTTCGGTTTCATACTTTCAGCTTATATAGCAAATTTTCTCCTTTCTGCGATTTCTGATAAAAAAAATTTCCGCATTTCAACACGATTTTTAGAGTTTTCACGCATTCCGTGATTTTTAATTATTTATTTATTTGTTTTTTTTTTTACATTTATAAAAGAAATTCGTTTCAAACTTGTTAAACGCTGTAGTAATTTTTTTCCTCTGCGATTTTTGATTTTTATCGATTTTTAATGCGATGTTAGCGTTCCGATTCTACCTTTTGACATTCGTAAAAGGAATTGGATGTCAAACTTTTAGCCCAATATAATAAATTTTGTTATATTTTCAATAAAGTTTATTTGAAACTCGTACAGTGATTTTTGAATTTTTTGCGAATTTTTATGCATTGTTCAGAGATTTTTCGCATTCCGCGGCCATTTTTTTACATTCGTAAAAGGAATCCTGTTTTAATCTTTTAGCCCATAATAATAAAAGTTTGTCATATGCGGTTTTTGCATATTTAGCGATTTTTCGAGATTTGCTACAATTTTTCCAAGTTAGTAAAAGTAATCCGTTTATCTTCTAGCCCACTTTTTTTAAATTTTTCGCGAATTTTTATTACGATTTTTTTAGTTTTTTCGTGTTTCGTACTATTTTTTGACGGACCGGACGACGCCGGGCATGTCAGCTAGTTACTGTATAATATCAATACTACAGGGTTGCGCACGAAAAAGCGGCCCTGCTGTGTTTGCCATGAATGCGCATGTACAGATAGATACTTTCATATGAACATCGAAAAGTTTGAAAATATCACGAAAATCGAATCAAATGTCAGTCCGAAACGGCACGGAAAAGAATAGCCTGGCATGGGTTAAAAAAAAAAAATAAATAAAAAAAAAAATAAACCCGGTCCCTACTCAGCCTGATATTAATGAAAGAAAATGTGCCTGCGAAAGGGTTTCTTGCTCGTCCCGAATAAGAACAACTGAATATGTATTGTTTAATGTTACCAGATCCTGGTGAATCGTCATTTAATAAAGAGAGACCGCTTGATAGATTTGGTCTATTTTAATAAATATGAGCTTTATGCATCATTTAGAGACAAAGAATTTCTCCTTTTACATTCTATGCTTTCGAGACACTGGTGATTCTTCCTGCCTGGCTTCTAGTTTCATCATTTGCAACATGGAGACACTTTCTTTGTAGGTTCGGGAAACGGCGAACCATCTTATCTGTGCCCTAATCAGATCATATCGGACACCATTTGTTGTCCGTTAAAAACGTGAATTTATTGCCCTATGACGCCGAATCGGGAAAAGAAATTCTTCCCAGAAAGTGTGCCCTGTCCAGTGTCCAAAGAAGGAAGAAAAACCCACCATGTAGAGTGCTTAGTTTTTTCTTCATACGCCACGCTAAAATTTTCTAGTTCTTTTAGTTGTTTACAAAGAATAAAAGTAAACAGCGAATTTAGAAAAAGAACAATTATCCATCGAAAACATTATGCGCTAAAAACGTTTGTAAATTATATGAAATTCCAAAAATCTGAGTTTTTTTCTATGTCAGTTGACGTAAAAAAATATAGCCCATCTGAAAAAATTATTGGAGGGGCCCGAGCCCCACGGGCCCATATAACTCTACGCCTATGCCCTACATAAATTGATATGTCTAACTTAAACACATATAAAGCAGAATGAGTTATATTTAAAGCATTCATTTGGACAATTTATTAAAATATTATCAGGATATGAACACAATATTTGTTCTTAAAAATAATTTTTCTCACTGTGCTTCTCTGAAAAAAAATAAAAAAAAGTGATTAATCATTTAGTGGAACATAGTAAGCCAACGAAATAACTACCAGTTTTACTTATAATTTATGTGCATAAGACACATACTAGCAATTTAGAACTCATTGAATGAACTAGAGCCAGTCATGTGCATATTCTTGTCAAAGCTTGTTCCAGAAAAGGTGGAACTGAGTGAAATAAAGAATGGGGGATTTTCTCTTGAGTCACACTCAGATTAAGGTCCATGTAACTAAGAAGCAGTTTGTTAGTAAAATGATTTAGTTACCTCGCAAAATGCATCATTTTTTTTTTTTTTTTTTTTTTTTTTTTGTTCAGTTAAGTTTATGCGACCACACAGACAAAAAAAGATGTTTATGTGTGGCCTATAACTGATGATATAAGTCTTTTATACTATACAGAGATACAGGAAAGATGTGTAAAATGGAAGAACTCAGACATGGACAGATTTGTTTCTTATGTGGATCAGCATAATTATCACAGAACTGCAAAAAATCATGTAAAGAATTGAACTTGTTTATATTTCACTTTGCCCTATATTGGGGGGGGGGGGGGTAAAGTGATAATTTTTTACTATTATGTTACATCTTTAATAATACATCACAGAAATTCAAGAATGAAAATTTGAGAAAAAAAAAAAAAAGTCAAGTATTATAAATTGTTTAGTGTAAAATTTCATATAAAATTTCGGAAAATTGCAATTGTCTTTAAGTACTTCACTATGCCCCCACATTTCCCTACTACAATTTCTATTTTACACAAGCAGTTCCATAAAAAAGCAACTTTTTGAATTAAAGAAAAAATATATATATTATCATTTGAAACGAGTTTTTACTGCTTTTAAATTGTGTCACATTCTAATATGAGAATGGAGAAACCTTTATCATAAATAATTCAAATAGCAAAAAATATATACATAATACATAAATGAAGTATAATTAATAGATACGTATGTGATCAAATATTGATTTTTCTTCTAAGCGATATCAGTTTTAAATTCATTTAGTAAATGTGAAATGAGATTTAATAACAAACGCGATATGGAAATGTAAATAAAAACATATCCTGGTTTTATCTGGTCGAATTCGAATAAAACAGTCGACTTGGAACAAAACGAATTTATTAATTTTACATAAACAAAATACGTTTGCGCCAAAATAGCGATTCCTAACAGTATCTATCAACTCTAATACCTTACTGTTGCAGCCCAGTTGCCATTTAGATTATAGCAACCTCTCGAGGTAACTAACCTACCGGGTAAACCTGTATTCCTATAATCAAAGATCATTTCTTTGCTATAATGTAAGATACACTTTAGAAACCAAAGAAGTTGGAAAGAAACTGATTTACTGAGTATTTTTTGTGGCGCCATCTACAGAATCTAAATAGAAACAATATTCTTTCAATCCCAATTTAATATTATGATTCAAATATCTCTTTTTAAAAAATTATAATGAAAAAGGAAAACAAGTTTTCTTCCATTTCAGTTCTCTCACCCTACCTTTCATATTTGTTTAAGGCATGAATTTTAAGTATTGCATATATGTAGTCATTTGTTCATAATAGATAAATAATAATCTCTTAAACTAAGATATATAATAATTAATTTTTTAAATTACATACTTGGTAGGTTTGAATAAATATTTTTGTTTTAGATACACATTTTTCAGAAGATTTTTAAAAAATAATTTTGACCTACATTAGAAATGTTTTCAGCCTTTTTCTAAAATTATTAAATAAGATCTTTAAAAAAATCTTCCATAATAATCTACACATTAATTTTTTTTTTTTTTTTTAAATCCTCTTATCTCTTATTTTTTGCTACTGTATGCTATTTTATACAAGATATTTTAATTAAATCTGTAACATTCGTTAAAAAATATATGCATTAGGAATAAATAAATGAAAATATCTTCATATATAATATTCATTGTAAATATAGATAAATAAACCTATCGTGTTATTTACTTTTATTCTACTTAATACCTCTAGTCTGATCAGATAATTGTTTATTAAACTTATAGATTAAGGAAAATGGTTTTTACTATAAGGGAGTTTTACTGTAATGCAAAATTTTGTTTTGTGAACGAACAAAAAATCACATCAAAATGATAATTCCAAATTTATTTGTAGAGTTTTTTTCATTTAAAAATTAAACATGATAATTATACACTTCCAATATTCGTTTTAGATTCATTACTCGAAAGAGCCAGATAAAGATCGTGCCAAGCTAGGATAAAATTTGCAAAGGTGACTACAAGGTCATGTGATTACTATGGTCAATTAGCTAAGTACATTTCAAGTAACGCAAGGTCTAATAGTCACAGCTCTGAAGTTATTGATGAATTCCAAATATTAAGTGGCAATTAGATTTGCCAATCTAAGGTTTCCCAACTGGAATTTGAACCGCCAGTTGAAGATTGCTGGTGAATTGACCGGTTAGACTAAAAGTCCAATCATGTGATCAAAGTTGCCCTCACAAGTTTTTGGAGACGAGCCAAACTAAACACAATTAAAAAATTTGGGAAGTGACTCAAGAGTGAAAGGTTTCATTCTCCCATTGGTTGACCACAAACTGGCCAATTGATTCTCGGCTTGCTTCCTGCCGATGAAATGCAAGAACCTTGAGAAATACTGTATCTCAGAGGTCTGCACGGGCTGACATTTCCAGGCCTGGGCCCGGCCCGACTTAGAGAAAAAAGAATTCGACCTGGCCCGGCCCGTACAAAAAAATATTGGCCCGCCCCAACCCAGTAAAAAAGTTAAAAGTTCGGCCCGAGCCTGGCCCGCAGAAGATAAATTTATTGGCCCGACCCGGCATAACAGTTAAAATTTCGGCCCAAGCCCAGCCCGGCCCGAAAAAAAGTTAAAATCTCGGCCCGAGTGAATTTCAACAAGACATCGATTTTTATGTCGATTTGGTTAAAAGTTTATCTCGTATGAGGAGTTCAAGCCAAAAATATTTATCTTAACTTTTCTTTTCATGTTTATAATCTTAATTTTTGCAGAAGTGTCGCAGGGTGCGATATTTATTTTTTTAATGAATCTCTATTTCTTGTATGTAAATATTTCAGTTATCATTAATGCTGTTAATACATATTCCATGTATTGAAGTGTTAAAAATCTGGAAAATGCTATACAGTAAAATCTAAGACTGAATTGCATAGAAAGGGGAAAAAAATGCATTATAGACAAGTTCCCTTCTTAGCAATATTCTTTTCTTACGTAGTAGTATATTCATTTTGCATGGATCAACACATTTTTAAATTTAAAACAAGATTCTGTCATAGACAGGTTCTTTTTCACACGTTTTACTATATTTTAATTTAACTATATTTTAATAAGTGTGAAATCTACTATTCTTTAAAAAGAATGAATTTGAATGTTTAATTGTAGAATAATGGCGATTTAAAAATGTAGGCATTTTTAAAAAAAAAATTGTGCCAAGCCTAATTTTACTGACCTTTGAACAGACCAGACCACGCCGAGACAATGATTTTCATACGGCCTGGGTCAAAACTAGGAATGGAAATTTTAGGTCGTGAAGATTAGGAATGAAACCAGTACCCGGATCTGTGCAGAAAAAATAATTTAGGCATGGCCCGACCCGAACCTTCAAGAAAAAAGTAAGGCCCGAGCATTCAGAAAAAAGTATGGCCTGGCCCGAGTACCGTTAATGAGAATAGGCCCAAGTCCAGCCTGCGAGCTGGGCCGGGCTCGGGCTTCGGGCCGGTCCGTGCAGATCTCTACTGTATCTACTGTGACAGATCTTGCTCAGTGGTTAAGAGGATTTTTCGCGCACTTGAAAACACCCACTCCGTAATGTTAATCCAATGGGCAGGTTATTTTCAAATTTCTCGTTTCAATTTGAATATTTTAAACAATTTTTTTTGCATAGGATAGCTGAGCTCAATCTTTAATATGTCTCTTTTTTACTTTTTCGATTTTGGTTGCAGATTTTTTTTTAAAAGGTACTTTCAGTTTCGAAACCGGTTTGGAAACTGAAAGTACCTTTTTAAAAAAAAATTGCAACCAAAATCGAAAAAGTAAAAAAGAGTCATTTTAAAGATCGACCTCATCTAGCCTATGCACAAAAAAAAATCATTTAAAAATATTCAAATTGAAACGAGAAATTCGAAAAAAACCTGCCCATAGGATTAACATTACAGAGCGGGTGTTTTCAAATGCGCGAAGAATCCCCTTAAGGCACTTGTCTAATAATCATAACTGGTCAAATTTTGTCTGCCCTGATGTTTTTACTTTTTCTTTTTCAAAGTTTTGTTTTGATCTTCATTAAGTCAATTAATGAAGATTAATCAAGCTTTATTATCAGTTCATTTGTAATTTTTTATTGTCAATTAGATAATTAAATAAAATTTTTAATTAAATAAAGTTTTAATTGTAATTAAGTTAAAGCAAATTAAATTGTAGTTATCACTAAGTTAAATATAATTTAAATTTAATTTTTATAAAATGAAATAAAATTTAGTTTTAAATAAATTTTTTAATTCATATAAGCTATTTTTTATGAATTACAGTGAACATTTATTATGATTTAATAATAATATCTCGTAACCTTACATATATTAAATACATTTTAATGTTAGAACTTTGGTGACATATAAACATGAAATTAGCAAAACTAATTTATAAAAGTTTTCATCGTTTAAACTTAAGTAGTATCCTTCATACAAAAAAGAAAACTTAATTTATTACCAATTTCTTTGTAGTTTTTTATTGAATTCCTACTATTAGTTCACACTCTCCCTATATTTATTTATATAGTATTTATCTTGTTCAAATTTTCAATCATTAATAAAATACTCATTATTCATCCTATCAAGTTAAAATAAATTTTTTTGAACTTGTACTGGATGACAATTAATGTTAATACAGTTTTTTCAAATATTAATTAATTAATTAATTTTAGTTTTGCATGGGAACCAAAATGGCGGGCATTGGTTATTGAAGTTCAATGAAAGTATTTTCAATAAGGGGTTACCATAGGGGGGGCATTGTTCTGTCGCCAAGTTTGTCGCCAACTTGGCGATATATCGCCAAATTTGGCGGCCAAAATGAGTCGCCAAAAGTGACGCCAACTTGGCGATATCTCTAATATTTCGCCAAATTCCCATAGAGCTCCATTGTAAACCTACTTGCTTATAGAAAATCAACAAATTGAGATATTTTAATGCAACAAAAACTAATATTAGTTTAAGGGATTATATTAATTTTTTTTTTTTTTTTTGATGACCTAAGTAGGAATTGACTTTAAAAACAAAATTTTTATATTACTTGTTACTATATATAAATTACTGTTAATGGAATTAATTTTTAAAATTCATACACTTATAAGATATTTCTTTTAATTCATTAAAATGAAAATTTTTAATAATTAAAATAATATTTCTTACACTTGCACAAAAATATTTTTATGTTAGAATTTAACAACATATCTGAATACATAGATATATTTTGTTTATTTTATCTTAAAGTAAAATTTTATTAATTTATATTAATAATATTGTTAATTTAATAAGTAATTAATTATTTTAATTAATTCGTGACAGTTAAGTGTTAAAAAGTTTTGATCAAAATTTTAAAATTGTTTTCGTTAAAAAATTCTAGTAAATTGCTTTATATATATATATAAACATATATATTGAAAAACTCAGTCAAAAACAGAAATTATTTTTATTATAAAATTCTAATAAATCGTTTCCCCATTGTACGCATATATGTATTTGAACACTAAATAAAAGGCACTAGTCCCAGTAAATCATTAACTAGAAATATTTAATGATATAAATACATTAAAACAGCTTCTTATAGTTTTATGTAGTTAATGCTCAGATTTTCTTTTGTATGCACAGTAAAGTTTTAAAATAATTTAGAAATAGCAAGATACTTTACATTTAAAGAACTAAGTAAAAAAATTGTAAACTAAATAGCCTATTTATCATTTACCTTATAATAACTATTATATGAATTATAAAATAGTTTTTAAACAAGTAAATGATAAAATTTCAATTTTATTATTAATTATATTAATAAGTAAGCTATTTTTTACCTATTATTAATGAATACTAATTTAATGATAATTAAATAATTTAATAAAGGAAATTTTATTTTCAAGACATTTTTATTTAAATGTATTGTTTTTGGTTTTAGTTTAGAATTTCTTTCTTTTGTGTGTGTGTTTGTGAAATAAATTGTTTTTTGTTTGTTATTATTTTTATTTATTTATTTTTCATTATATTTCAATACAAGTGTGAACTATAATTTATTTTAGGTTGACCTTTTTTATTAGCTAACATTGTTTACCATAACCACAGCATTCCTTTAATATTCTTATATTTATAATAATTGAGGACTTTACGTTGTAATATCGAATACAAAACAATAAAGTGTTGCTATCCAACGTACTATTTATTCACAAATTAAAAGATGTAAAATAAACATTTGAATAAAATAAATCTCTATGTTTAAGTTTAATCTTTAAAACCCTCATCAGGAGAAAAATTTTCTAAATTATAAATCAACAAAAGCACTTTAAAGTGCTCATATTTATATTTTAGAAAATTTTTCTCCTGATGAGGGTTTTAAAGATTAAACCGAAACATAGAGATTTATTTTATTCATGTGTTCATTTTACATGTTTTAATTTGTGAGTAAATAGTACGTTGGATAGCAACACTTTTTTGCTTTGTACTAATTATATTTATATTAAGCAATAAAAGTATTATGAAATTCAAACCTGACGCCAAGATTTTAAATCTTTGAAACACTTTATTTTTAGATTTTTTTTGCCCTATTTATTATTTTTTTAGTAATAATTATTAGATGTTAATATTGCAAATTACTATAGTGGGTGAGGGAGAATTTAGTTGATCTAAATCTCCTCTTTGACAATTTTGAATATTGAGTATTAGTTTGGTCATTTAAATACCTAACTGACTTTTTAAAATGATTTATATTTATACACACAGTCTCAGAAAAAAAAAAAAAAAAGCTTTGCATAAAATTTGAGTGAGTAATTTTATTAATTGCTTTTTCATGTATTTTTTATTTTAAAAAAAGAATGAAAGAAACTTTAGCAATCAAGGAGAGAGGATGTATGAGTCTACTGTTGCTTTGAATAAGTACAGGACACATAGATAATTACAATGCAGTTACGTAGCCAGGAAATTATTTAGGGGAGGTGGATACTAATCCCCCAAGGCCTGGCCTCCTGATGCAAAGCTATAAATCAGAAACTACTAATTTTATTTTCAGTATAAATATCAATGTATACTTTTAAAATATAATGTAATATTTTGTTCAAAGTTTAAACTCACACACAACTGTGTATACAAAAGGAAAATATAAATAATGTGTAGTTAATAATAATAATAACCCTAAAAGAATTAAATTGATTACATCATTAAAAGAAAGTCAGTTTTATCAATTCTTTGCCAGAAAAAAGAGGTATATTTTTAAATACCATATTGCTTTTTTCCGTGATTAAGTTTATACCACTGTATATGAGAAATGAATTGAAATTCTTAGCATATAGCTATAGCATAAAAAAAAATTATATGATTACAACGGAATACTTGAAATAGGCTCAAGTGACACTTGCAAGGTTTTAACTTTTTTTGTTTTGGCAGGGAAATGTGTCTTCTGATTGATTAGGATGAAGTGTCTATCACTGCTGAATTATCAAGAATTGCAACAATTTAGAAGTTGATAGTTTAGTTGTTGATGTTGATTCTTTTCAACCAATGGAAAATGGAGCGTTAAATCACATCTAATGATATTTTTCATAATTGTTGTTCAGTTTTGCGTGAATGGAAAGGATGGGAAGTCATTAGTTTAGCTTTCCCCATTTATGCCAGTTCTTTCTAAGCCACAAAAACAAAACAGAAAAGAATTGAAAAAAATTAATTATTTCCTTATTTCCTGATTTTATCTGGGCGCCCTCTATCGACGCATCGTTAGTCTTTCAATTTTTAATCGATTAATCGTTAAGCTAAAGCACTCTTTCCCGCCCATAGACTTTCTGAGTTCCCGCCCTTTGAAATTCTGAAAATGAATACGGGTAGACGAACGTGAAGTTAACATACTTAAGTCAGCTGTTTGCTTTATTTCACTGTGATCTTTATAGATTTTTCTGAGATTGAATGATTGAACTGGTTTTTATAAATGGTATGTAATATATATTTTAAGAATATAACGAATAATAATTTGGTGGAATTCTGAACATTCAGCCAAACTTAGATGGAATAATAATAAATAATGTGTATCTTTGCTTTTCAAATTTCAAAATAAAATTACACCCATATTATAATTGATATTGTATTATTTGTATGTTTAAAATTTTAACAGCTTAATGTGTTTTTTTGTTGTATTTCAAACACCTCAGCACCGTCTTCTTGGTCCTATTTATGAATTCCAAACTATTCAGGAGAAAATTATCCTTACACAATATTAGCATTATTATTATTAGTTTTGAAATAGAAATATTACAGTTTAGAAATGCCCAGACGATCAAAGTTTAAGGAGACAGTTTTCCCCAAAATTGGTTAAAATGTCAATTTTCTTTTTTTAATAAATAAAAAGTTTTTTTTACAAAAAATCTCTTCATAAAACTAAAGTTGAATTTCACTATTTAAATTAATAAATAAATAAAATGGTGCATTTTGGGAATTTAAAAAAGGACAAGGTGCTGCACCCTTAAAATATGATTTAGAGAAAACAGTAATTACAAAATTAATAATAACTGCAGATATTCATTAGTTAGTAGCACAATGGACAGTTGATTATAATTCAGCATTATAATGCATACAAACCCCTTCTTCAGGTCAGCGTTTTGAAAGTGATTTGCTTATTAAATACAGAAGTTTTCATTATATACTACATATGTTTAAAAAGTTGAAAGAGTATCTGTAGAACTTAAATATAAAATTAGTAGCTACCTTCCCCCTTGAAGAGATTCTAAGTAACAATATTGACAAAATCACATGAAATTCCAGTCAGACTTTCAAATAATAATATTGTATGCATTGGAATAACAAAATACAATCAGAAAATTAAAAAAATACCACAGAAATATTTCACAGTTAAAGCAGAGTACTGCAATTTCAAAATTTGACTCCTATAACAATGTTTGTCACATTAATTTTGTTGAATCTAAATTTACAATCCCTTGTTAATAACCCTTATGTGAGTAAGGTTATAGAGTTATTTTGAAATTATTAAGTTTGGATAGTATGCATGTAATGTAATGTTAATCTAACTTTTTTAACATTCCAAGAATTCGACATAATTTCTTATAATAGGCTTGGTGCAGTGTTGTTCATATGTTATTTCATCCCCTCCTCTCTTTTCACTGATGTCATTAGCTGTATTTTGTAATGGTGACAGAATGGCATTTTTGCCATCTGCAATGAATTCGCAAATGTATGTTTTTGCACTCAAGACAATCAATTGTGTGACACAAGACATTAATTTTATTGTTATTTTACTGTTTTTATCTAATATCATTTTGATATACCTCCTTCTTTTTTACTAAGTTTTACATAGTTTAAATACAAAGTTTTTTATGTGAATTTTATGATGCAGTTGTCCAATTTATATTTAAAAGATGTTAATGTATTATTTTATGAATGAAATTTCAATTTTACCAAATTGGAGATAATAAAAATTACCCCTTTGAAAGAAATTGAAAAGAGTCCCCCCCCCCCTTTTTTTCCCCCCTGAGCATTCTTATCTTTAGTTATATTTGGAATCTTTAAAATACTAAATAGCAGTTTTATTACCGCTTAGTATTCAATGTTCCAAATTTTTAAAAAACAAAAGTTTTGAAGTCTTTTCAATCCCTAATTTCTTTGGTTGGTGTATACGAGTTTTAAAATAATAATAATAAATCATGTATTCAACCTCAACCCTAGAAACCCTTGCTGTGCTTAACATTTTTATGACAAAAAGTTCATTTTGCTCTTATACATTCATTTACAACTGCTGTTGAGCAGATGTCATCCTTTAATTCTTCTTTAGCTCATATTGCGATAAATTTATTATTGCAAATGTAGAATAAAAAAATAAAATATTGGCTATTTATTCTCTTACTTGCAGAAGATTTTGCTATACTTATTCTATATAAAAGAATGAATAATTTGATTACTTAGGGGAAATTTTGACATTTCAAATTATATTATATTTAAATATTTTTAAATGGAAATGCTTTTTACAAATTTACACACAACTGTACTTAATTTATTAAAACTCTAAGGGAGTAAGATTAACAAAAACTATTTTAAGCTTTTTGTTTATTCATAAGGTAACTTAGAAACTTTCCAAATTATATGCATCTTAGATTTTAATATACTTTTTAATGCAAATTTGGACATTTCTAAAAGTTGATTTAAAATCATGATTTAATCACTAGTTTAAATAATCTGATTAAAATTGTTTACACCCTAGGACAATTAATTTTTAAAGAAAATAAGTTAAAACTGGTGTGAATGACTAAGTACAAAAAATCTTCTTAAAACACCATCAGAAATTTTGTAAATGCGCTAGGCCTTTCGAAAGATCTGAGTCTTTCTTCGTCAGGTGCAAAGAAGACGTCCTTCTACTATGAAAGCAGAGGCAAGACACAGGTGTTTTAAGAAGATTTTTTGTTCTTAATTATTTTTTATTATGAGGATTTTGGGTGTTACATCTCACTCATGATTTAAACCATGAAATGTATTTATTTTGCATTATATTTATTAGAATGTATATGTTTAAATGCAGTTCTTTTAGATACAGCAAGAAAAATACTTTTATTTATATTTATCTAACAACCTAACAATACAAGTTAAAGTTAATTTAATTAGTGTTAAGGTTCTTACACTAAGTGAAAAGTCTCAGACGCTAATGTTAATATTATAGGGAATTTATCTTCAAATTTCTCACTTGTATTTGAATATTTTTGAATGAATTTTTAATATGGGATTGCTGAGGACGAACTATAACGGGGCTAATTTTTACTTTTTTAATATTTGTTTCAGATTTAAAAAAAAATTCCTTTCATTTTTGGAACTGGTTGGAACATTTTCTGAAATTAAAACTATTCTTAAAAAAAAAAAAAAAAAAATCTGTAATCGAAGTTGAAAAGGTAAAAACTAGCTCAATTAAAGATAGACCTCTGATATCCTATGCAAAAAAAAAATTAAAATGCAAGCGAGATATTTGAAGATGTTTCCATAGATTTAACATTATTATCATTCTCGTTTCTTCCTGTGACTAGTGTAGACTCTAAAGAATATTTTTTCATAGTATATCAAAATATAATTCTGCAATATTTTGCATTATTTATATAGCATATTCTTGCAATATGCTATAATACAAAATCAAATGCTCTGATACTAGACATTTTAAAAGTGAGCTAATGATTGCAATTACTTTGTTACAAAAAATATAGTTAACTACAACAGTTTTTAAAAGGAGAGATTACAAATTGTCTTTCCACAGCTTTTTTTACTACATCATTTACTCCTTACAGAAGACTAATTTTATTAAAGTACTCAATTTACACTCAAAATTGAATACAAAATAGCGCTGATTGTATATTTATGTGCACCATACATTGTGTAACCATTTTTACTCTCTTTACAGTAATTATTGTATCAGAATGGAATATAACTGTTTTCTGATGTATTTTCCAAATACTTTTCTTTATCTAGGATTACAGTAAAACAGTTCTAAAACATAATCTAACCAACACTATGAACTGTAAGGTTTTAATATTATGATGTAATTGTTAACTTCTTTAGGACAGGTGATTTAAATATCAACCAGAAGGCATCCCTTCTTAAAAGACTGTAATGATATTAAAACCTTCCAAATGCTTTTTTGCTCACAAGTATTGTTAACTAGTGCTTTGAGATTGCACGATTAATAATAACTGTGAGTTAAAGAAGCCCTTGCTAGATTTTAAATTAGATTTGTGTATTTAAAAAGGGAATATTTCACCATCGATACTTAAAACACCTGTCCTCTAAATGTTAAGACCCAGAATTTGCACAGAGTTGCCAATTCTTCAAAATGCAAGTAATTGTACAATAGGTGCAGAAAATTTGATGTTGATGGAGGATATTTTTGGCACATGAAAAAGTAAATTTCAAAAGCAGGGCTTGAGAGTTGAAATACAGTTTTTTTTGGATGACTAGTGCCTATGAAAAAAATGTCAAAATTACATTGTACTTTAAAGCTTTACACCAGTCATCTTTTTCACATGTTGTCTCCAATCTGTTTCTAGGAGATGACACCATCCCCAATAACACTCCTGCTCATGACCTGCAGCAAGACAGAGGACGAGGGAAATTCACAGGGTGCATCCCTAACCAAAGTTCTTGGACCCACCACCAGCCAAGTGATTTAATCACCACAAGAGATAGTGGCCACGGCTGCTGGTTCCCAACCACAACAAATGATTGGTGTTCTAAATCCAGACAGGACAATCACTCTGCTGACCAGCCTTGGTCAACCTCATGCCACTAATGTCCATGTCATTGGCAACGTGGCCACTGCATTGAAGAGTCTTTCCACTATAACTACATCCCAAAAAGTGACCAATTGCCAAGTGTTCCCTCAGAGGGCACAAATGATGGCCGGATCATCTGGAAATATTACATACAATGCAACACCTGCCCAACAGATTCATAACACTCGGATAGATGACAAGAAGGCCATCTACATCCCTGCAGAACTTCCACAGACCTTTCAGTTAGCGAACAAGCATATCTTCACTCCAACTGGACAAACATTCCTGCAGCCTCAAGGTGTTCAAGTGCCCACATCTGTCCAAAATGGTGGTCAAGCACTGCTCCATGGCATGACACAGATTGGTGGGCAGAATGTCACAATCAGACAAGGCAATGTTGTGCAAACCCTTAAGTTACCCATGCCAGTTCAACAGAGTTTTCCTATGCAAGAACCTATTTCTTCTGTGAGTGGACAGTCTGTGTTACAAACTGTTCATGTTCCAGCACAAACAAAGCAGAGTGTTCCTAGAGCCAGTAGGGTCAGGTGGGGTAAAGTGGTCAGGCGGGGTAAAGTGGTCATAATTCATAAAAAGGGCTAAAATTATAACTAATATAGAAATTTTAATAATTTTCTTTTAATTTTAGATTTATTAAGTATTGATCAAAGTTTCTCACTCAAAAAAACATTTTTAGTAACATATTTGAGCCACCGAGCACTCATTTTGTCTGTCTTTGTTACACCTTGTTCTTTTAACTCTTTAATTAACTTTTCTGCTGAATTTTGTTTATCTCAAATTTTGTTAAATTGGCAGTTCAGAAAGCTTTTCACATATCTCAAGAACATATTTTCATTTATAGCTAAGTTATATTTATCACAGATTTTATTTTATTATAGTTTTAGTTACATGGGGTAAAGTGGTCATAGGGTTAGGCTTAACTTATAGATATTTGATCTGAGTTAAATTATTCATTATATACAATGCCAGTTTATTAAATACTAATAATTATTAAAAACTAACTGCAAATAGTCATTATTTAAAAATAGTTTATAATATGGGGGTTAAAAAAGGTTAGGTTTAATTTTTAATAGGTTCAGAGTGAATGAATTAACTAAGTATAAACACGGATTGCTTGCAAAGGTTACATCAACTAATTTAAAAACCAACACATTAACTACTTTTTCTAATACCTATATTTGTATTATATAAGAAAATGGTCCTCAAGAAAGTCCTGAAAGAATTTTTAATGTTGATGAGGCTGGAATGGATATGGATAGCTAAAATAGTTCAGTTTAAAAAATTTTACGCAATGCAATGCATTATATAAAATTCAGAAACCAAAGGAAAGATAATGTTTAGTGTTCCTTTTGGTATATCAGCTAGTGGTTATTACATTCTTCCATTCGCAGTTTATGAGTGAGTATATATATGAATTATGGATAAAGGGTGGTCGTGCAGGAGCATTGTATGAATCATGGAATCTTGATAGATGCAGGATTCTGTACTTGAATCTTGGATGGATCATTTTATTAAGTAGATAGTACACCGAAAGCTTACAAAAGCCTGCCCTTTTATTTATGATTGTGATGGACATAAATGAATTATGACGCTGTGAAAAATAGCTATCGACAATCACATTATAATACTCTGCCTGCTACCTCATACTAGTCATAGTCTACAACCATTAGATCTAGGTGTATTTTCCCCCATTAAAAAAAGCCTGGAAAGGAATTTTAAAGAAACAGTATCAAGAAAGCCGACTGCAAAATATGTAAAAAAAAATTAAAATAAGCTACATTGGCAACATTATCTACACTCATTTCAGATGTGAATAGAATTGTTAGACATAGTTTTAAAGGAAAAAGAAATGTGTCCAGTCCAAGATCGGGGTAGTATTGACAGAAAAAACACTTGCATTATATCTGCAAAAATAACAAGAGGAATGGGATACTTAAAAGTTGCTTAAATTTCCAAGAGGAAAAAAACAACAACAAAATATCCCTAGTCAACATTCTCTTTTGAATCCATTTATAATCGCTAAAGATGACATCTCAAACCATATCTATAGGACCTTGAGTGTTGCTAAGATATGAAATGAAGAAATCAATAAAACAATTTATTGGGAAAAAACATGATTATTTTTCTTAAAGTATGTTAAAAAAAGATCCAAATTTGGCAATCATTATACTTTTCCAGAATCAGATGTGATCAAAATCCTTGAAGAACCAAATTTTAACAACAAACAATTTTAGCATTACAAATTTACACTTTAATAAAATAAAATGGCAAATAACTTATTATAAAGGTTGTTTAAAATGTTTGTAAATAATAAAATGTCACTTTTTATTCATTAGTTTATTTTTTATTACACTTTTTCAATGTGACCACTTTACCCCATGCACTACTCACTTTACCCCACCCCCTGGGGTAAAGTGGTCATAAAAACATGCCTGGAAAAATATGTTATAAAAAGGTGTTATTCCCCAGAAATATTTCTGAAATGGATATGGATGTACTTTAGAGTAATGTAATGTAAAATAACACCCAAAGTTTTAGAAAACATCACAGAAATTCTGATGTTTATATCCTCTGAAAGTTTGAAAAGCCTGCTTTTATGACCACTTTCCCCCACCTGACCCTATTCTGCATGACCAAGGGCAGCCCCTCACAGTCAATGTGCCAGCTCATATGGTTCCACAGTTATCTATTATCGGACATACAGCTTCGGTGAGTTGATTTATCTCATGCTTAATTACCATTTTTATGTATGTTGGCTGAAATATTCAGTTTACTTTCTGTTTCATATCATGATTAGTCACTGTCTCCTATGTCTGCAATGTGCCCTCTTTTTTCTTTCTACAATATCTATTCTATATCTCTGACAACTTAATTATGCATTGTAGTTCTCTGTGTGAACAAAATTTCTTTAGTCCATTTCGGTGACCAAGACCTAATATCTGATGCCTTAAAGCATTGTTTTATTATAGAATTTTGACTAAATTTTATTTTTTCTATTAAATATCAAGGTGTAATACAGTAGACTCCCTTAAATCCGCGACCCTAAAATCCACGAACGCCTAAAATCCGCATATTTTTTCAGATGTAAACAATGAAATTTACAGTTAAGTTGCAGGAATAAAATTCAAGATGGCGCCGAAATCGGCAACTACTGCAATGTTTTTTTTACTAAATTTTTTGTTAATCATTCTCTTTTGGCTATTACAGCTGATTTATTACTAAATAAATTTACATTATTTTTGATTTTGATATAAATTAGCATATCTATATCAAAAATCCCAGGGTAAGAAATGGAAAAATCCACGAACCGGAACGCTATTCTAAAATTATTGTTCGCGAAATTTTTTTTTTAAATTATAGACAAATTTATTTCTAAACATACAAAGCAGTATAAGAAAAGCCTTCAGGACTCTAAATAACAATGAAAAAAGTTACAGTGAGCGCAATAAGCTATATATACTGATAATAGCATTAACACTGTTCTCCTTGCTATCACTAGATGGCAGCATAGGACTTTTGGAATCAAATTGAATCGATTTCATTCGTAATATTTTTATTTTACATAATTATTTTAATAATTACTTACTTTTAAACTAATAAATTATTTTAAAATTTTCTTATTTTAATGTTTCACTTTATTGTAAGCATTCATTATAATTTCCCTTGCTTAACTACCAATCAAATTAATGTTTCAAAAATGTAAACAAATCAATGACCAGAAATCCGCAAAATTCTAAAATCCGCACAACCTCTGGTCCCAAGCTGTGCGGATTTGAGGGAGTCTACTGTATTCATCTTTTGTTAATAATTTATAATTATCTTTTTATTTATAACCAATTTAAAATGGATTTCTTTTTCAGATTAATTCATGAGTTATCAGAGTAATTCATGAGTAATTCAGTTAAAATTCTTTCATAAACTACTCATATATATTTTTTTTAATTTAATTACCTTTTAAATTTTTTCTGTGTTGTTTAAAATGTGAGCTTTCTCTCTTTCTTATAATGAAATTTTGTGTTCCTGTGTTTCTTACAAAGAAATATCTATTATTTCAGTTGTTAAAAACTATTCATTTTCTCTTTTTCAAAAACATTTCATAAGAATAATTCCAGCTTGTATACAAGTTTCAGACATTCTAAATAAAATTCCAGTTTTAATTTTACCTTTGATTGTTAGATGATTAGTTGCTGTTTTTGGATTTGAAGCGCATAACTATCTGACAATGTGAAGTTTTACTTGCATTTTCGTGAAAATTCTCTTGCAAGCTATTTTTAAGAACCAAAAAATAATAAAACCTTCATGTTTGTGCGGAAATCCTGTATTGTTATGCATTTTTCCAGTAGCAGAATTTTCTATATTAGTCTGCAGCACCAAAATTTATCTGCTCAGGACATTGGATCTATGCTAATTTTATAAAAAGTTATACTAATGTCCATATGCAAAGTATGCAATTACAAATATCTGTCAGATATGTAATTGAACTATGCACTTAAACATTGAAATAATTAGAATAAAAAAAAATTGCTATAAGTAACAAGGTTAAAAAAAGTCTGTGGTTTTTTTTTTTTTTTTTCCAATAAAACCTCACACCCACATGGGTTGAATTTTTTACAAACCTAATGTGTTTCAATAAAATGCTAACGAAAAACTCATGAATTTTTAAAAAAGAATCCTGATAAATAGTGAATATTTTGTTATTAACTGCTGGCATGCTTCTAATCGAAATTCTATTTTTAATAAATTTCAAAACTTTATTTGCATATCTAATTAATATTTTTAATATATAAATGCTTTTAGGGGGAAATTAAATGTGTATACAGTGTAACATCTTTAATCTGGACATTTCTAATCCAGAAATTTCTATACTCTGGAAAATTTCGTTATGTTTATTTGTTTTTATTTTCAATTAAAGATCATACATGGCGACATCACACATATGTGAAAGAATTTCAGAAAATGATTAAGGAAAATGAAAAGACTAATTACCTAATTTAACACTTTGGAACTACTTGTGAATACGCCCGAAGTCTGCCATCTTGTTTTTTTTTTTTTTTTTTTTGGGCATGAAAAACCTGTTTTCGCACCAAATCAATTGTCGCCAAAGTGCAATTTATAGCGGCTTTAGGCTTAAAAAACTTTGAAAAATTCAGAGATTAAACAATTAAAGAAAAGCAAAAAAAAAAAAAAAAAAAAGAAATTTATAACAGAAATCAGTAATTTTCATATTTTTTTTTTCTTGCTTTTCTTTAAGTGTTTAATCTCTGAATTTTCAGTTTCTCAAGCCTAAATCGCTATAAATGACCCTTTTAAAGCAGTAGATTAAACCAAATATTAAATTTTAGATAAAAAAAAATGCAAATTTAACAGAAAACAGCACTCGATTCATTATTTCTAATAATAAAAATAGGGGGCCAATTCCGGGCGATTAATCAAAATTTATTATACACAAAATAATTTTTTTCTTGATTAAAAAAAACATGGGACAAAATTATATTCAAATGTAAAGGAAAATTTTTCTTGATTAAATAAACGAAAAAATGAATTATAAATTTCTTGATTAAAAAAATATGGGACAAAATATATGCAAATATAAATTTTTCTTGATTAAATAAACGAAAAAATGATATTAAAAATTTCTAGATTAAATAAAAAGCACAATAAACCACACAATATTTAAAGATTATACACAAAATAAACTCGATTTTATCTTTACACAACACAATCGAGAGCACAAAATAATCATCGCTTTTTTTCTATTATACAATCCTCCCACTTTATTTCCCTTATAATTTCCAAAAATTTATTGAGAACATGGATTTCTTTATCATAACACGCTCTATAAAAAGAAACATTTCCAAATAGTAGTAGCAAAAATCGGTTTTCCGATTGTACGACGGCAATGTTTCCTTAATATGACGCCACATGCTCTTGATTGTGTTGGTGTGGCAACCAGTCTCCGGATCCACAAAATGCAAGCTGTGATTCACCTGTAACAACCCATAATTGTACTCTCCCAAATGATCGTAAGCTTTCCAGCAGTCAGGATATATCATAGTACCCTTAAGAATCCACTGCTCGATACACACTCTTAATGTTTCGGCAGATCTGTCATGGACAGCAACCAAAAACATGCGACTTGAACCTCTCTCAATGCCACCAAAAAACCACTGCCCTTCCACCTCGTGACCTCTATTGTGCTTCCTCTTCCCAAACTTTGATTCATCAACTTCAACTATTTAACACCTCCTATTTTCTCCGACTTAGACTCAACAAACTCCAATACCTGCTCATTAATAAACTGCCTCCAATCTGACATTGTATTACTTCCAAAACCCCACTGATCCATAATATGCTTCGTCTTGACCCCAATAATAATCTCAAATGTTAACAAAAAAAACCTCCGCGATCGTCAAATTACTTGAAGCAAACCAAGTATCAACCCTAATAGACAACTCTTTACTACACTCTTTCTTCTTCCCATCCTCTTGCAACTTCATGTTTCGACAACTCGAGGAAAAACCATCATTAACCTTTTCCTTCTGAATCCTCATATCTATCCCACACTCCGGACAACAAACACTAGACTTAATCAAACTTGCGCTCTCTGTAACTTTTTTCATTGTTACTTAGTCTTGAATGCTTTTCTTATACTGCTTTGTATGTTTAGAAATAAATTTGTCTATAATTTAAAAAAAAAATTCTGCGAACAATATATTTAAAGTAGCATTCCAGTTCGTGGATTTTTCCATTTCAAATCCTTGAATTTTTGATATAGATATGCTAATTTATATCAAAATCAAAAGTAATGTAAATTTATTTAGTAATAAATCAGCTGTAATAGCCAAAGAAGAATGATTAACAAAAAATTTAGTAAAAAAAATATTGCTGTAGTCGCTGATTTCGGCACCATCTTGAATTTTGTTCCTGCAACTTAACTGTAAATTTCATTGTTTACATCTGAAAAAATACGCAGATTTTAGGCGTTCGCAGATTTAAGGAAGTCTACTGTATTATACAGGAATGAATTGAAGAATTTGAGTATATTTTTGGATGGTAATTGTTGAAACCTGGTTTTCAAATTCGTTATTTGTTTTCTAAGTAAAAATACAAAACAAAGTTCTAAAATTTTGTGAAAACAATAGATCGCAGCACATCACATTATTAATTGAAAAGTTTTCTGCTATCAAGTCTCTCGTGAATTTCATTCCTAAATGACATTCCATAGTTACATAATTTTTTGTCTGTGTTATACAGTAGACTCCCTCAAATCTGCACAGCTTGGGACCAGAGGCTGTGCGGATTTTAGAATTTTACGGATTTCTTGTGATTGATTCATTTACTTTTTTGAAACATTAATTTGATTGGTAGTTAAATAAGGGAAATTATGATGATTGCTTACAAGAAAGTGAAACATTAAAATAAGTAAAATATTAAAATAATTTATTAGTTTAAAAGTAAATAATTATTAAAATAATTATGTAAAATAAAAATTTAGAAAAAAATTAAATTATTATGGATGAAATCAATTCAATTCGATTCCAAACGTCCTATGCTGCCATCTAGTGGTAAAGCGATTGCAAGATCGATACGTCACATATAGATATGCTAATTTATATCAAAATCAAAAGTAATGTAAATGTATTTAGTAATAAATTAGCTATAATAGCCAAAAGATAATGATTAATAAAAAAAATTAGTATAAAAATCATTTCAGTAGTCGCTAGTTTCGGCGCCAACTTGAATTTTGTTCCTGCAACTTAACTGTAAATTTCATTATTTACATCTGAAAAAATGCACGGATTTTAGTGTCGCGGATTTAAGGCGTTTGTGGATTTTAGTGGCGTGAATTTAAGGGAGTCTACTGTATTTAAATTAATTGTAAGTCTTATTTAAATTTCTCACTATAACTTTTGTTTTTATTCGCAATATTTTTCATGTCATGTCTCTTATTCTTGTGATTTGTATAATTTATTGAGTATTCATAAATAAGAATCGTAATTTTTTTAAAAATCATACGGCCATTGTTTTTCGTAATTTACAACAGATGGCGACACTGCATAAAATATATGGAATTATTATTATTTTTTTTTTTTAGAGCATTTTGAATTTATTTTTCTCAATGTTTTCAATTATTTTAAATTATCAAGTTTCTTGATCTTTTGTATTGCCAATTAATGACAGATATTAGTACAGTGTAACCTCTTAAAAACGATTACCCGTGGGACCAGTGAAAAGTGCTTGTTATTCAGAGGTTTCATTAAAAAAAAAAATCAAAATTACATAAATTTAAATAGAAATACTCATTTTAATTAATCGTCATTGTTTTAATATAATAAGAAAATCAGTGATTTGCAGTTGCTTTTTTTTTTTTTTTCTGCAAATGTCTTTCTCCAAAGAAACAAGTAATATAAAATTTTTGTTTTTACAGTCAATTCCTACTTAGGTCATCAAAGAAAAATTTAATATTATCCCTTAAGCTAATATTAGTTTTTGTTGCATTAAAATATCTCAATTCATTGATTTTCTATAAGCAAGTAGGTTTACAACTCAGAGTAAAGATAAGAAATAGAGGCCGAATCCCATTGTTCTTTCGGCCAGAACTTGAAGCCAACATGTTTCCGCTTTCATCGCCAAAAGGTTGTCTTTTTTGGCATTGATCCCCTTATTGGCAACTGTCGGATTTGGTTCATGGGAGAGAAACGCCGACGCAAGAAAATTTCAGCGGGAACCAGAGGAGAAAAACCGGTTTGGCACATTTTCTCTACCCACCATCACGTGACAGTGGGCAGTGATCCCGGCTTCAAGAAAGGGTTGTTATTTCTGAGTCCTCAAATATGATAATTCTATGGTTTACAATGGAACTCTATGGGAATTTGGTGAAATATTAGAGATATTGCCAAGTTGGCTTCACTTTTGGTGACTCATTTTGGCCACCAAATTTGGCGGTATTTGGCGACAGAACAGGGTCCCCCCTATGGTAACCCCTTATTGAAAATACTTTCATTGATCTTCAGTAACCAATGACCACCATTTTGTTTCCCATGGAAAACTAAAATTAATTAATTAAAATTCAATGAATGAATTAATATATGAAAAAACTGTGTTAACATCAATTGTCATCCAGTACAAGTTTTAAAAAAATTATTTCAGCTTGACAGGATGAATAATGAGTATTTTATTAACGATTGAAAATTTGAACAAGATATATATAAATAAATAAATATAGGGAGAGTGTAAACTAATAGTAGGAATTGAAAAAAATATGGCTTGATTTGCTATACAACTCATCCTCATTATAATTTAATGAGCAATTTTGGATTTCATGAAGGTTCTTCAAATCTTCGGTATAAGTGTTGATACTGGAAATTTTGGGTGATTCTATTATCTATTTTCTCTTCTATTTTTTTACCATTTGCTGTATGGAATCAAATGTGGCAGTAACTGCCAAATTTTTGTCCAGGCATACAAACAAGTTGACCTTTACGTTAGTTATGTCTGCCGTTCTAAGAATATTATATAAAATTTCCCCATTATTATTAATGTCTTCATTTTCTGTTTGTTCACATGTCAGGTAAATTTTGTTTGATCTGCTTCGCATTTCGATTTGCAAATAAATATGAAATTGTGCCAGGAGCTGTAAAATTTTTTTCTAGCAACTTTTGAGTGGCCGCTGTTCAGAATTCCTTATTTAGAGTTTCGTACTAATGTTAATGCTATGGAACGTTTTTGGTTCCATCAACATGTGACTGGTATTTGGAGGTTTTCGTTGTTTAGAGGTGGCCGTTCAAGGAGGTTTCACTGTAATTTTATTTATCTAAATTCATTCTAGTTTCAAATCTTCTGTAATCCATAATCGCAACAACTGTATGCTTACATTAAAGCAAAAAAAAAAAAAAATGTTTTAAGAGTTTCCAATAATACATTAATTTTTATGTAAGGAAGAGTGGGGTGGAATGGGACAGTAGGTTTTTCTCTTTATGTATCATTTTAAACATTTCATCAATCATACATTAGATGAAGCAATGGTACTCCAATCTTCAGTTGGAAAAAGTAGTTGAGCTGCATAAGCTTGTGATTGTATAAAGAAAAAGATTATTTCAAGAATCAAAAGTAAATTTGCTTCATGTACTTTTTATGATTTCTGTATATTATAAACTTGTTTATACATAGACGTAATAATTTCTCTATTTATGGAACATTATACTGTATATTATCCATAATTTAAACAATGCCTAAAAGTACCATTTTTGTTTATACAAGAAGTTTAATGTAAAAGAAGATAGAGGAAGGAATGGGATGTGCCAGCAAAGGGAGGAATGGAACAAGTCAAATTCCTTCTTTTTAATAAGATGAATGTAAATTGCTAATATGAAAATATTTTTGGAGGGTAGTATATTAATTATAACATTATAAATATATTCATTTACTTCAAAATGTAAGTAAATTGAACTGCTGATTTTTTAATGTCATCTCTGACTGACAGTCCTGAATTTTCCTTCCAGTGATGAAGGTACTGGAGTTGGATATTGTAGAACAGACATTATCAACCTACAATCTTTGTTAAACTGTATATAATAGCCGACACTAGACTATTTTTGCCTTATCATACATTGTTTTATAGCTGTCTCATACCTCCCTGTTAGTGGTGAGGTATGGGGCACATTCTGAAATTTACAAATTCTTTATTAATAAAATTGTTTCTGCAAATTATGTTTGTATATTGTTCAAGGACATTAAAAATGTTTCATTTTGTACTATTCTATATATCGAAATTTTTGTTTTTATGTCAAACAAAGTTGATTATTCTTATTTTTGCTAAAAGTGTCCCATTCCTGTCCACTCTCCACTATGTTCTATACACTGGGCAATCTGATCTGTAACTGAAAAATCAGAGTTTGATCATCTAATTTATTTTTTTTTCTATATTTGATAGCAGGTAAATCTGATTTGTATATTTGTCAAATAATTGTTTTCATGAACTATTTAATTTGGTAAAAATTTATTGTAATTCCATCTAATAATGTGTACAGTAAATATTGTTTATTATTATTATTATTATTTGTAATTAAAAAGTTTATCTTACTTAAATAGGTGGCACAGCTTATACTCAGGGCTTGAAATGCAGTTTTTCTTTTTTTTTGGTGGGGGGGGGGAGGGAAGAGTGTCTTCCCTACGAATATTTGTGAATGGTGTGAAATGAAAGTGTTTAGGAAAGCAAAAAACAATCTTTAACACAGTGTTTATTTTAAAGTGCAATTTAAAATAACTAAGTCTGAACACATGGCATAATATGATTTAAAGAAATGAGGAACGTAAGTTCTAACTGAATGTTATGTTCCCATAATAACATGGTTTGGTTTCATTTAGTTTTTGTACATTTTTTTTCCATAGATATTACCAGAGTCAGATAATATAGACGAACACGTGAAAGCTGTTCACAGAAAATTTTCAAAGTTTGCAAACAGTTCTGATGGGGTTTTTTTTACAAATTTTTCATAAAAAATTATTAAGACCCCAGGTGGAGAATCTGTGCGAAGCCTGTTGCAGACTTGTGAGAAGGTCTGCAGATAAAAAAAGCTATCTAGAAATTATTTGCCATGTACCATGGAAGAAGCGCCGTGGCATATATATTTTTAAAACTTAAAAATATTGGAAGTGTGGGGCTTATGCCAGAATGGCAGGTACAATGCTTTTTTTTTGCCAGGGCCGGTAGTAGAAACAGTGCAGCACCGAAGCAGGTGCTGCAGATTATTTTAGGCTTTGCAGATTAATTTAACAGATTAAAAATAAATTTTGTGTTGAAAAGTAAATGTTAAATGTTGATCTCTTTTAAATAAGGTTTATTTGGTTGGAAATTTCAGAGAATGCTTAGCATTTCTCTGCAATTTGCAGTGACTTTTTTACATTCGAAAAGGGATAGTCTTGACTCTAGAAAAAAAAAAGGCCGCCGGGCGGGAATTTTTCAAAAAGGGAACACTATTCTAAAAAAAGGGAACATTATCTAAAAAAGGGTAATTTTTTTCAAAAAGGGAACACTATTCTAAAAAAAGGGCACATTTTTTTCAAAAAGGGGACACTTGTACCTTGTTCACAAAAAATATTTTGAACTGATTTGTTTAGAGTGTGCAGAATTTGCGATATTTTTGCGGGGTCAATTGAATTGCCACAAAGTGTGTAGGAAATGTTAAAAAGGTCAGCCGGATGCAAAAAAAGATATAAAAAGGGCCGCCGCGTGCAAAAAAGAAATAAAAAAGGGCCGCCGGGTGCTGCGCCCTGCTAAAGCGGCTTAGAGTCAACATTTGGGGAATTATCCTCTTTTCAATAAAGTCTAATTCAGAAAACTGGAGGGTAGGGGGGGTGGGGGAGGGTTGAGAGCATGTAACATAATGTGAGGGATTGTAAAGAAAACTTTTTCACTTTTGCTGTTAGTGGCGATATAGGACTTAGGAGGGGTGTGGCGTTTTTCTGCAGAAAATGTTTAAGAAATTATTTGAGTTTGCAGACAGTTTTACATTTTATCTAAGTCTGGATATTACAATGCTTTTCCCCCACACTAGATTCTTTTTGTAAAAAAAGTGATAATTTCAAAAATTGCTCAAATTTTTTGTGCAGGAGGCTTTCATCAGTGAAATTTTCTTGTATGGGATATAAAAATTTTAAACTTTGATCCTACCATTCTGCCCTGAATATTTATTTGGTGGTTATAAGGACATTTGCTGGAATTTGTCCTTATGTTTATAATATGCATACATAAAAATGTAATATAAGAATTAATATATTTTTTAACAATACTGATGATAATTTTGGTTAACATTTTGACAATTATATGGCTAATAGTAAAATTTTCAGTGTAATTACCTGAATCCTTACCTATTTTTATCTCTTTGTGGGAATAAAAAGAAACAGATTAAAATTAAAAATTGTTTATTTAAAAACATATTTTGACCATAGATTTTCTGTGTGTATTTTTCAGAATTCTTCAATGCTAAATATTTTTTCTGATTTTGCATTTTTTTTTAGTATTAATGTATAAGTACGCCTTTAATATATGTGTACGTGTATGTTTACATAATAGAATGCACTTTTAGCATTTCTAAAAAATCTTTCAAATTATATAAATTATTCAAATTATATGTATTATTATTGTTATTTTGTAGAGGTTGCAAAGCACTCAAGATACCAAAAACTAAAATTATAGGCATTTAAATTGTTTTATTTTTAATAGCATTTATTCTATTTTGAGGAAAAAATCCACTTTGTAAGGACAAAAAATCCGGCAACTTTTCAAGAATTTTTCTCAATGAAGGATCATTAAAAAAATTTTGACGTTTTTTCTTTCTTAAGTATATTTTTGTCTATCTTGACAGATTTTATAACTGGCATTGCTATCCTTTCTTTTAAATGTGTGTAGACAACATACACAACTTTACATAATGCAGGATTGTGTCCGTAAATTCATCTGAAATTAAAAAAAAAAAAAACTATCCAGGTTATGAAAATTAGTTTAATTTATGAAGCCTTGAACTTTTTAAAATTGAAATTGACTTGTAGAAAAAAATGGCACATGTTTGAAAATCGACCAATGAATTTTAAATTTTTCTTTCACCGTTAAAGTCCTAGAAAAAGTATTTAAGTTAATTATTTTACATGAAAAACATTTTGGGGGAATCAGTTGAGTGGTTCAATAGTGTACTGCACCACATGTTGAAAAGCAAAGTGGCACAAACTACTTGCTTTTAGCATGAGCCCACTTGTGTTCAAAAGCCATAATTTCATAAATAATTTAAATGATCCAAATTATTGGTATTTCAATTTTCTGTTAAGATATTCGATTTCAGCACACAACATTTCAAATATGCATTTTTTTTTTCCAAATGTGACGCATCTGAAAATTTCAAAATGTTAAGTTTGTGATTTGTTTGAGTGAAACATTTTATTGTTGTCATCTAATAGATTTTTTCATTCCTAAAAGATAACTTTCTTTTCGATTTCTGAACCAGGGGAAAATTTACTATATTAATATACAGTTAAATAATTCATTTTATAATTTTGCTATTTTTCTTTCCATATTTTAGGCTGATAGTCATGTTTCAAAACTACCCATACCCAAGCGATTCCATAAATCTCACAAGCCATACATGAGATATAGGCCGAAGGTAATATTTTTGTAATATTTATTAAGAAATGCATACTGATGTGTAGGACTGGGCGATGTAGAAATTTCTTAAATCGATTTATCATCCATCTAACATCGCGATTTAGTGCTAAATCGCGATTTAACACCGATTTTACATTTTAGAATCTGGAAGCCTATTTTTTAATTTTTAGTAACAAAATACGGTATTTATGTGCCCCCACCCCCTTCCTGTATTATTTAGTATACTTAGCTTTTAATTTTTCAAATAATTTTGAAAAGAGGTATATTTTACACAACTCATTCTATAAAAAATAATAAAAGAAAATGATTTTTTTTTTTTTATTTTTTTTTTTTTTTTGACTTGTTATGCCTGCTACAATCTAAATTCCTTAATGGGGGTGGGGACTTCCCTTAACCCACCCAAATAGCACTTCATTGCTAACAGCCTAAATACACTTTTTTTTTTACAGACACAGATTAAAAAAGTTATTGAGGTAAAACAGAAGTATATTAAAAGAATTCAATGGTGAATTTAACTATTCATTTACCATGATGAGAAAAGTAGTATAAAAGGGGGGGGGGGGGATATGAGAAATAAAGTGCAATTTTATATCTTTTTAACTTTTAGATTATAATAAGATTTGTTTAACATAAATGCTGACATTTATATAGCGGATGGAGAAGGATTGAAAGTGTGAGCCTGCACATTACTGAAATTGCTGTTTTTTTTCGCGGCTGTTGCCATCCTTTGAGATTAGTAATAAAATATAATCTTAAAATATATCTCTTTTTAATGATAACAAAATGTCAAAAAAGCAGAAAATCGCAGATCTGCAGAAAAATCTAATAAATGCCTCCTCCAGCCCTCCCTCATTCTGCTGTAAAAATAAAGTTACTTGACTCATCAGAACTTTATTAAAGTACTTTTAATTAATTACAAAATAATAATAAATTAAAACTAAAATATTCCCATAATACCCTTACATATGAAAATTAATTTTTCATGAAAATAATGCAAAAAAATAAAAACTAAAAATGGATTAATTTGGATATAAATAGTGAATCAATTTAAGCAAGATACTCAATCCATGTGACTGGTATTGAAATCAGATGTCAAACCTGATTCATGACTGTTTTAAAATATTTTAATTAATTACAGAATTATAGAAAATAAAGAATATGCATTAAAATATTACCCAAACATGTGAAAAATGAATGTTTCATTAAAAGAATGCATAAAAATAAAAACTGAAATTCGATGAATTTGGATTTTAAATATGAAACTTTATTCTTTTTTTCCAACCATAAATACTCAATCAATTTCAGGAAAAAAATATTATTAGTAAAAGAAAAATATTTCATGTGGATCACGGCCAAATAGTGACACATAAAACAATGCATGACTATACTTTAAAATAATTCCATTAATTACAAAATAATAGAAAATATAAAAAATAAATGTTAAAATAGTACTAAAACATGTCAAAAATGAATTTTTCATCATAAGAATGCATAAAAGTATAAACAGCAAGTCGATGAGTTTGGATTTTAAATATAAAACTTTATTATTATTATTTTTAATCATATAAATGCTGAATGAATTTCAGGAAAACAATCTTTTGAAACCATGCAGGATTCTACTTTAAAACATTTTAATTAATTACAGAATATTGGAAAATAAAAAATACATATTGCAATATTACTCAAATATGTGAAAACTTAATTTATCATCAAAAGATTGCATTAGCATATAAACTGAAATTCGATGAATTTGGATTTTAAGATTTAAACATTACTTTTTCCTTTCAACTTTCCACTATATAAGCTCTTAATTTCGGAAAAATACATATTCCAATCTTGTAAACTCTGAATCTTGTTTACAAAATAAATAAATAAATATCAATTCTTACTTAAATCATTGTTTTCTTAAATCGCCTTTTTCTTAAATCGGAGAGGATTGAGGCTTTATGTTCTTTTAAATCGGATCCTGCTAAATCGATTTAACACCAGCTTGCCTTGTTTTCCTTAAATCGAAAAGCATTGAAGCTTGTGATGTTTGCTTAAATCGGATTGTCCTAAATCGATTTAACACCAGCTTGCCATGTAAGTGGTAGATACATCAAAGTAGATAAATCGTTTTTCCGATGTTAGCTCTGAATCAGTATTTTGTTTTAAATCGACTTAAAGCCAATGGCTAAATCGCGATTTAAGACAATGTCTAAATCGCGATTTAAGATAATGACTAAATCGCGATTTAAGACATTGGCTAAATCGCGATTTGACATTAGCTAAATCGCGATTTCCGATTTTAGCTTAAATCGATTTAAGACCAATGGTTAAATCGGGTTTCCGATGTAAGCTTTAAATCGATTTAAGAGTTAAATCGATTTAAGGCCCAGGCCTACTGATGTGTTATCTTTTATACAATCAGTTCCACAATGAACAATTCTAATTTAACCTTGTAAAATCAGTGTATGTAGATGCCTTATCCTTAGATATCTTAATACTTTAAAAGACAGAGAAATTATGTTCAGAAAATGATGAAATAAATGACAGACACCAGATTTTATGAATGAAATTCTTAGTCGAGCTTAATATTAGTCTGCTTTTTCACTCTTTTGGTGTACAAGCAAAATTTTATTAAAATATTCTTAATGTGGATTGTCACTTTCTGAATTAAAATTAAGTGGTCACGACGCATGATCACCACCCTTCAAATGGTTAAAAATGAAAAATAGCCAAAGAAGTACTTAGAGCTCTTTAATTAACCAAAAACAATATACTCCTTAAATTATTGCAAGGTGACTTTAATGATTATATTTATTATGTATCGAGGAATAAGAATTGATGACTTTTATCTTACATGATGTGTAATGCCTGTATAATCATCTTTATCATATGTGTATGGCATGAAAGAGGTTCACTTTAAAGGAAGTAACAGAAAAATCTCATGCTTTCAAAAAGGGAAGTACAAGAGATTATTGCCATTCTAAAAATAAATAATTAAATAAAAAATGCAATTTAACAAATTACAATGACCATTTGGCAAATGATTTTTTCAAAAACTAAAATTTAAGACATAAAAAATAGCACGGAGTTGATCATACATTACGTACGCCATGAATTAAGCATTAATAGTGTTATTACACGTAAAAATTACAAGTGACAAAAATCGCCTGCGACTCGTACGTATTATCCACTTGAAACTTACGTATTATCCAAGCATTTCATTGGCTGTTCGGGAAAAGGCTGTTCCATCGTCAGATTTCCAAGAAATCTGACAACCCATTTTAAATGAAATTTCATTCTTAAACTTCTAAACATCCCACACTATTACTTTTTACACTGCCGTATAGAGAAAAAAATGTTCTTTTAAATGCAATTTGTTTGAAAGCTGTATCTCAATTTGTTTCTGAGTTATTAATTTTTTTTTTTGTAGTTTTTATTACTTTTTGTCATAGTGGCAACAGAAGTATCCATCTCTGTTGAAAGTAAAGGTTAGTGTATAGACCAATCAGGAAACGAATAAAATTCGGATTAAACCAATAAAACGCTTCAGATATGCTTTTGATTTCCTACTCTGACGAGGACAATAACCATTTTTCCAAATGGTTAAAAAAAAGTTACCAAATTTTTTTATGTATAACATGCCATGTGGTTTTCTCTCTTCAAAATGTATTTTAAAAATCGTGGTGTACTTGATATATGATGCATATTTGAGATTTCCCTGCCCTCTGCATATATGACTATTGGTCACTGCATAAAATAGTTGGTTGGCAATTTTTATTCAAATTCATGAAAACAGTATTTGATACATTGTGAATATACTAATCCATTTTAGTGGTAACTGTTAAATTTTAATAGAATAAAATGTTTTTAAAAATATTTTCTCATACCTCTTTCTCCCCAAATGAGGTGTTAGGGATTGGTGTGCACTTCTTATATGAGAGTGAAGCATAGGTGAAAAAAAAATACACTGAATCCTTTAAAATTCTTGGACGCTTTAGAATTTTTCTAGATCCCTTTCATTTTTTTCTCCTTACGTCTGTATGAACACTGTAAAATATATCTGAACAAAAAGAAATATAAACAGATAACTAAAATTGACAATAAAATTGGTGACAAGATTGGCAATCTGTTAAATATAAAAGTCTTGACTGGAGTAATAAACTTTTAATAAGGGAATACCAACATTTAAAAAAATTAAGTTTGATTATTTTTATAGCTAGCCTTGATCTCCCTTATAACCTATATTCTCTTTTTTAAATCCCATTTGGTCAGATTCAGTATGAACATTAACTATGAAGTCATCTTAGTTTTAAAATACTGCAAAAATTGCAATTCCATTTTTTTTAAATATAAATGCAATTAAAAAAAAAAACTTCTGTATGATGTGATTTGTTTTCTTTCACCTTCTTTAAAATTAGATGAGTATTCGAATTATTTAAAATATTTCAAAGCTTTAAAAAATATTGCCTTTTTTAAAGATTTTTTTTTTGTTTGTTCTATTAAATAATTAAGTAAGGAATGTTAATTTATAATAATTAATGAGTGGAATTTCTGGAAAAAATCTCCTAAATATTGTACCTAACTTTTCTGTTAACAAAGTAAGTTTTGATAACTAATTGGAGTTTTAACCACTTGATAGTCAAAACATATGCTAATTAACATGATTAAATTATAAACTATCCTTGCTTGAAACCAATGCAGTTAATGCCATGATCAAAATATATTAGTAAATAGTTACCCTTTTACAATTACAATAGGAAATCAAATATATTGTTATATTGTTTTTTTATACATGATGTATACCTTTATTTTTGATATTAACTCTTCTTTTTTTTGGTTGTGGTGGGAGGTGAGGCTGATGAAGTTTTAAAAATGTTGTTAATTGTTAATACGGGAAATGTATTGATCCTTAAAAATAACTCTGGAGTTTTTAAAAAAGTGAGTATGAACCCTGTTTATGAATATTATGATATAAATATTTATAGCTCAATTATATCATATTATATAAGTTACTTGTGGGAATCTGCCCTTTGTGTTCCAATCCCTTGAATTTTATTGGTCTGTATGTCTGTAGCTCTCTCTTTGTCTGATACATTTCTGCCTTCTGTTGGACTGTTGGTTGTCTTTACTATTTATCTAACCATCTACTTTCTCTCGACTGTTTGTATGCTTTCTGTCTTCTATTTGCTGTCATTCTATCTGATATCTGTTATGTCTGTCTTCTGTATCTCACTGGTGTATACATGTCTGCTGCCTGTCTATGTCTACATTCTGTCCTCTGCTCTCTGTTTACCAGCTCTGCCTGCTGTATGTCTGTTCAGGGCCGTGCGAAGCAGGGGGCGGCCGCCCCCGTGTCCAGAAACGGAGGGGGTGCCAAATTTATACTACCGACCACTTTTCTTTTTCTTTTTTTTTTTTTGTAAAAAAAAAAAATTTATACATATTGGAACATTTTTTTTTTTTTTTTTTTTTTTTTTTTTTTTTTTGTGACAAAGACATACATTCTCAAAATAGAGTGCAGCTTCCTTCTTGGGATCCAAAAAGAGTTGCTAACTGCTATAACCAATTTCCAGATCCCCTTTGCCAAAATATAAGTGCAATTTTCTCTTATATTATTTAGTTGTTAAAATGAAACCTTTTAAAGTTCCAAAATAAATGTGAAATATGTATTCAATCAAATTTGTTTCTGTTTCTACACTTTTCAATTTTGCGACACGTCACAAAGAGAAAGTTGTGTGTGTGGGGGGGAGGGGGGGGGGCAAAATTTAAACTATGCCCCGGGCGCAGTTTTCTCTTCGCACTGGTTAGTGTCTGTCTTCTGCCTGTCTGGTTGTAACAACGTACTAAAAATACATTACCATAGGCATTCCACAAATCCTGAATTTAACCTATATAAATTTAATCATTCGTTTTATTTATTTAATGAGTCATTTCATAAAAATGTTTCATAAATTTGTTTCATTAGGATTTTATATATAAAAGGCCATATGCAAATACTTTGGTGAATACCGGCAGATATATAATATTAATTATACAGACGCAGTATTGAAATAAAAAAATATAGGGGTTAAATTTAATTGCTATTCTCTGTGCACAATTGCCTTCTAGCAGTTAGACTTCTTTATTTGATAAAATTTAATAGAAATTTATATATATTTTTTTTTAGTAAAAAAGATTTATTGGTGCATTAATAATGAATTAATGCAAATTTAATGTGACTTATCTGCAAACCACCTCTTAAAAAAAAAAATTAAAGTCAACTATTTTTAAGTAACTGAAATAGAAAAAACCTGCTGCCTTTTTTGGCTTACCTGAAGGCCAGCAACCCTGATTTAACTTCTTTTTTTGTAGGACTTTACAAATCCTAAATTTTGATTAAAAACACAATGCCTGAAATGAAAAGTATTTTAGCTACTTCTATTTTGATTTACTTGACCTTTTTTTAGCTTTTAAATGTAGTTAATTTCATGATTTTTTTTCAGCCTTTTAAAAACTTTTTTTTAGTTGCATTTTTCTTTAATTTATTACATCTTCTTACATTTTTGGGAAATGTGTGTATTTATGTATGTTTAACTCATAATGTAATATTGTTATTCATAGGTTAAGGAACAAAATGATGATGTTTTGGATATTAATTCCCTGCCTAATGAAATTATGTTAAAAATCTTTGCTTTCTTAAATCACAACCAACTGGGACAAATTGCACGGTATGTAAAGTTTATTTATAGCTTAGAATTCCTGAATATTATTTACTTTTTTTCTATAGAATATTCTTTTTAGTACCAAATCTCTAAAATTCAGATCAACTTTATGTACGGTCATGGCAAAAAAAAAATAAACACCCTCTACTAACTGTGCAACTAATTATAATGGAAGAAAGTTAAAGGTACCAATCGATCAGAAATAAAGTCTACTTTTAAATGCTGTATATTAAATTTGCTTAGGGGGCCATTTACAAATCAAAAACAGACCAAACTTTTTTTTCAATAGCAACACCCAATTTTGACAATACATTTTAAATTTTCTGTTCAAACTATATTATATAATACGATTATATAATATGTTTATCTATAATATATAATATGTTTTTATAATATGAATTATGAAATTCATATTCGAAAAAATATTAATTGCAACATTGAATTTGCAGTTTTTATAATTTTGTAATAAGAATTATAAAATTAATATTCGATAAAAGTATGAATTGCAACCTACAATTTTTTTTTTTTTTGATGGATTTATACTTATTAGGTCCTGCTTTATGCAAATTCTCAATTTCAATGTGTTGTTCCAAGTAGTTTTCGAATTACAATTAAAAATCTCCAAAATGGTGGTTTTAGGGTGGGGGGGGGGGCTGTCTATGATGAGCAGAAAACCATAATTTGACAATATATATATATTACTAATTTTTCTAAAACATTTAAGCATGCAATATTCAAAACACAATAAACGAGTGAAATGGTCATATTGGCAAGAAATAATACATTAATAGAAGTGATATAGTCATTCTGTAACATTTCAATAATTGAATACCAAACTTCAATTTTGATACAGCCCCTAATATATGCTCATTTTAAGATAATTAATTTCTCTGACACTAATCATATGAATTTTATGAAAATTTGGATTTAGGCTAATTGAACGGTGTAAAATTCATTTATGGTGTCAAACATGGATATTGGCTATCGAAAAAAAAAACAAAGTGTGGGTTTGTTTTGATATATAGATGTCATCCTAAACAAATTTTAAATACATCATTTAAAAGTAAACTTTATTTCTAATCGTTTGTTACCAGTAACTTTCTTCTACAATAATTTGTTGCAGAGTTTGCAGGGGGTATTTCCTTAAAATTTGAAAGTTTAACAAGAAGTTCCAAGCTGAAGAAAACAGATTGTGGCAAATGTTTGTGTATCAATAGCAGTGGTGGAAAATTGGCGCAGAGGAGGAGCCTATTGACACCACTAATATTTTACAGTATTATCCCCTTTAATAAAAACTCAGAAATTCTGTCATTAGATAAGCCGAAAAATACTACTAAAATTTAGTGATGTCAATAGGCTCCTCCTCTGCGCCAATTTTCCACCACTGCAATAGAATATAGCTAGTACAGTCAGACTCAGTTAAGATGTTCACTGTTAGTACTTTGATTTTTTTTGACTCAGTCCCTTGAACATCACCCATCAGACTAACGCAAAAATATCAAATTTAATATGAGAATGGTTATTATGTGATCCCTATTAATTAGTGATAAAGCTTTTGTCCCTTGAAGCAAAAAATCTGGCTTAAGACATGAATTCATAGGCCAATATGTGAATTTCTTCTAGCTTCTCAAGTGTTGCCAATTTAGATTTTTTTTTATTCAGATATCCACCATTATTTCTGAATAGTAATTAACATCTGTCTTATTTCATAGCAGATTAATTAAAAGAAATATTACTATTCAGAAATAATGGCAGCTATTTCAATAAAATTTACACTAAAAGGACACTGCTGATAAGACATGAATTCATAGGCCAATATGTGAATTTCTTCTAGCTTCTCAAGTGTTGCCAATTTAGATTTTTTTTTATTCAGATATCCACCATTATTTCTGAATAGTAATTAACATCTGTCTTATTTTATAGCAGATTAATTAAAAGAAATATTACTATTCAGAAATAATGGCAGCTATTTCAATAAAATTTACACTAAAAGGACACTGCTGATTAAATAAGGCAGATATTACTAATCTGAAATAGTGGTGGATATTTGAATAACAAATCTGTTAAAATTAGCACCACTGCAACTTTTCCTTTACCCCACATTCTAATATTATTCAAATATAGTTCTTTTTCCTATATTCTCTCGCTCCATCTATGTTTTTTATTGAAGTGATATAGAGTAATTTTTGTTGGGTTTTGTTAGTTATTCTTTCTTTTTTGCATGGTGTATGCCATCGAATCTTTGTTTTCCTCATGTACAATCTACATTTAAATGGAGTGGAAGAGAAAATAAAATGTTCTTTCGCTATCAATTCCATTTTTCATTACTTTTTTATGATGTGACATTTTCCTGTTTTATTCATAGTTGATGAGTTACCAAAGATTTATGTGGAATCTAGTCTTCTCTGATTGTGTTGTCCAGTTTTAGCAAATTTGAAATTTTCAGTTCAAATTTAGGGGCAAAATTGAAGAATTTTTTAGTTTTATATCATTCCATTATTATTTTAATATGTTATTTTTCCTATATTCTCTCGCTTCATCTATGTTTTTTATTGAAGTGATATAGAGTAATTTTTGTTGGGTTTTGTTAGTTATTCTTTCTTCTTTGCATGGTGTATGCCATCGAATCTTTGTTTTCCTCATGTACAATGTAGAAAAGTACTTTTAAATGGAGTGGAAAAGAAAATGGAATGTTCTTTCGCTTTCAATTCCATTTTTCATTACATTTTTATGATGAGACATTTTCCTGTTTTATTCATAGTTGATGAGTTACGAAAAATTTATGTGGAATCGAGTCTTCTCTGATTGTGTTGTCCAGTTTTAGCAAATTTCATTTTATTATGGAAAAATACTAATGCAATCAAAGGGTAGGCTCTATCTGTGTTGGATAAACTGGATACAGTAGACTCTCTCAAATCCGCACATCATCACAGATGTAAACAATGAAATTTTCAGTTGAAATTTAGGGACAAAATTGAAGAATTTTTTAGTTTTATATCATTCCATGTATATTTTAATGTTATTTTTCCTATATTCTCTCGCTTCATCTATGTTTTTTATTGAAGTGATATAGAGTAATTTTTGTTGGGTTTTCTTAGTTACTCTTTCTTCTTTGCATGGTATATGCCGTCGAATCTTTGTTTTCCTCATGTAGGGGAAAGTACCCAGTGTATGATAATCTAAGGTGGATTTGCACTTCAACATTTAATGGTAACTCTGCCCTTCAACTTAGGAAAATAAGGATTGCTGGAATATGTCCCTTAGATCGTTTTCTTTTCAAAACTGTACTTATTAAAAAAATATAAAAATGTTTTTGTAAAAAAAATCAAAATTTAAAATGTCACAACAATATACCGAGTTTTTAATAATCTATATCCAGTGTTTGATATGCTGTATCCAGTGTTTGATAGGCATTTTAATATCTGTTAATTATCAGATTTTCTTTCACAATAACCATTTTAAAAGTAAATAACCAGTATATTTAGGTTACACAGTCAAATGGAACTTCAAGAAAAGATTATTTTCAAAAATATTTCTTTCTATTCAAACAATTATACACATAAGCCTTATACATACTGGTAGTGTCGCCTACTTTGAGCTTATGGCTGCACAAAATTATGATATAAATGTAAAATCAAAGCAATATGATAAGAAGTAAAGAACTAATACAAATATTTTAATGAAAAGTCAGATATTTTCTGATCATTTATCTTTCAAATCACTTTCGATTCCAAATTATTCGATGTTAGACTCAGAGTCAATATCAGTTGCACAAATGTGGCAAATAAAATGGAGCTCATCTTCATCGCTCTCATCAATCCCAAATGCCTCCAAATGTGTTTTTGGAATGCACTTGTAGTAAAATGTACTTTTACAATCATCACACTCTATCCAACGTCTCTGAATGTTTAAAATCGATTCAGAAGAATAACTCTTGCAGCAGATCTTACAGATCCACTCTCCTTCATTGTTAAACATAAGTTTCTTCTTATAGTTGTTTTTTCTGTGTATAACGGAAACTTGACTGAAAATGGAAAATTTCATTCCCTCTTCAAAATAACGCACTTTCTAAGATGAAAACCTGTCTAAATCGAAATATTTCTGCTTCCTTTTGAATTTAATCTTGGCAGGTTTCCTTACATTTTGCTAATCTTTCATAATTAAACTTGTAATGCTATAATGTCATATTCTCTACAAATTTCGGTGTGTGTGTGTGGAGGGGGGGGGTGCTGCACTACCATCAGCCCACCAATTGGATACACCACTGGGTCCAGCAGTGTATGACATAAACCTACATGGTGTTAGCATATGACATGGTGTTAGCAGCTCAACTTAAAGAATCCTGAATTTATATCAAAATTACAAAAAAAAGACCAGGAGGTACAGTTAACATTTTTATGATTTTTTTTCATTGTAAGCAATAAAATATGTAACTAAGAAATTTTTTAAATACTGAAAATATTTTATAAATAGATACTCTAGATAGTTTCTAAATTTTCATTACCCAACAATAATTTTCTAATAACAATAATTGAAAAATAGTTCCAAAAATTCTTGAAATCAGAAAATTTCCTCTGAGCAAACAGCCCTGGCAGGCCTATCACGAAACATAAAATTATGTTATTCTGTATTAATACTTTATCAGCTACAAAATTCTTTTATTTTAACAGTAAAATTAAAGGTCTCAATCACTGGAAAATTCAAAAGCCAATGTTTCAAATATATTATAAACACTAGTTAAATTAGAAGTTTTCTAAACCAGTAATTGAATGTGCCCTCTCTGCTTTTAGGTTAGGATTAGAAAGCAGAAACTTGGACCATAAGAAAAAAGAAATAAAGCTCTACACAATAATATGTTACATTATTGCCCAGTGATTAAAATGTCAAGGATAAAAATAGCTATAACAAAACTTATCTCTCAGATTTCTTATAAGAACTGACTGCGGTGACTGCAAAACACCAGACTAACTTTTCAGCAACTTAATTCCAAAACAATTTCTAAAAAAAGAAGAACAAAACTTAGTTGTAAATGAAGATAAAGGCATGAACTATCACAGGGAATGAAGAATATGTGATTCTATGGTCTGTAAACCTTACAATAAGTAATTTTGTCGAAAATTATCAAACACTGGGTGGCTATCAAACACTGGTTACTTTCCCCTACAATGTAGAAAAGTACTTTTAAATAGAGTGGAAGAGAAAATAGAATGTTCTTTTACTTTCAATTCCATTTTTCATTACTTTTTTATGATGTGACATTTTCCTGTTTTATTCATAGTTGATGAGTTACCAAAGATTTATGTGAAATCGAGTTTTCTCTGATTGTGTTGTCCAGTTTTAGCAAATTTCATTTTACTATGGAAAAATACTAATGCAATCAAAGGGTAGGCCCTATCTGTGTTGGATAAACTGGATACAGTAGACTCTCTCAAATCCGCACATCATCACAGATGTACACAATGAAATTTTCAGTTCAAATTTAGGGGCATAATTGAAGAATTTTTTAGTTTTATATCATTCCATATATATTTTAATATGTTATTTTCTTTAATATGACTGAATTTGTGTATTTTCATGAAAGAAGTGTCAATTTATTTCTGAAAAAAAATCCAGATATTGCTGATATCACTGGTAATCACAATCCTTTTACAATATATGTATGTATAATGAATATTTTTATTATTATTAAAACTGAATAAACCTGAAATAAAACTTCTTTACTTTATGATTTTTATGTGAGTTAATAGGATATCTTTATGAGAAAAAATTCATTGAATAATTCAAGGAAAATGCTTCTCATCTTTATTATGCATATTTAATTATACATAATTATTTACTTTAATTTTACTTTTAATATTTTTTTTTAATTATCTTACTTTTTATCATTTTAGTTTATTACTTTGCTTAATTATTTTAATATTTTATTATATTGCAAGCGTTCATTATAATTTTGATTGCATTTTTACATTCAAATTACTGTTTAAAAAATGTAAACAAAGCAACGTGCCAGAAATCGGCAAATTTCTAAAATCTGCACAAACTCTGGTCCGAAGCTGTGCAGATTTGAGGGAGTCTACTGTATTATAAAAAAATATAATGGTAAAGGCAATTGTATGTCAAATAAGCCTTCACTAAATAAATAAATATTTTAGAATCAGTGTTACATATCCTTCTAAATAAAATCCAAAAGGGTGATTCCTTCTAGTCCTCTCAAATGGTACCCAATTGCTAACAACACAAACAAACATTTTGTACTGACACAGTATTAAAAAGTTATTGAGATAGAACAGAAATAGATTGAATGATAGATTTAACCATTCATTTACCATGATTAGAAAAATAGTTTAAAAAGAAAAAAAAAATTGAAAAGTATGATGCAGTTTCATTTCCTTATAGAATTTACATTGTAATAAAATCTGTTTAACTTGACATTCATATAGTGGATGGAGAAGGATTGAAAGTGTGAACCTCAACGTACCCGATTGCTAAAATTTATGATTGTTTCGTGACTGTTGGCACCCTGTAAAATTATTAAAAAATATATCTTAATTTTTAATTATCAGAAAATCATAGATCCATGTAAAATTCTTATGACACACTCCCTTATCACTGTAAAAAATCGGCTTACTTGTCTCAATAAAAAAACTATTTTAAAGTATTTTTAATTACGAAATAATAATAAATCAAAACTAAAATATAAAAATCTTATCCAAACATACAAAAATTAATTTTCCATGAAAAAAAGTGCATAAAAATATAAACTGAAATTCAATGAATTTTGATTTTAAATGTAAATTTTATTCTTTTTTTACCATAAATACTGAATTAATTTCAGGAAAATATTCTCAGTTGCAAAAAGGTCAAAATAAAAAATGCAAAAATTAATAAATCTATGTTGATCGCATCAAAATCGGATATGTAACCCAACACATGACTTGGCTTTATTTTAATTAGAGAATAATCAAAAATAAAATATATATATTTAAATAGTACCCAAACATGTGAAAACTTAAGTTTCAGTCAAAAGAATGAATAAAAATATAAACTAAACTTCAATGAATTTGAATTTTAAACTTTATTATTTTTTCCGACTATAAATACAAAATAAATTTCTAAAAATTATTCTCGATCACAATAAAGGAAAAAATGAAACCATGCAGCTTGAGGCAAAATTGGGATATCATCTGACCCAATGCACGACTCCCCTTTATAAAGGGTTTTAATTAATTTCAGAATAATAGAAAATAAAAAATAAGTATTCAATGTCCCAAACATTAGAAAGATTAATTTTTCCTCAAAATAATTCATTAGCATATAAAAAGAAATGCTATGAGTTTAGATCTTAGATATTAAACTTTACTTTTTCTTTTCGACTTTCAACCTAAATCCTTAATGAATTTCTGAAAAATATTCTCATGCACACAAAAAACAAAATGAAAACTTTATTTATCAATCTTTTCTAAAATTAGATTAATCTTAAATCTGATCTTTTATAAATCAGAGAGATAGACTAAAATGCTTTATGGCTCATAGTGTTTGCTTAAATCAATTTAACCTCAAATTGCCATGCATGCAGTAGGTACATCGATGTATATCGGAATTACAAAATGAAGCATGCTAAAATCAGCTGCTGACATTTGGACTGAATAAAATTTCCTGTACATCTATTTATTTTTGGATTGCTGCACATACATAGATGCATCAATATAAATCGGAATTTCGGAACTTTTCAAAAGATTAAATAAATATATGGAATTGCTGATGTTAGCTTTAAATCGATATCTTAGTTTAAATCGATTTAGAACCACTAAATAAATCATAAATCCTATGTTAGCTTATAATCAAGGTTCTGCCTTTTTTCCTCGTGGAGGAAGGTTGTTCCAAGGAAATAACGCCATTTTGAGGTCAGGCCGGCAAAAGCTGTAGCGAATACCTCAAAGCTTAAATAACCAAACTAAATTATAATCAGTGTATTGTCTTAAACAGATTTAAAATCCATGCCTACTTGGAACTTCCCCTTCTAAGCTTAGTTAAAATGTTATGTAATTTTTACAGTTAAAGATTAGATTTCCATATAACTTTTCTGATTATTTGTGAATTAACTACATTTTTTTATATCCTCTGGAAAATCTCAGACATGTACTTAAGAGTGTATCTCAAACTGACTGTTTCAAACAAATTTAGCCTTAAAAATACAGTACAGGACCTATTATCCGGAATCCTCGGGACCGAAAGCTTTCCGGATTTCGGGTCTTCTTGAATTCCGTCAAAAAAATCGCGAAAAAAACACAAATTTCTTCCAAGCACCGCAAAAAAAAAAAAATGCAAATTGCGCCAAAATATAGCGAAAAAAACAAATTTCTTCATAGGATCGAAAAAGCCCCCTGCAATTTCGTTAAAAGATCGCGAAAAAATCGGCAAATTTCATCATAAGATCGCGAAAAAACCCGCAAATTTTGTCAAAAGATTGCGAAAAAACCACAAATCTCGTCAAAAGATAGCAAAAAAAGGAAATTTCGTAAAAGGATCGCGAAAAAGACGCAAATTTCGTCAAAGGATAGCGGGTGGGGGGGGGGGAAGCAAATTCCGTCAAAGGATTGCGGGGAAAAAAAGCAAATTTCGTCAAAATCTCGTAAAAAAATGCAAATTCCGTCAAAAGAAAGCGAAAAAAATGTCTTCAAAGAATTGCAAAAAAAAAAACCCTTAATTTCATCAAAAGATCTCGGAAAAAATGCATAATTAGTGCCGAGAGGTCCCCCCCCCCCCCCCCACTCTTCTGTAAACTTTCAAAAAATTTGCTGTAAATTTCAAAATTTTTTTTTTTTTTTTTTACTCAATCACCTCTGATTCAAGTAACACAACTGTGTAGCCATAATATCTTATTGAAGTGAGAGGGAGGGTGTGAAATATCTGATGATTTAAAAAAAAAAACCAAATCGTAATATAAATTAATTTTAAGCTAAAATTTGTCAGAAATAAGACTTTTTTCTAATTTCATGGGGGGGGGGGGGGACACCGTGTTCCCCCATCATTGATGTAACATATTTTAGTGGTTACACATTGCAACTCAGTAGACCAAAAAAATTAGGAATCTGTAAAAATTTTTGAAAAATTTCAGAAATTGCAAAATTTTAGTAAAAATTTTCAAATTTTTTTTTCCGGATTTTGGAATTCCGGATAATGGGTCCTGTACTGTATATGAAATATCGATACTAATTACTATGAGTTATACAAAAAGGACATGTTTTTAAGCGAAATATTTGGAAAAAAAAAATGAATTGGCAGTAGGAAAAAATTGTCCTGAAGGTTTGTTCAGTTAAAAAGGTATATAATTATGTTGTATGTAAAGTTATATTTTGTCATGCATATTTTTACATTTTAAACTCAGGATATGCATCCTATGACTTTGGCAATGGAGAAGGAAAGCTGACAAATAGAGAATTGTGGTAATAGGGGATTTATAACCATACTAGCAAAACCCGCGGCTTTGCTCACATAATAGTTAAAATACGCCAAGTGATATTTGTATGTCTAATTTTTATTAGAAGTTTTTTATTGTGTTTATTGTTTATTGCGTTTTTTATTAGAGAAAACACGATTTAGATAGTTTTTTGCTCCTGCATCCTCTTTGGGATAGTGGCACCGACATGAAATACAACCTATATTGGAGCGCAGGCTGTCACCATCATTTTCACACCATTACTTTTAAATTTCAATATTTTAGGAAATGTTCTTAGAGATCATTTATATCATATAATTAACTGCCATGCCTAATTTCAAGTTGCTAGCCCCTGCAGTATCACAAAAAACGCAATTTAGAACGTTTTTTGCTCCTGCACCTCCCTTTGGAATAGTGGTACTGACATAAAATATGGCCTATGTTGGAGCGAGGGCTGTCACCATCGTTTTCATACCATTTTAAAAAAATTAGAATTGGTACTTTCTGAGATTGCGTAGAAATCGCAATTTCGACCGTTTTTAAGAACGCTTTTCGCGCATTTTCACCCCTTTTAAATTTAAAATTTTTAAAGAAATGTTCTTAGAGATCATTTATATCTTATAAGTAATTACCATTCCAAATTTCATGTTTCTAGGCCCTTCAGTAGCACAAAAATCGCCTTTTTAGAACGTTGTTTGCTCCTGCGCCCCCTTTTGGCCATTGGCAGGGACATAAGATATAGCCTATGTTCTAAGTGGGACTAACACCATCATTTTGATACCATTACTTTTAGAATCGTTTTGGTAGTTCCGGACTTTACCTCCTACAAATAAACAAACTTTACTTCTTTATAATATTAGTATTGATAAATGTGCATTTCCTTTCACAAATCTGTACCTGAGAACCAATGTATTGTAAATCCCAAAATGACTAACTTTATGTTAACAGCTTTTATTAGCGATACAAACAATAGTGGTTTGGCCGAATACTGAATATTCGGCCAAGTTATAGCCGAATATTCGGCCTATTTAGCTGCCGCATATTAATTCATAAATTTTGATTTAAACCAAAATACATTGATACCTTCATACAGTTCTTATTAAACATACTCAGCCTTAAAGATAATTAAAAACAAAATTTAAATTAGTTTTAAACATTTTATTAAAACTAAACAAAATAGTAAATATTTTATATGTTTATTAACTTTAAATAGTAAAATATTTTATAAGATAAAACTTAGAATGATTATTGCGACATACTTCAGTTTTTAAGATGCTTTTAGTGATTAGATAGTTTGAACAGTTTTGCTTATTTTATTTTTATATTAAAAATTTTCAGCTATCTTATTTTTATATCAAATCATTTTGTTCATAAGTTTTACTAAACATTATAATATTATAAATGCGGTTTTAAATCAAATAATAAAATTTAAGTACAAATACAGCATTATATATTTATATTACATTATTATGTTTGACCAATTAAGTAATGCTTTTTTATTCAACTATTTTGAAATTGTATTTTATAATTTTCATTCCTTTTGATAACATTTTATTTTTAATTTTTGTGTCTCAAACAAGTACATTTCATTCCTTTTGATAACATTTTATTTTTAATTTTTGTGTATCAAACAAGTACATTTCCTGAAAAATATTCTCTTATCTATTTTCTAGCTTCACAAAGTTTTATCTTTAATTCTAATAAAAACAAACACTTATCAGCTCCTGCCAGCAGTGTGTATAGTGAACGTTTGTTCTCAGAGGTAGGCATTATATCTGAAGAAAAAAAAAACGCAATCGTATTTTGTCTGATAATGCAGAAATATAATTTTTGTATCACAGCATGAAATTATTTTATAAATAAATGATATCGTATCTATGTTTTTTAATGCAACTTTACTGTACTTTTATAACTATATTCCAGAAATTGGATGAATATTTAAATTCCTTTAATGTGTAATATTCAAGAATAATTAAATCATTTTTATAATATATATAAATTTCAAATGAATAAATTTACTTGAAATTTTTAAGTAAGATTACTTTTCAAATATTGCACATTAAGAAAATTCAAATAATTAATAATATTTTATTTAATGTTTTCACTTAAAATTCAAATTAATAAATTTACTTGAAATTTTTAAGTGAGATTATTTTTAAAATATCGCACATTAAGAAAATTCAAATAATTAATAATATTTTATTTAATGTTTTCACTTAAAATTCAAATTAATAAATTTACTTGAAATTTTTAAGTGAGATTATTTTTAAAATATCGCACATTAAGAAAATTCAAATAATTATTAAATTTTTATTTAATATTTTAAATTAAATTGTATTATAAATTTAATATATATTTATATTTCCTTAATGCATAACACATAAATATAAACTTATTGACCATTGAAAACACAAAACCTCAACTTCCGGGGGGGGGGGAGGGGGAATCTCATTGCTTCGGGGGGAAATGTCCCCCCGGGCCACCCCCTAAAATCAACACTGGCTATTTTTGCACCACGTGATTCTCACTGTGACGTCACGAGAATACTGTCCATTGATATTCTTGTTATGAATATAAATGATTTTGTTTTAATATTCGGCTGAGCTATTTGGCTGAATAGTACTGTATTATTTGGCCAAATCGAATATTGGGCTTTTAAGCCAAATAGACCTGATACCGAATATCAACCGAATGTTTGTTGCATCCCTACTTTTTATACTAAAGAAACTATTCTCATTCGAGCCAAATTATCACTATACTTGTATTATAAGATAAATATGATATCAATATGTGAGAAAAGCATTGTCTTGCAAGGTTACGTTTCCTTTATTTCTCCTGAAAACAAAGTGAAATGCGAGTTACAATAATTCGGCTCTCGGGTACAGAAATATTTGACATTTTTCCAGACAAAAAGCTCATGTATAAAGTCTGTTTATTATGTGTTCGAAGCCTCAAAAAACTGTATAGGGATTAAACTAATTAATCGAACTAACACAGAGAAATTTCCAATAGAGTAATATGGTAATATGCATTTCAGTTTTCCGTTATATAATTTGAAAATTTATTTGCTCTATTTTTTTTTTCGTATCTCTTTATATTATTTTTACAGCAATTTCTTAGTGATAACTTCCTCGGTAGTTCAATTGTCCGTTTTCTTTTTTAAATGTTTATTTTGTTTATGGAGGTGAGTTAAAAATAAAAATAAAAAACTAAAATGTGCTTATGCCAGAATAATGGCCTTTTGAGCTTCTTCCATTTGAATAATTAAGATCAAGAATTTTTGGCACTAATTTGTTATAGTAGTCCTCAGAATTGATCATGCCAAGTTGCATCAATTTCACCCAAGGTTTTAGCCAAATTCGTGAAGCATGAAAAAAATAGAGATATAAATAATATATATCTAGCAATATAAAAATAAATACTATTGAATTAAATAATATAATAGTTTACATTGTTCCATAACAGATTAATACTGATGTTTCATAACAATTTCTTAGAGTACTGCACAAGAATAACAACTTTTTAGTTTTTTAATACTTCTCTCATGTAACTATTCCAATCAGCTGTCCTACTTTTACCCATATATATTGGGTTACCCATATAATTGTTTTTTACACCATTGTCTGGATGTTAATTCCTCTGCCCAACAGTGCATAAACCTCAAGGTAGTAACAAATGGCATTCTCACTTTAAAATAATTGCAACACAGTCTTTCAATTTCACCCAAGGTTTTAGCCAAATTCATGAAGCATGAAAAAAATAGAGATATAAATAATATATATCTAGCGATATAAAAATAAATACTATTTAATTAAATAATATAATAGTTTACATTGTTCCATAACAGATTAATACTGATGTTTTATAACAATTTCTTAGAGTATTTCACAAGAATAACAACTTTTTAGTTTTTTAATACTTCTCTCATGTAACTATTCCAATCAGCTGTCCTACTTTTAGCCATACATATTGGGTTAACCATATACTTGTTTTTTACACCATTGTCTGGATGTTAATTCCTCTGCCCAACAGTGCATAAATCTCAAGGCAGTAACAAATGGTATTCTCACTTTAAAATAATTGCAACACAGTCTTTCAATTTCACCCAAGGTTTTAGCCAAATTCATGAAGCATGAAAAAAATAGAGATATAAATAATATATATCTAGCGATATAAAAATAAATACTATTTAATTAAATAATATAATAGTTTACATTGTTCCATAACAGATTAATACTGATGTTTTATAACAATTTCTTAGAGTATTTCACAAGAATAACAACTTTTTAGTTTTTTAATACTTCTCTCATGTAACTATTCCAATCAGCTGTCCTACTTTTAGCCATACATATTGGGTTAACCATATACTTGTTTTTTACACCATTGTCTGGATGTTAATTCCTCTGCCCAACAGTGCATAAATCTCAAGGCAGTAACAAATGGTATTCTCACTTTAAAATAATTGCAACACAGTCTTTCAATTTCACCCAAGGTTTTAGCCAAATTCATGAAGCATGAAAAAAATAGAGATATAAATAATATATATCTAGCGATATAAAAATAAATACTATTTAATTAAATAATATAATAGTTTACATTGTTCCATAACAGATTAATACTGATGTTTTATAACAATTTCTTAGAGTATTTCACAAGAATAACAACTTTTTAGTTTTTTAATACTTCTCTCATGTAACTATTCCAATCAGCTGTCCTACTTTTAGCCATACATATTGGGTTAACCATATACTTGTTTTTTACACCATTGTCTGGATGTTAATTCCTCTTCCCAACAGTGCATAAATCTCAAGGTAGTAACAAATGGTATTCTCACTTTAAAATAATTGCAACACAGTCTTTCTTTTTGTTTGCAACATTTTACATTGCCATTTTTTTTTTTTTTGTTTTAAAACTCACTTTCATAGGAGCTAAGTAGTTTCCATTAATACAAATAATAAATTAATTCACATAAAATAATTTAGGTATGACATTCCACTGTCATTTCTCCTCTCTCACTTTTGTCGTTTGTGGTACTTATTCAGAGAAGGCTTACTTTTGGTACTTTACAGTTATTTGTTTTGTAAAAGTCTTTGCTTTTGAAATAATGAGATTACACCAATCTTAGTAATGAATAAATCAAAGATTAATTTCATATTTATAACAAGGAAATTCTAGAAAAACAATACAACATGCAATTAAAAAAACATTTGAAAGATGTCCTGGAACAACAATAGAAAAGCAATATGAGGATAGTATAAACACATCTTGTTTCTGTAGGACTGCAAATGTTTTGATTAGATTTTATAATCTAACTTAATGATGTATCTCTGTCATTTGGCGATTCATCTTTTGAGACCACTATAACAAAGAAGTAAAGAATTTTTTTAAATATGACGTATGAAGTAAATGTTGTGGAAACAGGGAGGAGGCATAACTGTTTCAGAGATACTAATCTGTTCGCTGAAAGCAGAAAACGAAAGTAAACAAATGGGTTGCAAAAACTTCGCCAAAGAGCTACACTTTTGACCCAAATCCCCAGTTTGGCGAAATTCATTTTTTCTTTCGATTTGCTAATTTTTTGAACTCGGCGATTCCGAATTTCAGATCATTTTCAGTTTATTCGGAAAAAAAATTATTCTACGTGCCCCTCGCCCCCTCTCTCTCGCAAAAAAAAAAAAGTGCATGATTTATTTCAAGAGCGCATTTTCAATACTAAAAAGTGATAATATTAAAGCAGATGTTTTAATAGAGATTTTTTTAAGGAAAAAAAATAAATAACTGCAAATTATTTACATCAGAAACACGTTTACAATACAGTAGAACCCCGGTAATCCGAAATTCCGAATAATCCGAACCGATTTTAATTTCAAAAATTATACTTTAACAGATTCACTTAAAAAATTTTCCGGATTACAGGATGTATGTCAGGAAAAAACTTGTAGAAATTAGAATTGAACAAAAAAATGTCAGTAAAGCATGTTTTTTTTATTATTTAAACAGCTTGAATAGAATAAAAAAATACTGAATAATATATATATATATATCATATATATATATGAATATAAAATGAAAATGTGCACTGTAGGCCTACTCATAGAAGCTATCTTAAAAAAATCTCGAATATCAGTTTGGTGGCCTGTCACTATTAAATTCTTTTCTAAAATGCAAAAAGTATTTAATTCTGATGATAAAAATTTATTTTGCTTTCAACAGTTTGAGTTCACAGAATCTACAGAAATGTTTTGTTTTCTTCCACACTCGTCGACGTGGTGACTGAATTTTTTATAGATTCGCGATTTTGAACCATTTGTAATGGGTTGTTACGTAATGCCCCTTTCTGAAGTTCCATTGGATTGTTATAAACATCAGGAGTAAAACAAAGAGTACAGTCATTCAGGATAACTTTGATCCATAAATTCTCTATTTTCATATGCCACACTCTTATTTTAAGAATATTGTTGCAACTACGGGCATGAAAGAAAATAAATGATACTAAATTATTGTATGACTATCAAAAATTAAGGAATAATAATGATAAAAGCAATAAAAAATGAATTTTTAACCTGGTTCAAAGTTACCCAGCCATTTAAGGTAACTTTGCACCATATGATAAATATTATCTAAAGTAATTCATTATAAAAAAAAAAAAAAGTATAATTAGGACAACTTTGAACACTAAAAAATGTTTTCAGATATGTAAAAACTCCGAATTTACATTTCCCAACATCACAAGATTTGTATAATTTATGATATTACAACAAATATTATGCATAAGAAAAGTGAAAAATAATATTTAGAAAAAAAAAACTTTATTATTCATATAAAACATAAAAATGCAGTGAAAAACAATTTTCAATGTTTTAACTCAATAATATATCCATAGTAATATTGATCATACTAGTACTTGTATTATTCAAACAACAATTAAAAATGTCGAATGCATGAAATGTCAAATTTGAGTAGCTCCGTCCTGAATAACGCCTTTAAATGAATTATGTATTTTACACGTATTTGTGAAAATATTTACATGTTAAATCTAATGCACACTTTCGGCATTTATATAAAATATACGTGCAAATATGGGAAATTTTTGACTGTAGTACCTATAGTCAGTAAATTATAAACATTGGTGTAACTTTGAGCCGACTCAAAGTTACCTTGAAAGTGTGGTAAAATGTTAGTGCCTTCTTATTTTACATTTTATTAACTATTAAAAAATAAATAATCACAAAATATTAACATATTTATAAAATTTAGATAATAATATGTCTGATAAATGAGTATATTGTTACTTACTATGAAAATTTAATTGGATTACAACAACTTCAAAACAGCATTCAAAATTAACTTGAAAACAGTACTTCACAAAAACAGTTAGAGGATGTAATTAATTGCGTATAATGTTGCTAATTTATTTTTTAAAATAAAGAGTAGAAATCCCAGTTTAGAACCTTGCCAACAGAGTACAATTCTGGAGTTTATTTAGTCTTTTGGAGTCAAAAATATTGAAAATTAGGAGGTGACGCAAGGTTACACCACATGGTTTAAAGTTACCCTGAATGACTGTACTATTTTTTTTCCGAAAAACGTACTGGATTATCAAGCATGCCGGACCTTAGAAAGCTGGATTAGAGGATGTTTACTGTACTACTGAGTACTTATAACTTACGTTTTTCTAGTACGCATTTTTTCTTTTCTTTATCTACAGTGGGTAATTCATTTCTAAAGAAGAACTCATGAACTGTTCTCCTAATAGCATTCCTGTCAAAATCGTCTATATCTTCTAAAACACGTTTACGTAATTTTGTCTTCTTCGGAGAGTTTAATGCACTGGAATTTTTATATTCTCCCATCACTCCGAAAACAGAATCTTTACTTACCCAAATCATAGGAACAGCTCTATCCCCTATATCGGAAATCGGAAGTTCAGGATTCGATTCAAATGCCGTTTTATATACGTTCAAAATCATATTCTTTTCCGCTTTACTTAAAGCTTTTTTTTTTACTCTCTTCGGTGGACTTAAAGAAGTTTTTTCACCCTCCATTTTTATATATGAAACAACAAATCACTCGAAAAAATTGTCAATTTCAGCACTGAAAGACAATGAAAAAGACTGGATATGAAAATAATCAGACCTCTAGCTGTCTCTTTGGCGCTCCTGGCAAAGCTCCAGGTGTTGAGTCTTTGCCAGTCTGCACGTGCTTTTGTTTAGTTTCGTTCACTTGGCTCCACGAATGAAGTATAGGTGGGGCCTGGCCGACAAAAGATCGAAAACTACTGGTTTTCATGCTTGTATCCTGAAGTCATTTTCTGAAGGACTATAAAAAATTTTCGCAACTCTCAACAACAAAATTATTTCTGATACAAAGTAATCTGATTTCTAAATGCAAGTATATTTACAAGTATTCATATTTACTACCCAAGAATCATGATTTATTTTCTTCCAAAAGTAATGGCATCCTACTGAAAATCATAGACTCTTTCCAATATATTCTTAGACTAGAACAATAATTCAAATGTTTTGTAAAAATTTCATGCACATGAGAAATATTTTTTTATTTCCGTAAAATCCAGATTGTAAGCTCCCCCCCCCCCCCATTTCGAAAACAAAAGAAGTTTTAAGTCAACAAAAAACCCCTTTACCAGTGCTTTAGAAGTAAATAAGGCAAATACCGGGGTAAGAATCTTCCGTATTTTTTGCAGATTTCTTATTTGTAAAAAAAAAACAAAAACATCTAAATGCCATCTCTCCTAAAATGTCTCCTAATAGAAAGCCCTATGCAAAACTTAAGGGAAGATAAGGCTTGGTGCAACCCTATAGGAAATATGCAAGCTTTAAGACCCGTTTCCTGGAAAACTACCTGACCGATTTTGTAAAAATTTGGAATCCATATTCACTGGATTATGCTCAAGACTTATGGCTGGCAGTTTTTTCTGTGGCTAAAAGTTTTTATTTTAGTGCAATAGTAATTTTTCAGAAATTTTCCATTTTCTGAATTTTTTTTTTTCCTGAAACTAATTAAAATTTTTAAAAACTCTCTGCCAATATGATCTTATATTTATACTCTACGATCAAAATTTTTTATCAAAATCGCTCGAGTACTTTAGAAGTTAATGGGATTTTTAGCTGAAAAGTAAAATTTTTCGGAAAGCTAAAAAACTTAAGACACTTCTAACCTGTGTGCAGTTCTTTCACAGTTTTATCTAACACATGAATTAAAGTCTATATAAACACTTGATTCAAATTTAGTTACATATAATAAATGAGTATAAAATGTTAGAATAAAATTAATGTGAGAATCCTAGTCGCGTCTTCCCTTAAAACCTTTTTTTTTCTAATTTACTTCTTTATTTGTTATTTTATTGCAACAATTTTTAATCAATCATCCAAATCTCCCCCCCCCCCCCAAAAAAAAAAAAAACCTGCTTCCCCTCTTCCCTCCTCTGATATCAAACATGCATAATTTAACCCATAAAACTCTTTAATTTTAAATTTACTTTTTGACATGTTTAATACGCTATAGTAACAAATAAATAATACATCACCTAATTTATCCCCTCTCAAAAATCTCTGCTACTATCCCTGTCTCCACCTTCATATCATGAACATTCCCTCCCCCCCCCCCCCCCCCCCTCCCTAAACCTCATGCAGTTTAAAATCTGTAATATTCTTTATTTTTTTGTCTGCTTGATTTGTGATTTTGTTGTAAAAATATTGAAATAACCACCTAAATTTCTCTCACTCTCCTGAAAAAAATGTTCTTTTTTTTTATTTGCCCGCCTTCCACCGTCCCCAACACACACAGTATAAAATCCCCTTTTTTACTCTACTTAAACATAAACTGTACATGTAATTCGGGGGTGAGAACAGCCAAACTGCAAAAAGAAAACTCTTTCGCTTTCCTCTTACATATTTAGATATCCCCCCCCCCCCCTCCTTTTTTGGGAGGAAAAGATAGTGCAAAAATTTCAGAGGGTGAAAATTTTAGATGAGCGAGACTTGTGAGATTTTTGGTAAATCATCTTACTACAAAATATAAAATAAGGCAGATTTTTTTTTTAAATAAGGTAAAGTAAATAAGGCAAATACAAAAGTGAGAATCTTCTGTATTTTTTGCAGATTTCTTAATTGTAAAAAAAAACAACATCTAAATACCTTCTCTCCTAAAATGTCTCCCAGAGTTGTATAATATAGACGCACGACGTGCGCGGAAATTTTTCTGCAAAATTCGGAATTTTGCGGAGAATTTTTTTTAAAAAAAAGTTATTTTTGTTTTTGTAACCTTTTTTTTTAATACCAAAAAATTTAAAATATTCCTCAATTTTATGCACGATTTATTTATTGTTTGACAGGAGTGATTCTGTTCCGAATTTTCCGAAAATTTAAGAAAATCGGCCATCAGCCTGAAAATTCAGGCAGAAAAAAATATCACTAAAAAATATTGTAAAATTCAACAAATGGTCGCCGAAAACAAAACAATTTCGTCAATCGTTCGCAGGCAGAAATCCTCAATTTTGTCAAAACATCGCGGAGAAACGCGAATTTCTTCAAAGGACTGCAGAAAACACGCAAATTTCATCAAAGGAGCGTGGGGAAAAAACGAATTTCGTAAAAGCTTAGCGGAAAAACCCGAAATTTGTCAAAGAATTGAAAAAAAACCACAAATTTCGTAAAAGAATCTCAGAAAAAACTAATTTCGCAAAAGGGTCGCGGAAAAAACAATTTCGCCAAAGGATTGCGGAAAACGCGAATTTTGCCAAACGACCGCGGCAAAAATGCGAATTTCGTCAAAGGTCCGCAGAAAAAAAAACCCAAATTTCTTTGGAAAAAGAAGAGAATTTCGTCAAAGAAGCACAGAAAAAACGAAAATTTCATCAAAGTAGCGCAGGAAGAAAACGAATTTTGTAAAAGTATAGCGGAAAAAGCCCGAATTTTCTCAAAAGATCGCGAAAAATATGCAAATATCGTCGAAGAAAAACTAATTTCGTCAAAGCGCCGCAGAAAAAGCACAAAATTCGTCAAAGGGCCGCAGGAAAAGCGCAAATTTTGTCAAGAGATCGCAGAAAAAATGCTAATTTCGTCAACAGATCGCAGAAAAAGATGCGAATTGCGTCAAAGGATCGCGAAAAAATGCAAATTTCGTTCAATAAAAAAAAAAACTGCAAATTGAATCAAAGGATCGCAAAAAACGCAAATTTTGTCAAAGGATAGCGGAAAAAATGGGAATTTTGTCATGATCACAGAAAAAACGAGAATTTCGTCAAATGCACACGAAAAAAAACTGGAATATAGTCAAAGGGCCGCAGTAAAAACTCATTGGTCTCTTTAATGATGACACCTATGAATGGACCTCTCCCTACAAAATGTGATTAATTTGTTTCAGAAGCAATGTCACATTATTTCAGTGAACAGAGTGACTGGCATTTTGTGCGAAGAGGTCACAATATTACAGATTGGGCTGTTTCTAAATGCATTGACAAAATAATTCTTAAGAATTCATATTCCTTCTTATCATGGATTTTTAGTTTTATTATTTTTTTAGCCAAAATAATTATTCATCAATTAATATTAATGTTTAGTTTAAATGATAATTATTTTAAAACTACTGTTTTTAATTCATATCGCCAAAATAATATAACACGTTATTTTATTAAACATTAAATTAATTTGCAGAAAGTTTTTGACTCAATATTTATGTGCACAGAAAGTTTTTGGTTTTATACAAGTCTGATGTCTCCTAACAAAAAGCCCCTATGCAAAACTTAAGGGAAGAGAAGGCTTGGTGCAATCTTATAGGAAATATGCAAGCTTTAAGACCCATTTCCTGCAAAACTACCTGACCGATTTTGTAAAAATTTTGAATCCATATTCACTGGATTATGCTCAAGACTTATGGCAGGCAGTTTTTTCTGTGACTAAAAGTTTTTATTTTAGTGCAATAGTAATTTTTCAGAAATTTTCCATTTTCTGAATTTTTTTTCTTTTCTGAAACTAATTAAAAATTCTAAAAACTCTCTGCCAGTATGATCTTATATTTATTCTCTACCACCAAAAATTTTTTATCGAAATCGCTCGAGCACTTTAGGAGTTAATGGGGTTTTTAGCTGAAAAGTAAAATTTTTCGGAAAGCTAAAAAACTTAAGACACTTCTAACCTGTGTGCAGTTCTTGCACAGTTTTATCAAACACATGAATAAAAGTATATATAAACACTTGATTCAAATTTAGTTACATATAATAAATGAGTATAAAATGTTAGAATAAAATTAATGTGAGAATCCCAGTCGCGTCTTACCTTAAAAAAAATTTTTTTTTTCTAATTTACTTCTTTATTTGTTATTTTATTGCAACAGTTTTTAATTAATCATCCAAATCTCTCTCTTCAAAAAAAAAAAAAAAAAAAAAAAAAACTGCTTCCCCCTTTTCCTTTCTCTGATATCAAACATGCATAATTTAACCCATAAAACTCTTTAATTTTAAATTTACTTTCTGACATATTTAATACGCTATAGTAACAAATAAATAAATAATACATCACCTAATTTATCCCCGGCCCCACCAGTGGCCGAGAGGTTCTGCTCTCGAAGCTGGTAGACGGGAGGTGCTGGGTTCGATCCCAATCGCGCCCGTCGGCCTAATCGTTCGGAGTTTTCTTCGAACCGTGGATCTTCCATGCGTTAATACGGATTAGGTTCCCTTAGAAAGACCCCCACGAAGGGCACTCCCCCCGGGCCTATATCCCTAGTGTAGATAATTGGCCGTCAAAAATCAACTCAACCCAACCCTAATTTATCCCCCTCAAAAATCTCTGCTACTATCCCTGTCTCCCAACTTCATATCATAAACATTCCCTCCCCCCCCCCTCCCCTAAATCTCATGCAGTTTAAAATCTGAAATACTCTTTATTTTTTTGTCTGCTTGATTTGTGATTTTGTTGTAAAAATATTGAAATAACTACCTAAATTTCTCTCACTCTCTTGAAAAGAATGTTCTTTTTTTTATTTGCCCGGCTTCCCCCGCCCCCAACACACACAGTATAAAATCCCTTTTTTTTACTCTATTTATTCTACTTAAACATAAACTATACATGTAATTCAGGGGTGAGAACAGTCAAACTGCAAAAAGAAAACTCTTTCGCTTTCCTCCCACATATTTAGATATCCCTCCCCTCCTTTTTTGGGATTAAAATATGGTGCAAAAATTTCAAAGAGGGTGAAAATTTTAGATGAGCGAGTCTTATGAGATTTTTGGTAAATCATCTTACTACAAAATATAAAATAAGGTAGAATTTTTTTTTAAATAATTTTAAAGCGTTTAAAATTTGCCGGGTGAAGGTCTGTGGGGAAAGAGGAACTTTCAGAGAAAAGAGTGTAATTTAGATATTTATTTATTGTTACTAAACTTACTGTTAGTTTACTTATTGTTATTTATTATTAAGCAAGAAATAGAACAAAAGAATTAAGATTTTCAACATTTTAACTTTTTGTGCAGTGGAGGGAGGGCAAAGAAGGAAAGCAGACATTTCATGAAGTGGGGCGGAAGACGTTTTCATTAAGATTATGTAAAAACATATGGAAATCTACCAAAAAAGTCAAAATTATTGAATAATAAAGACTTGAATTATTACTTTGCTAACTAAGCCTAAACAGACAGAGTGAAAAATGTCCAAGCCAGGAATCGAACCCGGGCCCCTGAAATAGCGCTCCAGTGCTCTACCACTAAGCCATGAGGACAATGTCCAGCTTGGCATCTCTCACTCACATAAGTCGGTAAGACTGCTACTGCAGCTATTAGATGGAACAGTCTTCATGAGCACACAATCTTGAGGTATAACTGGAGACGCAAATGAACCCAAGAATTAATTACTCAAAATTAACTTAGATTTTTAAATGAATTTTTTCCACAAAAAAAAGTTTGTTAAGGATGTGGGCTTATATTTGGGGATGGAAAATCAAAACTACTTAAAAGTGGGCGAGGAGGGCTTACTTTTGAGGGAGACTTACAATCAAGATTTTACAGTATAAAATATTCACCTTGTCAAGGTATAAAACACAAAAATGTCATAAAAAATGTTTTTCAAATGTAAGTTTGCTGCCTTCATTACATTTTAACTCTTTTTTGAATCATCCTGTACAATATACAGGGATTTAAAAATCGATTTACAATTATTTTATATGTTCATTGTGAGATATTTTAAAATTAACCTGCATATTACCCAGAAACATGTACAAATTATAAATATTGTGTGTGCTGTTCAAGAGTCTGTTTGTAACATGTACAATTATGTGTTTACATGTATACAATTTCTTTTCTTATTTCAGAGTGTGCAAAAGATGGAATGTTCTGACAAAAAGCCCAACATTGTGGAAAACGGTTGATGTTGAATTTTCATCTTCTCATGAGTCCCAAACTGACATATCTAAAAGTTTTGTGAATCGATTACCACCTTGTGTCTCTCGTCTTAGTTTAAATTTTGCCTGTTATGATGATTGGAAAGAATTATTGTATTTTGAAAAACTTTGTATAAAGCTGAAAAAAAAATGCCCTCAACTCGAAAGGTTAATTTTGGATAATGTCATACTATCAGACGCTCTTCCAACAATTATAGATTTATGCAGTCGGCATTTACAAAATATTCAAGTATTGGTATTTCGTTTTTGTATATCTCCCGAAGGTCCTGGAAAAATAAAATATGGTGATGTTTCAAAAATTGAACTTTTAGATGTTAGTTGCTGTGATTTTGGACGTATTAATAAGCTTCCATTTTCAAGAATGCCCAATTTGAAACGGTTGTTTTTAGGGGGTGACTATGTAAACGATTCCTGGTTTGAAAATGGGACTTTTTTTAGCCAGTTACATATATTGGATTTGGCACACACAAAAATCAGTTCCAGGACATTTCAAGCAATACAGAACCATGCACTTAATTTACAAGAGTTATATTTGTGTTTTACAGATTTAAAAGATAATAATTTAAGTTCTAATAATTCAATGTTTCTACACCTAAAGACAATCTGCCTTGTGTATTGTCATGGAGTGACTAGTAATGGCGTTGTTTCTCTCATCCAGTCATGCCAGTCTTTGCAGAATGTGTATATTACCCAAGAAGTGGCTGAGTCTTATGCAGTACATCCTTCTGTTGTTGGCAATAGATACATGTTGGGAATTGTTAAAGGCAGGAAAATCTTTCATAGCCATAATTTTTCTCATAAGTAAAAAGATATTTTAATGCATTTGTGTTAAATAAATTTGTTTTACTGGCAATTGTGTATTTATTCATGCGTTTTATTTTGTCACAATTTATACTATATTTACTGAAATTATTTTAAATTACATTTTGATGATTGTAATGGTCTACCCATTAAGTAATGAGACTGAATTTTTTATGCCAAGCAGAAGTCCAAACGGACAGAGTTTGTGAGCAATACATGCAGCGGGGACTGTCAGCTACAGATTCTAGAAGAAGTCAGTTGGCCTTTGTTATCTAGTCAACCGATTTTACTTGTCACTTATAGCTAATATGGGTTTAAAACTTTACGTAAACTTATATTGATTTAATAGCTTTTCTTTCTACATTTTAATGCTTATAGAACTTCTTTATTTTAAAAGCATTACCTTCATTACCTAGGATATAATGTTAATTGTTTCCTATAACATAAATTAATTTAAAAGAACTGACATTAAATTTAAAGTATTTCATAGATGGCGTTAGCCGTTCCGTAATCAACTATTCTCAGGTCTATCCTTTTTGTAAAAAGGAATCGTCTCCAGTTCAAAGGTATAAATTGTGTTTCGCTAATCAATTGCCGCGCTCTCACTTTTCTGTTTGTTTCTTTAAAGTTATCATTATGATTTTAACCAAAGTTATTTTTAATGATTCACTTAGCTATTTTAAACAAAGTTGGCTCTGAATATTTTTCAACTTAAAGCTGTATTTTTATAAAGTAATTGAATGAAATAGAATTTAAATAAAGAACTGTTGTCAACAACATCTGACTTTTCTATGGATTCAACACAGAGTTTTGTAACAAGTATCTTCCACAGCACATTTACAGTTCCTCTACTGATAGCAGTATAAGTGTATATCAGACCTGTATTGATACAGGCTAAGAGAAGAGGTTACGAACAACCAATGCCATACCTGGATAATGGAAATTTGTTGAATTTAAGAAGAGTCATAAATTTTAGTCCCATTTCAAAGACATTTGTGTTTGTTATGAAGGGGGGCTGATATTTTTTTGAAGATGGCGAGTATGCAAGTACAGATCGATAAGCTTGGAGCTTTAAACTACTCAACTTGGCAAATGGATATTAAATACCTTCTGTTGGAGATGAACGCATGGGATATAGTCACTGGAATTGAGAAGGAACCTGAAATTGATGTCGATAAGGGAATTACAGCAAAGGATGTGAAAGATTTTCATACTAGGAAAAGGATTGCTTTATCCACAATCTATTTAAATATCGGAAAGGACTTTCGAAAAATCATAGAGAACAAAGATAATCCCAAAGATGTATGGGATGTATTAAAGAAACATTTCGAGCCTGATAATAGATCACGGCATATGTTCCTGTTTTCTGAGTTCATGACCTGTAAAGTAAAGCCAGATGAAAAGATAGATTTATTTGCTGCCAGGTTAAATAGAATTGCTGATCAACTGAACGTCCTTGGTCAGCCTGTTGAAGAGGTGTATAAATCATTTCAACTCCTGCGTCATCTCCCAAGCCATTTTGACAGCATAGTGCAAGTTATATTATGTTGGAAGGAGGAAAAGTTTATTTTCAACGATATTCTGATGGAATTAATCGCCGAAGAATCAAGATTAGCCCTGAGAGATTTAGACAAATGTAAAGAACTTTTCGTTGAGACTCAACATATACAGAAAAGTAGACTTCGATGTTTTTGATGTGGGAGCCCAAACCATCTACAAAGGGATTGTCGACAATGCCGAAGAGACTCTAGAAGATATAATCGTCGTGTTCCATCTGTTTCTAGTGTGTCTGATGTCTTCGAATTCAGTTCCGAACGTGCCCAGTCTCCAATTAAGTGAAACAGGAATCGTCGAGGCAAAGGGAAGGAACCACCATCAAACTCTAACAGCGTTAAACAAAAAGGTAAAAAGAATCCTTTCTTGTTTTATATTCAGGCAAATTTGAGTGGTAGTGAAAGCGAAAATAGCTGGTTATTTGATACCGCAGCCTCACACCACTTTTGCCGTGATAAGAGTTTTTTTTATAAATTTAAGTCTTTGAAAGATGAAAAAATGTTTGTTGCTGTAAATGGTGTTACTTTTCCGATAGAGGGAAAGGGAAAATGTAAAGTTAAAGTTTGGCCAAAGGCTGTTTTTCTTTTCTGATGTAATGTATTCCCCTAAACTAAGAAAAAAATCTTATTTCAGGGCCAAAATTGGATGTAAAAGGTGTAAAATTTACTGGTGAAGGTGGTAAGGCGGAGGTGTCCAAAGATGGTCAATATTTATTTACTGCTTTTCTTTGGGATGGTACTTATTATTTGTATCCCAAAATTCCAAGTTTAGTTCCTAAAAAAGTTAAATTTGAAACGTCCCATATATCTAAAGATGATTTCAGAATTTGGCATCGCAGATTTGCGCATGTAAGTCCAGATTTGATAGAAAATACGGCCAAAAATGAAAGTGTTAGAGGTCTTCCCCGGGTTAAATCAGGAAAAAATTTTTGCGAAATATATAAACTTAGTAAACATAGACGTACATCATTTAAATTAATTAACAGGATTAGATCTAAACGTCCCCTCGAGTTGTTGTTTATGGATGTCTGGGGGCCTGTAAGAGAGAAAGGACGAAACGGAGAGAGATATTTTCTTTCAATTATTGACGATTTTTCGCGTAAGGCCACAGTTTTTCCCATAAAGGAAAAATCTGAAGTGTTTGGAATTGTTTGTAATTATGTGATCCGGACGGAGAGATTTCTCGAACGTAAAGTAAAGTACATCCGATCAGATAATGGCGGGGAGTTTAAAAATGATAATTTTAGGATTTTCTGTGAAGGGAGAGGCATTAAACACGAATTTACGGACGTGTACTCTCCTGAACAGAATGGGTCTATTGAGCGATACAATCAGATGATTGCTAACGGCATCAGATCAATTTTAAGTGAAAGTGGCTTAAAACGAAGTTTCTGGCCGGAAGCAGCATTGTATTTTACCTATACTTGGAATCACATTTGTCACAAATCTCAGTCGAAGACGCCATTCGAACTTTATAGTGGGTCTAAGCCATCCGTTAGACACTTAAAACCCTTTGGAGCTATAGCATATATAGGTGTTCCCAAGCAACTTAGGTCGAAACTTGATGCAAAAGCAGAAAGGGGGTTAATGGTTGGTTACGCCTTTAGTACTAAAGGTTACCGGGTTTGGCTACCTGAAGAAAAAAAAATTATTGAAACCATTAATGTTTCTTTCAATGAGGAACTCCCAGATAGTGTCCGGCGCAGTGGAGTCGTGATGGGTTCAAAAGAAATAGGATCTCCTACTTTTGATAAGGAATCTGATGAAGAGTTTGAAGGTGAGGTTGAGAGAACAGGGAAAATCTGAAAGGTTGAGATCCTTAAATGATGTAGAAATGTATTGTAAAAAGCATCATCTTAAATTTGAACCTCATATTTTCTGTTTTAAAGGATCAAATAAATTTAAAGGAGTGGTTTCAGGTCAAGAGGATTGTTCTTGTTCAAATACGGAGAGTTCTGATATTAATAAAGATATATGACTAGATGACATCAAAATACCAACTACCTATAAACAAGTTTTAAAATCTTCACAAAGGAAGTTTTGGGAACAGGCCATGAGGGAAGAATTGAAAACTATGAGAGAAAGGGGAGTTTGGAAACTAGTTAAGTTACCAAGCGATGCTAAACCCTTAGGTTGTAGGTGGGTTTTCCCATTAAAAAAGGATGACAAGGGCAAAATTGTAAGGTATAAGGCCCACATAGTGGCACAAGGTTTATCACAAATAAAGGGGGAAACCTATGATGAAACTTTTTCACCGGTTGTTAATTTTGCCATTATTAGATTTTTCTTTTCCCTTTTAGTCTCCTGTAAAAAATGGACACACCTACAATGCGACGTAAAATGTGCTTATTTATATGCACCTTTGGCCGAAACAATATATATGTCCCAACCTCCAGGATTTGTGGAAAACGAAAATTTAGTATGTAAATTAGAAAAAGCTTTATATGGTTTACATCAGTCTGGTAGAATGTGGTATTTTGAAATAAATAAAATTTTGCATGATATAGGTTTTGTAGAGTTTGAATGGTACAATTGCGTGTATAGTTTTGATGATAACATTATCCTGCTTCTTTATGTAGACGACATAGTAGTTTTCGGTAAAAATGAAAGAGTGGTGGAAAAGGTAGTTAAACTTTTGACTGATTATTTTGATCTTAAGATACTAGGTAAAACCAGAAAGCTATTGGGTGTAGAATTCGAGGAGGGTAGACTATCTAGCAATACAGTAAAAGTTCTGTTATCCGGCATTCAAGTAACCGAAAAACTCAACTAACCGGAAAAATCGTTTATTTTTTTTCCCCCATAAACAGTTGAAAAATTTTTACTACTATTTTAGGAAATTTACTGTTAGCATTCTCAAATTATCTCAGCGACTAATTCGGCGTAAAACAGATCTGTATGTATGTTCATAACAGTGAACGTTATAAAATAAAAATATAGCATAAAGAACTGTCTATAGCTCGTTAGCACAGAATAACTTCATGTTGCGTCATAGTCCACGATAGTCCGCCGCGCCGGCTGTTTTTCCTTCGGAAAGAGAGAAGGAGGGGGTAAATAATGAAGACAAGAGAAGACAGGCTTGATCTTTCTTTTCTGCTCTTGGCGAAACTAGATGGGGAGGGGGGGAGACGTGATAAACGGTAGAAAGCTACATCTTTTCCGAAAACTGAACTGCTAAGTGAGGAAGCCAGGAGCATGAAGGAAAACTGTTTTCTAAGAATTGGGATGGGGATATGGTCATTTCAGATATCGTATTCCCCCCCCCCCCAGATGCACAGTAGCCCCCCCCCCCCCTCCCTGGAGTTACTAGAAAATTCCATCTGTCCCGCCTATTTGGGCCTACACATTCAATTTGACCAGTTAGAATTTGACTTAAATCCCGCTGATCCTTTTTTTTTTTTTTTTTCGTTTTGGCACATTTTTACTGCCATTCACTTGTGCTTAATCAGCTAGCCTAGTAAATTGCTCTCAACCTTTATTAATCGTGTTCTGTCATATTTTTTGTCAAATTAAAAAATGGCAGATCAGTCAAATCCTAATAAAAGGAAACGAGTTGTTTTAACCATAACTCAGAAGCTAGACATTATTAGACATTTAGAAAGAGGGGAAAATAAACAACAATTGATGCGTATATTCAACATTGGATCCTCAACGATTTACGATATTAAATTGCAGAAAGAAAAGTTGATGGCATTCGCTTCCTCTGCAGAGTCAAGCAAAGCAACGGATGAAAGGAAAACACTGCAGCAACCTCAGCATGAAAAACTGGATAAAAGTTTATATCAGTGGTTTCTATTAAAACGAGAAGGAGTTCCTATTTCGAGATTTTTCAGAAAAATTAAATATTGCGACAGAATGCAAGTTTTCAGATGGGTGGCTTTCTTGCTTCAAAAAACGCCATGGAATTAAAAAAATTGACATATCTGGAGAACGAAAATCAGCAGATAACGAAAGTGCAGAGGAATATTCTACTTTTTTTGAAGATTTTATTAAAAAAAATAATATTGATCTAAACCACATCTATAATGCTGATGAAACCGGAATCTTTTTCCGTTGCCTTCCGACCTCAACATTAGCTGGTCCTAATGAAACGTCAGCAGATGGCTTTAAGAAAAACAAAGCCAGACTAACGATTCTGACTTGCGCTAATGCAACTGGCTCCCATAAATTAAAACTGTTAGTAATAGGAAAGTCGAAGAATCCAAGAGCACTTACAGGAATTAAACATCTCCCTGTAGTTTACACCAATCAAAAAAGTGCTTGGATGGATAAAGATATTTTTACCTACTGGTTTAAAAGAGTTTTTGTGCCATCTGTAATTAGCGAGCTTGAAGCTAAGGGAAAAAAACTAGAAGAAAATAAAATAATTCTTCTAATTGACAACTGCCGAGCGCATCCCAGCAAGGAAGAATTGAATATATTTATTTCAATATTTCAGTGATGTTTCTCTCCCCCAATGTAACTTCTCTGATACAACCTATGGATCAAGAGATCATACAAAACGTAAAAATGATTTATCGAAAACATTTCATGCATAAGCTCGTAAATGCACAGACAACAGTGTCAGAATTTCAATCAGCTTTCACAATAAAAAATGCCATTTATGATCTTGCCAGTGCATGGAATGCCGTGAAACCGAAAACTCTTCGAAGGGGATGGAGAAAATTATTTTTTACAATAAACTTTTGTTCGGATTCATCAGATGAAGAATTCGAAGGATTTAAACACAAGAAAAGGAACGAATTACATGAAATTATGGAAACATTAAAAAATGGGCCTAATACTAACTTATCTCTATCGCAACTGGAAATGCCAGAAATCGAAAATTGGATAGCTATAGAGAAAAATATTCCTGTCACCGAAACTTTAACAGAAGAGCAGTTAATTAAAAAATGACAGCTCCAGAGGAAGAAACAAATGATAGTTCCTCAGAATCCGAAAATGAAATCGAGGAGAAAATTTTGTGGAGTGAAGCTGAGAAAAGTTTATCTACTTTTTTAAAGTTTTGTGAAAAAAATTCGCAGTATTCGGCTCAAGAAGTTTTAGAACTGCATCTCATAAAAGAACACTTCATGAAAAAAAGAGAACTTTCTTTCAAACAGACGGACATCAGACATGTGTTTCGTAGTATTCCTGGCACATCGAAAGAAACGCAATCAAACGCACAGTAACTGCTGAGAAATTATATCCCAAACTTTTTTTTTTCTTTATTTACTCAAGAACAAGAAATTATTATTTTAAAAGAATAATATAATTTAATAATAATAATAATAATAATAAGAGTTATTTGATCGACTTCCTAATGGCAGGAAAATAGTCTAAAAATCCTTTTCCTGCTTCATTGTTACGTCGATGCCCCCCCCCCCCCCCCATTCTTTCATGACAGATTTTGTAGTGCTCAACTATCCAGACTTTTCAAGTATCCGGCAATCGGCGTTTCTTGAGCCTGCTGGTTAGTTGAGGTTTTACTGTACATCAAATTCCATATATTGATGAGATTTGTCAAAAATTTAAAAAGTTTAAGTTCCCTATCACTTCACTCCCAATAAGCAAAGGTGTAGTTTATTCAAAAACCCAATCCCCTCAATCCGATAACGAAATATTTGAAATGTCTAAAATTCCATACAGAAGTGTTTTAGGATGTTTGTCGTTCCTATCTAATAGAACCAGGCCCGATATTGCTTATGCAGTAAATATATTTAGCCAATTTCAAAATAACCCTGGATTAGTACATTGAAATGGATTATTAAAGCTGTTGGGATATGTTTGTTTTACTAAATCTTTAAAATTGAATTTGAATTGTAAAAATGTACATGTAATTGCATATTCAGACGCCGATTTTCCCACAAACAGGGATGGCAGAACTTCAATGGGAGGTCAGTTATTACTATTAGTTAAATCACCAATAATGTGGAGGTCCTTTAAGGAAAAATGTATAAGTTTATCGACCATGGAATCGGAATTTATTGCGATGACAGAAGCTGCAAGAGAGCTCCTATGGTTCGATAGAATAATGGACAAAGGATAATTTGTGATAGAAAGGAAAAAGCTTTATTATTGGTTGATAATCAGGCCACCATTAGTTTTGTCAAATCCCCCATTAAAAACCACAGAACGAAGTACATAGGTGTAAAGTTATTTTTTATTAGAGATTTGGTATATAAAAATATTTTTGAAGTAAAGTATGTTAAAAGTAAAGAAAATTACGCGGACATCTTCACCAAGCCCCTTAGTAAATTTGAATTATCAGGGTTTAAATTGAAGGTTTTCTTGGATTGTTAAATTTGTTGTTAAATTTTGTTAAATACCCCTCATTGCATTAAAGTGTATTTATATAATATTTATTGTACTAGATAGTCCAGCTTCTGTATAAAAGATATATTTTAAAGTTTTGACAATATAAGGTTATGTATAAGATCAATTTTATATGTGTAAAAATTGAATTTAGTTTAGCCTTGTGAACCAATTTAAAATCCCGCTGCAATGCAATAAGTGCCCTTTGCCCTTCCATTCTCCGGGACTTCAGCGGCCTTTCGTAACGTCTCGTGAAAGGGGAAAATGTAATCTGGCCAGAGAGTCTACAGGGGATAGTGTCGGACGAAGGTGTAACTGTTGCAGGAAGGCCCCTTTTGCGGGCATGTTAAAGTTTAATTCAGTAAGTCCTTCTTTTTAACATTGGAAATGCCACTTTAGTATCCCGGTTCACTTGGTGAAACTTAAATATAATGGTTTAATTATATATGAAGTCGACTTCATTACGTTAACATTGTTGTAAGTTTATTGAGATTAACCATGAACTTTATTCATGTAAGATTTTTGAGCTAAATTTGAAATGAAAGTTTAATCTTGTTTCAGTTATTGAAATAGAAATCTGAATGCGTAATTTGAATTATTGACATGTAAAAAAAATCTGCATTTATTATATACAGTAGCAATATGAAATTATGAGTTACTTAAACATTTATAGAGTATATTATGTGTTATGAAAGAGAATGGAATCATGGGCCCATGTATGATGAAGGATGAAAGATGATGGATGAATGTGATAATTACCGTATGGGGCATTCCACGTCAAATCAGGCAGTAAAGTATCAATATGTAACCCACCATCACAGATTTTAATGAAACTGCGTGTGTTTGTTCTTACTATTAAGATATGATCACCAGTAATTTTTTTTGCTCCTTGGTGAAATAGTTTCTGAGAAAAAAATTGTCAAAATTTTGAAAAATTGCCGTCAGTTGGCATTCTTGATAGCTCGGTTTTCAAATGTAGCATGTCATATATATAATCATATTTCAATATCTACTCTACAAATCATCTTCAAATAATTTATGCACAATATTTAGGGTACGCAGCTTATGAAAAAAATATATTGTTGCGCTTATAACATTTTAAGTGTGTCTAAAAAAATATTTAAACTTTGAAGTCGTGAATTTTTTATGAAAAATAATGCATTAACAAAAAAAGCATTATCAACAAAAGGCGGTATTTTTATTAAATTTATTTTTTATGGGAGATATACTTAAAGGTGTCCTTTACCTGATTCTGAAATAAAAATAGTGGGATTTTGGGTGTTTTTGGTAGTATTTCCTATTTAAAAATATTTTGAGGTGCATTTCATACCAAATCAAGCAGAGTCATTCCATGTCAGTTCCCCTAAGCCATTTAATCACTGTCACAAATTTCAATGAAATTGGGTTTGTTTATAGCTTATTTTAAGACGTAATCACCTTTATTTTTCTTGATCCTAAGTAAAATATTTTTTAAGATAAAAAATATCAAAATTTTGAAAAATTGTTTTAAATTTTTTTAATGACAGTTCGATATTTAAAGACTGCATTAAAAAAAAAAAAAAAAAGTCATTTCAATATAAAATCACTAAATGGGTTTCAAATAATGTATATGTGACAAATAATGTAGGCTGATTATTATTTCTTGTTTTTTATCATGTTTAAACACTAAGAGTGTCTTTTATCTTATGAATTTCTAAAATCAAGAATTTTGTCAAAAATAATGTGTTAATCAAAAATTTATTATTAACCGAAAGCAGGGTGTTATTGCTTTTTTTTAATTGTACGTAAAAATATCTTTTAAATGGTTATAAAATAAAAATAGTGAACATATGAGAAAAAATTATCAAAATTTTGGAAAAATGCCGCGAGTTGCCATTAATGATTGTTCAATTTTCAAAGGCCTCATTTTATATATAAAATCATATTTCAATAACTAATAAAGAAATCTTCTTCGAATAATTTAAGCAAGGTAAATAAAGTATGTAGATTATGAAAAAAATATTGCTGTAATGTTAAAAAATATTTAAATGTGTCTAAAAAATTGTATAATCTTTGAAATCAAAAATATTTTACAAAAAATAATGAAATTATTAAAAAATCTTTATCAATCAGAGGCGGAGTTTCTATGACTAATTTTTTTAATTTTAAATTGTACATAATACTACATTATAACTGGATCTGAAATAAAAATAGTGGGATTTTGGTTGGTTTTAGTAGTATTTAAATCATATTTAAAATTATCAATATTTTCAAATGTAAAACCTATCCAATGTATCATCCCTGGAAATATTTTTATTTATACATTTATTTTATTTTTCAAATTATCTTTTATGTTCGTTTCTTAAGGAAAAAAATAAACAATATTGTTTTTTAGTAAAACTTCTAGGGCGAAGAGCAATTATCCCTTTCCAAAAAAGAGAAAAATCACTAGCTCCTCACCGCCCAATAGAAATTTTCAAAATGACAATCCTAATCTTTAAACTCATATTTGGCTGTTAATATTGAACATTTAGCATTGAGCTGCTAATATTGAAAAAAAAAATACCAAATTTCACTCTTTTGAAGAAAATTTTGACGTATTGTGCTTTAAATATATGCAAAAAATGCATAATTCATTATATTTATATCTTTCAAATAACTATATCTAAAAAAATATTTAAAACTTAATGAGTTGCACTTTTGTAACTTTATTCCGTTTCTAATGATATGTACCGTAATTTCGGGTGTATAGCCCGCAGATCAAACAATTCAGTTTGGACCCAGAAATTTTATTCAGTATTTGAAGACCAATATTTACTGTGATCTAAAAAGTTACATTTTATTTTTAAAAATTTCTGGGTCGAAACACGATTGTTTGATCAGCGGGCTATACACCGGAAATTACGGTAATTTGATTTATTTCATCACAGTATTGCTGAAAGATGGATTTTCAACATATATATGTGTGTATATATATCCCTGTTCTCAAACAAATTATTTAAAAATTTATTCATTTATGTTTAATAAAGCATATATATATTGTTTATACACTTATAGAAAATACATATAGTAAATTTTATGATATTATGTCAATAATGTCTAAAAGTAAAGAACTTATCTAATAGTATGTAACGAAATGACAACAAAATTTTATAATTGTTTTACTTAATTTGGATGAATGAAAAAAGCTTACATGTTTATATTTTATTGAAGTACAGGTGAAAATGTCACAAAGACATTCCTACCTCAACAACCACTGAGTATGTCACATTCACACTACAGATGATTTTTTTTCTTTTTGATCTTTCGGGTTTGATTTCAGATGGTAATGAATTAATTAGTTTTGTTAGAAGTGTCATTGCAGTCAGCATATTAGGCTCACTATTTTTTTTTATATAATTTGTTTTGATTGACTCGATGAACAACAATATATAAAAGGGACCATTTCATGACTTTTCAATTAAAAGCTGATTTATAAATTCATCATGTTGTTTAGTTATTATTATCGTCTTAAGATAATAAGTTGATATTAAAATTTTTAAATGCAGTTTATTTATTATTTGAACAGTTGAAAGTATTTTTCAATAAGAGTGCGGGCTGTTGATTTTAAGTCGGCTGTTGAGCAATGTAGTGTTGGTAAAGGAACTGGTACTATTTAATTTAATTTTTATTGCTGTAAATAATATTTGTTATTTTATTATTGTATGTATTATATTTAAGCAAGAGTAGAAATACACGATATCGTAGTCATTTTAGTACATCTTAGCATGAAAAGCTTCAATATTTATCATTAAACATTCACATTTTATGAAAATTTTGTTAAAATTGCTCTCATTTTCACTATTTTTATTTTATAACTATTTGAAAGATATTTTTACGTACAATTAAAAAAAGTAATAACAGCCTGCCTTCGGTTAATAATAAATTTTTGATTAACACATTATTTTTCACAAAATTCTTGATTTTAAGAATTCACAAGATTAAACACACTCTTAGCATTTAAACATGACAAACAACAATAAATAATAATCTGCCTACATTATTTATCACATATACATTATTTGAAACTTATTTAGTGATTTTATATTGAAATGACTTTTTTTTTATGCAGTCTTTGAATAGATCTGTCATTAAAAACATTTTTAAAAAATTTCAAAATTTAGATATTTTTTTTTTAATCTTAAAAAATATTTTACTTGTAATCACCTTTAATTTCCTTGATCCTGTCTTAAAATGAGCTATAAACATACCCAGTTTCATTGAAATTTGTGACAGTGAATTAAATGTCTTAGGCGAACTGACATGGAATGACTCTGCTTGATTTGATTTGAAATACGCCTCAAAATATTTTTAAATATGAAATACTACTAAACACACCCAAAATCCCACTACTTTTATTTCAGAATCAGGTAAAGGACACCTTTAAGTATATCCCCCACAAAAAATAAATTTAATAAAAATACCGCCTTTTGTTAATAATGCTATTTTAGTTAATGCATTATTTTTCATAAAAAAATCACGACTTCAAAGATTAAACATTTTTTTAGACACACTTAAAATGTTATATAAGCGTAACAGTATTTTTTTTCATAAAATACGTACTCTATATATTATGCATAAATTATTTGAAGATGATTTGTGGAATAGATATTGAAATATGATCATATTTATGTCATGCTACATTTGAAAATCGAGCAGTCAAGAATGCCAACTGATGGCAGTTTTTCAAAATTTTGACAATTTTTTTCTCAGAAACTATTTGACCAAGAAGTAAAAAAAAAATACTGGGAATCATATCTTAATAAAAGGAACAAACACACGCAGTTTCATCAAAATCTGTGATGGTGGGTTACATGCCTGCCTGAACTGACATGGAATGACCCGTATTTTCGGGTGTATAGCCCGCGGGTTATACAAGATAAAAACATTTGGAACAACCGCTGCGGCTTATACACGGTGCGGACTATACAAAGATTTTTTTTTAAAAAAAGAAACGGAAATGCGAAAATACGAAAATTTTTCTGTAATTTTTAAACCCGAAAAAATTTCAAAAATCGTCGAAATTTGTAAATTTTTTTCGCTATGCCGTGAAATTTAAAGAATTTTCCCGTGTTTGTAATGTTTTTTTACTGTTTAAATGCTATTATTATTTATTTCTGTCTTTGGAAATAGAGATATTATTGGTTTGTTTATGACGGACTCGGAAACTTCCGATTTTGAAGGATTTTCCGATTCCAGTGATTAAAATAAATATTTTTGAGCAAATTACTGTGTGCCTTTTTGTACAGTAGTTTTATATTACTTATAGTAATTATTGTTTAAAATAATAATACATATTTTCTAGAAGGTAAAATGCCATTAATGGCTCCAGTTGTATATTACATCCAGTTCTCTAAAAGTTACTGTTGTGATAATTTACCTATTATCTGCTGCTGCAATTCAAAAAATTAAACTGAGATAAATGGTATTTAATGTTTGCCAGAAATGTATGCAATTAGCACAACAATTACATTTACTTTTTGACATGAAAAAAAAAATATTGTGGAAAAATTTGTGTATTGTGTTGCTTATGATAGCTAATTATGTACGAAATGGGCCCGGAGAGGCGGAGATGCCCTCCGTGGGGGTCTTTCTAACGGAACCTAACCCGTATTTACGCACAAAAATCCAAGTTTAGAAGAAAACTCCGAACGATTAGGCTGACGGGCGCGATTGGGTTCGAACCCAGGACCTCCCGTCTACCAGCTTTTGAGAGCAGAACCTCTCGGCCACTGGTGGGGCGTAGAAAAACGAAAATATTTCTTGAATTACCTCTGAAAATAATTTTGTTATTTTTAAAGGAAAAAAAAGGGGGGGCTTTTTTCCAGATTAAAAATAATGATAATAATAAATAAAAAAAAAAAAAAGATTTTAGTACCGTAATTTACGGAAGAAACGCCGCGGCGTTTACGTGTTTTAAATTGAAATTTCAAGCGAAGCGGCGTTTCTAGTGATGCGGCGTTTACGCACAATTAATTTTTTTTTTTCACTCCCAAAAATTCAGATACCAAAGATGAGACATTTCATATTAATGAGATTTTAAAATAATGTGGGTGATCCGAAATTTTTAGACCCAGGCGATCGAAATATATTGGCCCTGCCTGGGCTAAACTTGAACCATTTATGCTAAAAATTTGGCCCACCCAGCCAAGAAAAATCAATTAAATCAAGCCAGGATCCTATAAATAAAATTATTTAAGATATATTTTTTACATACTCATGCGAACATTTTGCAGCTTAAACTAGTATGTCCACAATCTATGAAATATGGAATGGCAACATTATTGATTACTTAGAGAAATTCATTTAAATAATAACTCATTAGAAATATAATGTAGTTTAAAATGGAAGAAAAATATTTAAGAAAAAATAATTTTGAAGTTCTAGAAAGATTTTTTAAAATATATTTCTCTATAATTTAAAAAAATGAAATACATTTCAAAAGATTTCGTCGAACAAAGGAAAAATTTCACTGTTATTTTCGCAAAAACCTGCCGGTTTAACATGTCCCCGAAAAAAAAAAAAAAAAGTAGTTCTCCAGTCCCGGCCCGGAGCGGCCGCAGATAAAAATTAAGCTTGATCGCGGTCCGGCCCGAGTCTAATAAAAAGAGATTAACCAGGTCCATGCCGATCTCTAATGTGTACGTTTTAAGTGAAAATCCTATAAAAATGATTTAAAACAATATTCATAGGATACATAAAACAAATTAGTGGATATAATTTTTTTTAAATGCTTAATATTCCATATTTTCTAAGAAAATAATCTATTTGTAAAAAATGTATTTTTCTAGAAAAAATACATTTCCCCCCCTCTATCCATAACAAAACAATAGCAGGTAAAATCAGATTACAAGATCAAATGTTGGACTCTACTCTGAACCTGAACTGCAAGGTCCGGATTGTATCCTATCCGAATCCGAAAATTCTATTTAAAGTCAACTCGAGACCCGACAAAAACAAATTTTGTCAACCGAAATATTAAAACCAGAAACTAAAATGAAGGAAAATTAATCCATATTTTAATGCATTTACAGAAAAGTAGTCTATAATTATGTTTTTCTTGTATCAAATTATTTCGGCTTTTACCATTTTAACAAATATTCAGCATCATCTTTTGGAGAGGAAAAAAAGTTAACTCGAACGAATCAAATTCCAAACCGACCCACGTCAAAAGAAAGAAAGAAAAAATCCCGCCAACCCGACCCGAACTTTAGTCGGTTTCGGGTACTATCCAATTACCCGACCCAATGCAGGATTCAATTCTGTACCAAGTGATTGAAATAAATATAAAATATAACTTTTAAATGTTCATGCAAGAAGTATTTTTAAAACATCTACAATAACGCCAAATATTCTCAAAGACGACCATAAAATAAATCAGATTAAATTGCATTGTTAAATCATCTTGTATATAAGAAACAGCACAGTGATGGTAAGTATTTTTTTTTCTTCTTGGTAATCACTTCGTGTATAAATGCTTTTAAAGCAAAATCTTCTAATTGAAATCTATATTTATTTCTTCGAGAGATTCTGACAGCTAAAAAGTTCCAAACAGAGCGATAGAAGGGGGATAAAAAAGGAAAATAGCTTTAGGATCGCGCGTGATATCTTTTCGTAGTGGTTAGCATGAATCATATAATGTTTATAATCCTTATCGCTCCACGTGCAAAGAAATAATAAAAGTAGGTCATGAAATTTCTTGCAAATTGATTGGAATTAAATAAAACCGATTCGAATTAAATAAAAAGTTTTGTTTTGTTTCTGATAACCTTATTATAAAACAAGCATACACACATAAATAACGGCTGCATTCACTATAAGTCATTTTTAATTTTAAATGTATAAAACTATTGCCGCATTTATTAATACTTAACGATGTCGAACAGCGTTTTTCAGTTTTTGATAAGGGAAAAAACATTTAGAAAATGCTGAAAGTTGATTTTTTAACTGAATTTCCAGATGAGACAGCTCGGGAAAGGTCATCATCAAATAGCAATCGCTTATAACTTAAGATATAATGCATTTATCGAAAATGGAAAAACGCATTCGATTTCAAATCACTTTGATAGATATGCCAGCAGATTCCATGCTTTTCCGTTTAAAATTCTCGATGAATTATTGTGCGAGGTTTCTTTTTAATATCCCCCCCTCTTAAAAAAATCCAAAACATCTGCATTCCCGATCTACAGATTCTTTTAGAAATGATTAAAATGAGAATTTTTATATCTTATTCAATTGACGAAAAGGGATGTGATAACGTTATTTTATTTGTTCATAGCGCTAAATATTAAAAATAATACGTTTATTATCTATTTGTAAATAATTTTAATATCTGGCACTGTGAAAATAAATGTCATTTTTGCACGTCATCATTTTATTGTCGGTCGAGCACGCTATTTAAGATACTTAATTAAAGTTGAGATTGCTAACGCCCAATCGTTCTCATGACGCTCTTTAGTGTATAGAAAAGTTTACTCAATTTTAACGGGATTTTTTCTTTTAAATGTTATTTATAATGAATTATTAATTTTGAATATCGTACTTATATTATTTATATCAAATTAATAATTTCATATTTCCAGAGCTCCCACTCAACTTGTGTAGTAAAAAAGGGGACCAAAAGGGAGCACATATTTTGTAAAAAAAGAGATCAAAAGGAAACTATTTTCGCAAATCATAAAATAAAATAAGCAAGGAAACCCTCCTTTCCTTCAATTGTCACTAATTAATAAATGTTCAAAGTATAATTTGTTATAAAGAAAACGCTTGCTCCGATTCAAATTCTGAAATTCATTATCTTAAAGCCATTGTTATTGGTAGAGGTTACAAACCTTCTACACTGTAAAAAATAAACACCAAAACGGAACAGCCCTAAATTAGCCTTGTGTCCAATTTAGGCTTAAAAGACCATAAAGAATCCAAAACATAGAAAATCATATCCATTTCAAGTCCTTCAGCAAACGTCACTCCAAAATAGATAGCCCTTATCACTGAAGTAGATCATACTCGTTTCTCGAACTCCATGGTACCTGATTCAGCTAAACTCTACTACCCGTTTTGAGTTTGAAGAAATGGCAACGACTTCTCCGCGCCATATTGAAATTTTGTTCGCACGTTGCTCGCACGCTGATTTCTTAGCTGAGAATTTTGTGGCTACATCAATTTCTTTTCCGGCTGAAACTGCACCTTTTTATCAGTAAGTTTCATTACTAGATATATTAAGGTATTTATTTATATGTATTTTATTTATCTGTGTTTAATTTATCTGTATATTATCGTAAAGAAATCGGGATTGTTTACTTTTGTATGCCTAACTTAGTACGTGTGAAATTTATTCTATTTCTGATTGACTTTTATTTCGCAAGTGTTTAAATTTTTATTCATCTTATAATTCAGCCAAAATGTTTCATTGCGATTTTTGCAGTGATAAATTTAATAGTGAAACATTGTTACACGTGCATTTGAAGGATTTTCATAAACATGATTCTGGGTTTTACGTTAGTTGTAATATTAATGATTGCCCTGATACTTTCAAGAATTTTAATGCACTGTATGTGCACAGGCACAGAAGACACAAAAATATTCAAGGTAGTAAGCATGCTCCTAAAGCCATGATTTCTGAATTTACTTCTATTGATGAAGTCAATGTTCCATTTGATAGTCCTGTGCCTGAAAAAATTTCAGATGAAAATGAAACCCTTCTTGGTAAATTTATTTTAAATTTAAGGGCAAGCACTAATATTTCTAACACAAAATTAAATGAAATTCTGTGTCAAATGCAGGAGTTTGTCGAAAACTCGGTACGCTGTACATTGGATCAAGTAAACAACATTTTAGAAACAAAAAATGTCCAAGTGCAGTTGCCTAATCTGTTAAATTTTGATGAAGTAATTCAAAATTCAGTAATATCCTTTAAGAAATTGAATACCACATATAAACAAGATAATTTCTTTGAAAAAAAATTTAATGTAACAGTCCCCAAAACAATCGATCTTTCTAGAGATATCGTTTCAAGTAGCAGAGATGAACAAAACAATAGGAATTATAAAATCCAAGATAAAATGATGATCTATATTCCTTTAAAAGGAATCATTTCTAATTTAATAACAAATGAGTATGTAAAAGAGATGGTGGCTGAGGGTCTCTATTCTAATGATATCAGCACTTTGAAATCATTCAACAATGGCTCATTATTTAAGAATTGTGATTTTTTTTTACAAAAGCCAGATGCACTTCAATTTATATTGTATTACGATGAGCTAGAAGTGTGCAATCCTTTAGGCTCGAAAGCAGGATTGCAAAAATTGGGAATGTTTTATATGATTTTGGGTAATATTCCTCCAAAATATCGATCCTGTTTAAAAATGATAAATTTGCTAGCCATCGTAAAAGCATCTTATGTGAAAACATATGGTATGGATAAAATACTTGAGCCCATTGTTGATGATTTGAAAGATTTCGAAAATGGTGTTCAAATCAATTCAGAAGTTGTATTCGGGAAGCTAATTGCACTCACTGGGGATAATCTTGGTGTTCACAGTGTAGCTGGCCTAAAAGAAGGTTTTACAGCTCACCATTGCTGCAGGTACTGTATGGCGACTATACAAGAAGTTCGCAAAGTCTGTGATGAAATTTCTGTTGAACTTAGAACCGTTACTGTTCATGAACAGCAAGTTCAAGAACTAGAATCGGCTTTTGGATCCGAGAGATCCAATATAAGCAAATCTTATGGAATCAACAGAGAATCAATATTAAATAATCTAGAGTATTATCACGTAATTGATGGCATTCCGCCTGATATCATGCATGATATTTTGGAAGGTGTTTTGCCATTAACTCTTAGATTACTTCTGACAAAAATTTGCGTTGACGAGAAAATAATATCATTACAAGAGTTGAATGGAAAAATCACAGACTTTGATTATGGCTATACTGAGCTGTTAAGCAAACCTTCACCCATCAAAATACAGCATCTGCAAACAAACTTAAATCAAAATGCTTCTCAGATGTGGCTACTTGCATTTATGTTACCCTTAATAATTGGCAACAAAGTTTCAATAAACTGTCCTTATTGGGACAATTATACGCTTCTTTTAGAAGTATGCAGTATAGTATTTTCACCTTGTATAAATGTAAATATGATAGAATTTTTAAGACTTTGTATTGAGGAGTATTTAGATACTTTTCAAACATTATATGATAAACCTCTCATTCCTAAACAACATTTTATGATCCATTATCCTCAATTAATTGTAAAGTTTGGGCCATTAATACATTTCTGGTCAATGAGAATGGAAGGTAAACATCATTACTTCAAATCGCTGGTACATGCAATGAGAAATTTTAAAAATACTAGTCTTTCTTTGGCTCGAAAACACCAGTTATATCAGGCGTACATTTTAAATGGTTCTTTATATAATAATATAGAATTTGGCCCAGCAGAAAAGGGTAATGCTCAAAGTTTTCCATTTTTTAATTTGCTGCCAGAAAATTTTTATGTTGTACCTTGGGTTTGTATTGATGGCATGAAATACATATCTAAAAAGTGTTTTATTATGTCAAATTGTAATAATTTTATGAAAGTTCATACTATTATATCACAGAACAAAAAACCACTTTTTGTTTGTTTAAAAAGCCAAATTGTTGAGAAAGATGCTCATGTATGTTCGTATCTCACAGAATTGAGTAATGACTTTATTATAGTTGATCCTATGAAATTGGAAGTGAAGAATATCTTCCACATGCATCTTGTTGGGTCAAAATCTTATATTTTGATGAAACAAGCATTTATTTCTCCTTATTAAAAATATGCTGTAATAACTTGTGTATATATTTATCTATATGTGTCTGAGTATATTTGTTTTTCTACTTCACCGGTAGCAGGTATGGAGAAAGTGCAACCCCGACTTATCTCGGGGCTACTGTTATAGATGTTAACCCATGGGGAGGGAGGGGGGATATATTATGTCCCACCTCATTTTAATAAAGATTTGCACAAGAAACATAATTAAATTTTACTTTTATAGTTTTGGTAGAAAAATGTTGTTAAATTGATTTCCCTTTTTTGAATTAAAATTGGTACATTATTTGAAATTCTTACTGAAAATGTCATTATTAATGTGTGTGTTAGTAATGTCATTAACATATTATTAAACGTGTTTATTAACATTTAAAGCTAAGGAAATTGCCCTAATGCATTTTGGAGAATTCTGCACAATGTGATTATTGTATCCAGTGATTTGTTTGTTTGCATTGATGCAAAGTATTTATAGATGTATTATTAGTGTTGACTCTTCAAAAAAAAGGGGGGGGGGAGCGCCGGGAATTTTTATAAAAGGGCACTCTTACAGCCTTTAAAAAAACATTTTGGGCTGGTTTGTTCAGAGTACTCTTTTATCAGTAAAATTTTGCTATATTTTTCTGCAACCAATCATCAAATTTCGCGATATCTTCTCGCAACAGATTTGACTAATTCCTCGATTTTTGATTTTTTCTGTCAGACTGATGAATCTTTTTTTTTCCCCTACAACTAAATGACAACTTTTTTCCCTCTTGCAATCCATTGTCCAATTCTGTGATATTTTCCTTCGACCAATTGGTGAATTTTGAGAGGGGGGGGGGGGGGGAGATTCCCTTGTTTTATTCTCCCATGCAACTTGACTGTCGAATTTCACATTTTTCTTGCAACAGATTCACGGATTTAGGCCATGGAGGGACTACTTTCTCGCGGCTGAATGAAGAATTACGCAATTTTAGAGATTGCTGTATTCATTGATATATATTTTTTTCATGAATGTGAAGTTTAAACATGAATTAGTAGCTGCGGCTGTAAATAAGTATCATTGTTGTACAATGGTGTTGCTGTGTTCAGCGTTTTTTCCCTTTTGTCTTCATGAGCATGATGTATTTATTAGTGACTGCGTCTTTAAGAATTTTTTGCATTCATGAGATTGCTATAGACCAGGGAAGATTCTGACCTGAATTTTCCAAAAATTTGAAAAATTAAAAATCGTTCATCAGTCTGAAAATTTGGACATAAAAAAAATTCACAGGTGAGCAAGTGGAAGGAGTCAAAATATTGAAGATACTGTGATGTCCTTAAAATCCACATGCATCCAGTTGAAAAAAGGAATAAATTACTTGAAATGCATGTGGAATCAAAGCTGATGAATATATTTTGCAGAATGAAATTGTATTTTTCATGAAAAATTAATCTAACTGAAGAGCACATGGTGAGAAGGCCAAATATTGAAAATACAGGAAAGTCATTGAAATCTGCTTGCATCCGGTGGGAAAAAGCATTAACCAATTTGCTAATTAGATATAATCAAAATAGAAATGCCTATTTCTATGAAAAAAGCTGTATTTCACTTGGCAAACCTGACAATGACAATTTTTTAATCGCCACTTTTACAACTTTAACTGCCATGTGGCGAGTGGCAACCACTAATTTTCACCTGTATCATGTAACCTTTAAGAGAATTTGCTGTGAATTTCAGCAGAGTTCATTCTAGGCGTTTTTCGCAGTGCGAGCCACCCTGCCTGCCCTTCTTTACAAAATTTGACGCCCCAATGCCCCCACTGTCCGAAATCCCCACAGCGCGAGCCCTATCACTCGGAAAATCGTCTGAGGGAAAAATAGCGTCCTTTAACTTAATTTCATCGCTTATTTCAAGCAAATTCTAAACTATTTGTAAACATTATATAACGTCCTAGCCCCATTTTGCTCCTAATCTGTTCCTTTTCACTCCCCCTCCACCCAAACATTCTCATACAGACACCAATTATTTTCAGTAAAATTCCAGCACCGACGCAGTCATAAATATCTCTCTCCGTCTCCATACCCCGTTTCTTGGCTACCATGAAAATTCAGCCGAATTAAGAAAAAAACCCGGAAAGGTCCTTTGAAATTGCTGTTTTTTTCTGCGATTCTCTGGCGAAATTAGTTTTTTTTCGGCAAACATTTCCCAAAATTTGCGATATAGTTTGTCCAAATTTTCGGGTTTATGACATTTTTCTTTTTTTTTTTTTTTGGAAAAGAATCACACCTGCACTGCAAAGTGTCATGAATGGGGTAAAAGGGCAGTAGCAAAGACTTTTTAGAGGGGTGGAGGAGAGTTATTAGTTGATTATTTATCATTACACTAATATTCTCTTTTTGCCAGTGCGGGCCGCCCTGCCTGCCCCCCTTTACAAAATTTGACGCCCCGATGCCCCCACTGTCCGAAATCCCTGCCCCGCGAGCCCTATTACTCGGAAAATCGTCAGAGGGAAAAATAGTGCCCTTTAACTTAATTTCATCACTTATTTCAAACAAATTCTAAACTATTTGTAAACATTATATAACATCCTAGCCCCATTTTGCTCCTAATTTCCTTTTCACCCCCCCTCCACCTAAGCATCCTCATACAGACACCAATTATTTTCAGTAAAATTCCAGCACCGACGCAGTCATAAATTTCTCTGTCTCTATACCCCGTTTATTGGGTACCGTGAAAATTCAGCCGAATTAAGAAAAAACTGGGAAAGGTCCTTTGACGAAATTGTTTTTTTCCCTTTGGCGAAATTAATTTTTTTCGGCGAATATTTCTCAAAATTTACGATATAGTTTGTCCAAATTTTCGGATTCAGATTTTTTTTTCCTTTTTTGAAAAGAATCACCCCTGCACTGCAAAGTGTCATGAATGGGGTAAAGGGGTAGTAGCAAAAACTTTTTAGGGTGTTGGGGTCAGGGGGGGGGGGGGAAGAGTTATTAGTTGATTATTTATCATTACATTAATGTGCCCTTTTTTTCTCTAAAGTAAGTGCCCTTTTATGGCAAAGTGCACCCTGCCTGCCCTTGATCTTAGGATGAACTCTGATTTCAGAAAATATTTTACTCAGAATCCCCTCTGCTATAGACCGTAGGCTGAGCCATTATCTGAAAGTTGGCAAATTTGAATTCAAACTATTCAATGTTTACTAGCGGCAGACTTAAAATGTAAAACTGTCTGCAAATTCAAATAATTTCTTTAAATTTTTCTGCAAAAAAACGCCGCGTCCCTCCCGAGTTCTATATCGTCGCCAACAGCAAAAATGAAAAGTTATATACAAGCACATAAACATCGCTAAAATTTCCAACCAAATAAACTTTATTTAAAAAGAGGTCAAATTTATTTTTTAACACAATTTATTTTTAATCTGTTAAATTAATCTGCAAAGCCTAACATAATCTGCAGCACCTGCTTTGGTGCTGCACTGTTTCTGCTACCGACCCTGGCAGGAGAAAAAAAAAAGGAATTGTACCTGCTTTTCCGGCATAAGCACCGCACTTACAATATTTTAAAATTTTTAACTAGTATGAACTTGCAACGCTTCTTCCAAAAAATACTGTACTAGGCAAATACTTTCTAGCAAACTTTTTTTTTCTCCATTTGGAAAATAATCTACAGACCTTGTCAATAGTCTGCAACGTGCGTTGCACCAATTCTCCACCTGGGATCTTGATAATTTCTTTTTTAAAATAAAGAAACTTGTAAAAACAAAACTCTGCAAACTTTGAAAATTTTCTGTGAACGGCATTCGCATGTTCGTCTATATTATCTGACTCTATACAGCGGTAGAATCGATTAAAAAAAGGACCAATAAGCATGAAAGTTTGCTGGCCCGCTATATAAAATTCTATTAAGCCCCTTGAACCCTTTGAGTGACCCCTCCACACACCACCTAGAATATCAGTGTTGAATTCAGACAGGGGGGGGGGGGGGCATTATAGAGTTCCGGAGGAGAAATTACACCTTTTGACCATTGAAAACACAACCTCAAATCTTCTGGTGGAAGACATCTCATTGCTCCTGGAGAGAATGCCCCCTCCCAGGCCACACCCTATGTTCAACACTGTAGAATATAAACCAAACTTCCTTTGCAGCTACCCAAAATTTTTACCATAATAAAATGTAAAATTATTTGCTAAATTAAATAGACAGTACATAAACAAAAGCTGTAAGATTATTTTATTTCCAATTATTTCTTTCAACTAAGGTTTTTTAATGTAATTTTTTATTATTATTATTTTAATAAAATAAAATTGTGTGATTTGTTTGGTTGCGGTCTTCTCGGGGACGGGAAAAATACATTTACCAGTCAGAGACAGAAGAAAGGTTACCTCCTGGTCCTTCGGACCACTAAATTTTTCAATTACTGGTCCAATTGAATTTTTGGTGGTCTCGGACTAGCAGACCACCAAGGATTTTGAACTCTGTAATATATTTGTGCACTTTAAAAGATTGAAATGATACAATGATTAGTGTTGACCAGGGTTCGAAATTAGCAGTCGTTAGATGTCAAATGCAACTAAATTATTGCATTTGATCACTAGAAAATTATTCTTGGTTGTCAAATTTGTCACCTCTTTTTTACATTTAACGGTTAGCAAAATAAAATTAGTGCACCTTTTGATTTCATGTTACAAGATTCAAATGTAGATGCATTTTTTTTTTTTTTTTTTTTAAACAGTAACTCTAATTGTAACTATCAACATTGGATAAAATTTTGTTTTGGATCTGCTATCGAGTTTAATTTTGTTTTTCATGATTAAGTGCATTTTTCTATTAATTTCTAAATATAGTAATAATTAAAAATGATTTATATTAGTTTTACAGTTTATTCAATAATTATAATCTTGGAGATTAAGAACTTAATTTTAAATAAAAACAAGTATTTGTGTTTTTCGAAAAAGTAGCATTCAATATTACAGTAAGAATAAAAGTGAATTTTAGGAATTTCAACTAAAAATTTTAATTTGTTGCCTAAGATATTTACAATAGTCGCCATTTGATGCCTGCCCTTTATTTCCGAATTTTCATCAGTGGTGTTGACTAGGGAAAAAGAAAAGCCACCAGGCAGTTATTTTTTAAAAAGGGCATTCTTGTACCTTGCTAAAAAAAACATATATATATATTTTTTAATTGGTTTGTTTAAACTCTCCTTTTATCATTAGAACTTTGTGATCTTCCTTTTTCCTAACAGCTGGGCAATTTCTGGATTTTCTCCTACAACTTACTAGCGAAACTTATGACTTCTTTTTTTCTGTGACTTGCAATCGACTGAAGAGTTTTTTTTTTTTTTCCATAATCGACTGATAAGTTTAGTTTTGTTACACGACAGATTGACATTTAATAACAAATGACTGAATTTAAGATTAATTTCCCTTGATCTAGTTTTTTCCTCCCACAACCAGAAAAAGAAATGAAAAAACACGTTAAAAATTACAATAAATGCCACAGAGTTCATAAAATAGTTAGAAGTGACCACCAGGTGCCGCACCCTGCCAAATTGGCCTAGAGCCAACACTATTTTTTCTGAAAGTTGATGAAAAATCAGAATTCCAACCATTAAATGGTTACTCTGTTTAGCAATCAATAATTTCTGCAGAATTGGGGAGGGAGGGAGGGGGGGGGATAGTGCTGCGAAAGAAACCAAGAATTTTGTTGAACGATCCGTAAATAAAATCCAGACATGTTACTTTTCTGCAGAATTCCGCTTTTTTGGCACTGAATATTTTTATCCCTGAGATCGATGAAAATATGCATTAAAATTCATTGACATTTTTATGAAGGGGGGGGGGGGGTAGCAGTAGAAATTGAAATACAGCAAAATCGCAAGTACGAACCGTCACAAATTGAGGAAATTTCTTCAAAGGTTTGCAGGGAAAACTCAAATTTCTTCAAAGGATCTCTGGAAAAACGCAAAAATCACCAAAGAATTGCAGAAAAATGCAATTTTTGTTGAAGGATCACGAAAAACACGCGATTTTCGTTTAAGAATTGCGAGAAACTCTATTTTTGTCAACAGATCGTGTAAAATATGCGAATTTCGTTGAAAGATCGTTGAGAAAAACATGAATTTTGTCGAACGGTTGCAGGGGTAAATATAAGTATATTGTGGAAAACAGCGATTTCGTTGAAAGACCGTGCTAAGTATGCGATTTAGTCGAAAGACCGTGGAAGATATGCGATTTCCTCGAAAGATCGTGGAAGATATGCGATTTCCTCGAAAGACCGTGGAAGATATGCGATTTTCTCGAAAGACCGTGGAAGATATGCGATTTCGTCGAAAGACCGTGGAAGATATGCGATTTCCTCGAAAGACCGTGGAAGATATGCGATTTCTTCGAAAGACCGTGGAAGATATGCGATTTCCTCGAAAGACCGTGGAAGATATGCGATTTCTTCGAAAGACCGTGGAAGATATGCGATTTCCTCGAAAGACCGTGGAAGATATGCGATTTCCTCGAAAGACCGTGGAAGATATGCGATTTCCTCGAAAGACCGTGGAAGATATGCGATTTCCTCGAAAGACCGTGGAAGATATGCGATTTCCTCGAAAGACCGTGGAAGATATGCGATTTCCTCGAAAGACCGTGGAAGATATGCGATTTCCTCGAAAGACCGTGGAAGATATGCGATTTCCTCGAAAGACCGTGGAAGATATGCGATTTCGTCAAGTCTGTAATGTTCAGCTCTTTTCTTTTTTTTCTTGAACCTGTACCATGTCTGAAAATTACAAATTTCATTCAAGCAAAAAATCATGGAATAACTTTAGGACTTCCGTTATTGCTCTAAAAAAAAAAATTAAATTTTGTCAATCGATCACAGTATAAAATAAAAAATTTCATCAATCTCTCATGGAAAAAAATTTAATTTAGTAAATTGGTGGAATAAAAAAAAATCAAATGATTGCCATTGTCGAAAAAACTGTGAATTTTGTCAAGAGGCCCATGTAAAACAGCAAATTTCATTAGTCAAATGCAGAAATTAATGAATTTCGTCAAACGATCATGGAAAAAAATTGCTAATTTTACCAATCAAAAAGAAAAAATCACTAATTTCATTACCAGATTGTGTAAAAATTGTAAATTTTGTCAAAAGGTCAATGTAAAAAATCTCATTTCTTCGAACAATCCTGAAATAAATTCTCAAATTTCATAACAGGGGAGGGGGGAGCAGGAATTTCGGGAAAAACTTGCAGAAAATTATCCCAGATTTTTATTAAATCATCATTAGTCAGGCATAAGTGTTAAATCGCCAAATTTTGTTCCCAATGCCATCATTTATATTCCATTAATTTAAAAATATGCATCATTCACGCATTTCATTTATAATATGAAATTATACATATAATTTTATTTCAATTTCAAGGCATTGTTACTTATTTATATATACAACAAATGAAAACTAATGTAGTAGGAAGAAATTATATTGGTTTATCTAATTTAAATACGGTAGACTTCCTATAATACATTACTCAGATTTGCATTGCTCGGACAAGGGGTTATACCAATTTCAGAATGTTACAGGTTTCTGGTAATTGTTTTGTTAACATTTTGTATGCATTCACAATGTATTTGAAATTATAATGTTTACAAAGTAAAATAATATATTTAAGAAATGATTTGAGTGTTAAAAGTAAGGTCAAGCAAATAATTCAATACTAAAAATATGGGCATGAGAAAATTTTCTGTAATTATTCCGTGGAACTCATAAAATGTGTGAGTGTTCGCCCGGAGATGGCCGCCATTTTAAAGTTCCTTATTTGTTTTGTTTTTTTTTAAATGTTTAATATCTGAAATTTTTTTTTTTGGTCTGTAATTTCAGAATATATTTTTAAAAATTAATATTTGCTTTAATCTACTGTTTTAAAACTTTTTGCCGTTTGCTAATTACGAATTCCCTCAATGTTTTTTTTTTTTTTTTTTTTTTTTTTTTTTTTTTTTTTTTTTTTAACAAAAGTTAAGAGTGCTGATCCCAGCAGCAGAAACTGCCCAGCATGACAGTGGGCGCTGCAGATTAATGGGAAAGATTATATTAAATTCAGAATCTGTAGCGAAAATTACATTTCTAGTTAGCCAGCTGTAATAGCCAAAAAGCATTCATTGATATTTTTTAATTGCTGTTGATATTTGTGCCAGCTTTTTTTTTACATCTACTCTGATGGATGGATTTTTTAGATGTTTGGGTATTTGAGAGGACTGGAATTTAAATTATCCCAAAACCTTTGGTGTGTGTGTGGGAGAGGGGTGCACATTTTGCATTTGTTAGGTTTAAAATCTTATTTTAGCTAAATTACTTTTGATTACGGAATGTGATTGATAAAAAGAAATGTTGCAAATGAAAAATATGATTTCTTCATGTGATTATTTTAGAAAATGACTACTGACTCGAGAGGAATTAAGAGGGGCAACTGTTTAACAGACAATTGTGACTGCACTTTATTTGAGTATGAAGAAAAAAATGGACCTAAATGCAGCTACTGTTGCTGTCCACCTACAAAACATCAGAGGATGGGTAATTATAGTCTTAATATTTTTAAATTACATACTGTAGATGTTTTTTGTTTGATATGATACAAATATTAAAGCACATATTTTCTTATTTTAGAGGTGTCAGTAGAAATAACTTCGAACTCCAGTAATGCTGAAATAATTGCTACTAATGCTGAAGTAATTGTTACTAATGCTGAAGTAATTGCAGCTTGTTCAGATAATGTAAATATTTTAATAATTTTAAACATGGTTTATTTTCATGAAATTTAAAATTCATATTTGGATTGTTTAGTAGTTGGATGGTAGCTTAATTATGCTTCACTAACATTTGCATATAGATTAAAAGTGATTTTTCTGCTTTTTCCTCGGTATGTTTTTATTTAAAATTTTACTGACATTTTTGGAAAGTTTGAAAAACATTTGCAAAGTTGCAGGAGAGGGGGGGGGGGGGCACTAATGCTAGTTTTATCGGTCTTGAACCTGTTTGGTTGTCATGAGATCTGTTTCTGGTCGTTTCCGTGCAGAGTGTCACACACGTAATGCAGGCTTTAATTTGCATTTATTCAATTATTTATTAAATTTTGATGTTAATTCTGATTTTAAGTGGTATGGTAAATAAGTTATTACCATATTTTTAAATTTAAATGTGTGGCAATAAAACTCACAGAAGTATATAATTTAATTTCATTACTCAAAATGCGCTTTTTCCTAATTTAATAAATAATTGAATAAATGCAAATTAAAGCCTGCGTTACGTGTGTGACACTCTTCACGGAATCGCCCATCTGCACTTTTTATTGTCTTCTCTCCTGCTGCTTTGGCCTTTACCCCTCGGGATTGCAATAACACTTTAAAGCGAAAGCTGAGTTCTCGAGGCGGTCATCGCTGTTGCTTTGGCCATTGACAAGTCTTTCATTGTTGTTAATTTAAGTTTTTAAATATGTTTTGGGGAGAATTATTGAAAATGGGTAAAAACCTTCAAGGAGTCCTAAACATGTTACTTTTGTAATGTAAGAACTATATTTCATATTGTAACTGTTCTGTCAATTTTATATAGGGTGATTCACAACAGCAAGGATCGTATATTGTACAAGATTTAATTCCTGCGTCATCGAACACTATCACTTCACAGTTATGTTCACCTCAGGTAAATGTTTCACACTAGATCTTGCATACACAATTAATTGTATAACTTATTAATTAATTGTTACTTAATTAATTGTTAAACCATACTTACTGTATAATTAGAAAATGCATATTTTAAGCCACATGCTAGTTGTTTATTGCTAAAGATGTAATTTATAGAATCTGTTTATTTCAATGTTTAAATGCATAGTTTGGGGTCAAAAGTTTAATATGCATTAAACTTTATTCCGAAGTGTGTGTGTGTGTGTGGAGTGGAAGATGTTTTATTTTGCCATTAATATGTATTTAGTCACAAGATTTAAAAGTTACTAGTGGAGGACTAGTCAAAATTTGATGACTTAGTAAATGTATGAGGGTATTTTGGAAACCAACCTCTGTTGTGTAGTGGGCGGAGTGTAACCATTGTTACATCAAGCAGTCTGATTCAGTAAGCTTCTAGCTGTTTTAGTGAGTGTCATGTTGCTGCTTATTTCCCGATTAGAACTCTCAATTTGTGCTGCTGTTGAAAATAACTCAGAATGTGAGGTACGAGGAGCGATTAAAATCTCTTTGGGCTACTGTCAGCAGCAGGCATTCATCATCGATTGTATGCCGTATACCAGAGTTGTATAATATAGACGAATGCCATGCGCGGAAAGTTTTCAGAAAAATTCGGAACTTTGCGAAAAAAAATTAAGAAAAGAAAAACGTATTTTTTGTTTTTGTAACTTTTCTTTTAATACCGAAAATTTAAAATATTCCCCAATTTTGTGCATTATTTACCCGCAATTCGAAGTTCAAAGATTATAAACATTGTTGTGACATCACACTCTTTTATTACATCAAAATGGTGGTTGATTTCCAAATTGCTCTCGTAATATCTGACCTCATTTCATAGAATAATGACCATTGCTTAATTTTAATACATTCTTTCAGCTAGACACTGCATGTTAAATTGTAAAATTTGTGTGTGTGAAAATTTCTTTTTTAAAGTTGCAGGGTTTGCTTCCACAAAGGTTACCAAGGCAGGTGGAAGTTGCATTAGCAAATAAAACACTGACGCCTGCTCTAAGGAATAGGATTGTCAGAGTTATAGCAGACAAGTGCTTCGATGTAAATCTACCGTCGAAGATTGTTGATAATGTTGCAGAGTTGGCCGTTGAAAAATGGAGCCCTCTAAAAGATCGCTATGGAGGGTCACCATCGGTAATTATTTTTGCTATTAATTTTTAATAAGATGGTATTGAACAAAATATTTTATTTCCTTGCAAAAGTGTTAATATCAATATGAAAATCATTTTATAAAAACTTTTTTCCTTATTTTATAAATTATACTAATGACTCAACTGACTTGACATTTTTAACCCTAGACTGCTACATTTTTGTTCCCTGGATAATGCATGTAGTAAAAAAAATTGTCTCCCATGTAACAGGAAATGGAATGAGTGACTCAGGACTATACAATAATATTAAGAATTGCTGTTGACTTCTGGAAATTTGCACACATAGAATTTCCGGGCTGCGAGATAAAAGTAGTATTATTAGAAAGTATTAAGTCATGCTTTTTTTTTTTTTACTCCTTTGTTTAAAGTCCCCTTACAGGTAAAATTTTGATTTTTTTTTCTCCCCATATCTAGTGAACAAATTTTCTAATACTTTCATGCAACTGCCTAACTTTTTTTTTTTTTTTTTTCACATGACTTTGCAATTTTCCTCTTACAGGTAGAATTTTGATTCCCCACATACATTTTTTTTTTAATTTAACTTATGAATATACTCTGAAAATTTTCTGATAAAAACAATTATATATATTAATAAATTATTTCAAATTTACTTAATGCCTGTGTTGAAATGTCTGCTTCTCTACCACCTTTGCCTGAATTTGGTCTTAAGCAAGATTGTGATGTTGCTGAAGCAAATTATGACTCAATATATTTTTTTACCTGTCCAGCTTGAAGCAAAATTCATTTTGAAACACTTAGAAATAAAGGAAAGCACTTTGTTATAATATTAATTTTGTGTGTGTGGGGGGAGGGGGGCGGGGGGGACTGCATGAATTGAGTGGTACAATATTCATTTTACTCTCGGCATATTCTGTTTACACTACATACTGCTAGACTGAAATTTTCTTAAAATACACCTGAAAAAGTCGAGGAATTCCATTGTGTATATGAGTAGCAACCCTGAATATCCTTTTAAGAGAGATTGTGCTGATTGCTATTAGAATAAAATGTGTAAATTAACTTTGATTCGAAGTAAGTTAGTATATTGTAAATATTTTAAAGGGTAGCGGTCTAGGGTCAAAAGAAAACCTTTCTGCAGTGTAGTGAGTGACTTTTTCTGTTAATATACATCTGTAATACTTTTTTCATGTATGAGAATGTAAAATTTAAGCAAATTTTTTTTAACTTTAGAAAAAATATTTTAAGGCAATTTTATTTTAGTCAGGTTTAGCAAAACAAGTGAAAAGGAGAATGTCGAAACTAAGATTAAATTCCAAAAAACAAGAAGAAACGCAGGCAAATTCGGATTTGGATGAAATAAATGTCTTCAATCAAGAACAGATGGTTTCAGAAATGAGGAAGAGCTCACCATCTGTTTTAAAACTGAAACAGTTTTTGGACGCCACAAGAACAATGCGCAAAGAAAAAGTAAATTCAACACCTGCACTAACAATCATGGCCTCGTATCCGGCATTGAAGAAACCAGATTTGGTATAGTATTAATATTTTTAACCAGAGGTGGGGAAATACATAACTTTACTTGCCACTGGTAAATGAATTTAAAACAGTTTTTGAATTTTACAAACTAAAGAGATGGCAAAAAGTTTTTTAATTAGTTAGCTATATTTTGCAATTTTTCAAATTAATGCAATGTAAACATGATATTGAGTTCTATTCTATAAACTTTCTTGTCTTGTATATATTTCATTTTACAGGGTAAAGCTATGAAAATGGATTATAATAACTATTTTTGCCATCGCGTTATTTTTACCATAATTTTTTACTGTGTTGCATTTTGCTGGCTGGTAAGGTTTTTTTAAAATTCTCCACCCTGCTTATAGCTGTAAAAGGAAATTTGTTTTATATGGTAGTTGTCATGCTTCTCTTTTTTTGTAGCTGCTGTGGGAATTCACAAAACTTATAAATGTTTCTGAAGAATGTTTGATGCAACGATGGAAGGAATTTATAGATGCCATGAAGGATTATTTAAAAAAAACAGAACATTTTACCCCTCTTGCAGAATCATATGGTATGAGACCCTTATTTATTCCATTTGGCTGCTTTCAATGTTGATTTCTTTGTGATGAGTTAATTTATTAATAGAAGTGATGCTACTAGTAGTGTTCACATTTCTTTTAAAAAGGGCAGGTTGGATTTACTGAAAAGGGCATTTTTGTCTGGTAAAAAAGCACTTATATTGAGTAAAGGGGCACATTGTGTTGAGTGAAAGGGCACTCTCATTGGATTATCATTTGTCTGTTCTGAGGAGTGGGAATTTCAATTCTAAACCTTTAATTAGTAGTCTTAAATTTCCTGAGGGCATTTTGAGACGGTGAGGAACTTCAAATGCGCAAGTCAATCAGAGCAGCAGAACTTCTGTTTTCAGAGGTTGGGGAGGGGATGGAGAAAAAGTTAATGGGAAACGGGACAGGGTGCATCAACAGTTTAAACGAAAAGGGCAGGGTGCAACGCCTTTGAAAAACATCAAATGCGAACACTAGCTACAAGATTTTGTATAGCCATAGAGGCCTTATGCCTCTACAATCCTTTTTAGGAGTGAGGAGGGGAGAGTTAGTTTTTCCTTTTTAGCAAGGCAGTTTAAATGTACTAATGTTTTAAAATTTTCAGATACAAGTAATTAGTTAACTTTCTTTAAGGCTGTTCTTAACTGCTCTGCTTAACAAGCGCAAAACGTTTTGACACATTTACAAATTCATTTTTTAATGGAGAGGTATAAAATTGGAAAGCCTGGCCATGGAAGCAATTTGGAATGGAACTGTTTTTTCCATTTTTGGATCCATCCATTACCTATTGATTTATAAACAAATTTGATCATGTGACAAACACGTTTTTCGCTCTTGAGTGCTCTTTCTTCCTCCGTGCGGAAATTCGGTTCAAAATGCCCACTTTGACACTGTTTTCTGAAAGATCTATTGCGTTTGCAAAAAAATGGAAAAAACAGCTCAATGACACAGTTTCTGACCAACAACACCAGCTAGTTTCATGCATTTTCGAAAAAAATTAATTAAAACTTATGTCAGAAAGTTGCCTTTTTGGATTTGAGAACACCCTTAATGAAAATTAAAAAGAAACAGAAGGGAAGGGCGATAATAATAATAAAAAAAAAATCTGTCTTAAACAAATTCATCTAGATAATATTGCAAAAGATAAACTACCCACCCCTTGCAAAAAACTACATATGTTTGCTAGCACAAGATGCATAAAACTCAATTCAAGCCCTTCGTGAGTAAAGGCAACCTGTGAATTGATGACCTATCACTGTTGGGATTTTACTTTTTATGTTTTTAAAAGTTGTGCTATGCACTGGGAAAAAATCTGAAATGTTTTCTAAATTTGCATGTCTCACCTAAGATATAGTGATTTCACGTCATTGTGCCGTACTGAATATGCTTAAAATAAATTCTGAAAACTTGAGTCTCAGAAAAAAATGTTCCTAAAATACAAATTGCTCAATTGAATGTTTTTTTTTTCTGACCAACTTATTCTGTCAACTTATTGTTTTGTTTTTTTCCTTGAAACTAGAGTTTAACTGTTCTCATCTTTCCAGGGGTCAAAAGCAACATTTTTTTAACCCCTTAACCTATAATGACGAGCATAGCCCGCGTACGATGATCGAGCCAAATGTAAATTTTTCTTACCACTAAAATTTCACAGTAAATATAGTTTAAATTAATTGTCGAAATTCCATGATTAAACAAGGCGGAAATCTCTATTAAATTTTAGTGGTAGCTATGGATTTGCCAAACCGTGGAGCTGTTAGACGTAAATCGTAGGTTAAGGGGTTAATGAAATGTGAAATCCAGTTACTGAAATTTGAATCAAGCATTTATTAATAACTTATTTAAGTCTTTGTGAATTGGCCTGTTTCTTGTTAAGAGGAATTTTATGAAATGGATTTTTGTAAAGGGGGCCCTAAATTTAGTCTGGATCGTCCTGTCTTCTGTAATTTGAATCTGATTTCTTAACTAATTTCTATATTGAATGTTATGTAATATTCACTTTTTATTTTCTTTTTTCTTGCAGAAAGTTTAACACTTGAGATCCTTCAGAAATTGCCCAACATTGTACCATCTGGGAAAAGAACAAATGATATGAAGAAATTTATTTTGCAGATTTTTGAGGTATAACACTTTTTTAAAATGCCTATACATATATATATATAATATAAATAAACTACATTGATCACTAATTATTTTTTAAGTGAGGTTTGTTGTATATACACTTGACACTGCAGAAGGCAATGGGTCCTCAAAACTAGGTTCATTTAAGATTTTCAAAAGATATAAAATCATACAAGCTTTAGTTTTGCTAAAGGGATAACCGGTCCCGGACAACGCCGGCAGGGTCAGCTAGTAGTTCATAAATTTAGTGAATATTTTATTAAAAATTTTTTTAACTGAATACTTCTTTCATTTATTAAATTAATATAAATTATAAAACTTTTAGTTTAAGTTGCTGGAATTTAAAATTATTAATATAATTAATAATAAGACAAAAATCTTTTTAACTTAAGTCCTGGAAAAGAGGGAGGAATTATAGTATTTCCATAATTTTAAAATAAGAATAAATATTTGTGCTTCAATAAATATATCCAAATTCTGATTGATTAAGGGAGGGGGAGGGTGCAGTGGTGTGATTTCAGAACATATTTGCATATAATGTAGCTTATAAATGTCTAATCAAATTATTGAAGAAATTTATTATTAGTGTAATTTGGGGGGGGGGGGATATAAACACAATTTTTATGTGAAATCAACTTGAAAAAAAAATTATATTTAAAAACTTAAAACCCCAGTTATCTTTAAAAAGAAAAAAGCAGTAATGAATATAGTAAAAATAATTTTTACCGATCAAGTGAAATTATGAATATACACCACAAAGTGTATGACAAAATGTAAGTTTAGATTGAGCTCAAATAAATTCAGCTTTAAAAATTATTACCAAAAAATTGCAACTCTATATATAATTCAAATCAGAAATGCAATTAAATATAGCAGATGTCAGGAGGAGTAAAAGCAGATTTTTTCTTTTTTGTTTTATAAAATTTATTAGTTTACTATAAGTAAGCAAATGATAAATCCACAATTTTACCAGATGTTTTTTCAAAGACAAACTAAAAATATTCTGTATAATGTGCCATGTGCAAACTGACAGTAACTTAAGGATAGGGAAAAGATATATTATTTCATGTTAATTTAAAGAAAATATAACATGCCTCAAACAAAATCCTACATTTTATATCTTATTTTCAATAGGAAAGATCAATGTTTTTGATTATTTTTAACATCGTTGTGAAATTAATGCTCTTTAAACCGTAGAGCATGTTATTGTAAGCCTGTGCAGTCTCAATCAGCTAAGAATGCAGGAATTTCAAGCACTTTCAGGCTAAATCTAAGTGTAGGGTCCCAACGTATGATCCAATGAAAATACTTTGGTACACGGAACGAGGTGGCCAAGGAAGGCTTAGTGTCAGCAAACCCATCTCTCCCAAGATATTCACGTTTCAGCTGGATCTGAGTTCTCCCCCACCCTTGCCAATTTTTTGCCCCCCCCCCCCCTTAATGACCTTGTCAATTGACCCAGATTGACTTATCTGATTTCTGAAATCTCGGGTCAAGATCTGTGCATTCATTGCTGTTTCTAATTAAATGTACATAACTAGCAATTAGTACAGTAAAAAATTTCTAATGTTATTATTACAGGATGATATTGCTGTGCATAACACTGTTCCAGACAAAACTGACCCTCCTCGCCTCATAGCAATAGGGAAGGTGCAACAAGGTATAAGGCTGTGTTCCTATGTGGATGGGGTGGCGGTATTTTCCGAAAAGTGCCCATTGAAGGCGGTTCTTTTACTGATATCTGTATACTGGGTATACAATATTGAATTTGTTCCCGAGTCAAGACCAGCCTTTTTGCTGATAAGTACTGCTGTATTAAGAAATACGATGCCAGCAGCACTACTGGCAAAATGTAGTGCAGTAAACTGCTTATTAAAGCAATTAAACTTATGATGTATTTATAATGTCCAAATAAATGTTCTTTTACAGTATAAATGTTTCATTTTTTCCTGCCTTTCTTTATAGTTCACCATAAATATATATATATATTTGTTATTCATGAATTTTGAATTTCGTTCACATCTTAAAGGATGTTGTATTGTTAATGTATGCGAGTAGATTAGGTGAGATCTATTTATTTTACTAAGTTTATTGAAACTAGCACACAATATGTACAATATAATTTATTGATTGCATACTTTCATTTTTGATTTTATGTGACCTAGTGTTGATGCAAGTAAGATTATCAAACAAAATTATTTTTTCAGCAAGTGATAATTTTGTCATTGTTTGAAATATATAAAACCAGTTTCATTGACAGTACTGTAATATATCTCATTATGTAATATGGAAAGTCCAGAAATATTTATCTAAATGTTTAAATATAATTAAATTATACTTCAGCTCTGATCTCAATTTAAATAATTGCTATAACTAAAACCTTCTTTTATATTCAGACAGTTTTTAAGACGTTTTCATTTCATAAACAATATAAAATGCATTTATATATATATATATATATATATATATATATATACTCATGTTTTTTGTTGCTTATTTTTCTGTTTATCTTTGGGTGGGAATTTATCTATTTCCTGGGGTTCAAAGTCTTGTAAAATATAAAGTTTTACTTATTATGAGTTAAATTATATATTTCATAATTTATCAGGTTCTGGATTTAAAAGTTTTTAATTTTGGCAAGTAAACAAAAATTACCTTCTCCATAAAAGATTAAAAACTAAATTTTTAATGCTGTTCGACATAAATTTTCAAAATTTGTAATATATTTTGTGGAATTTCTTTAGAGCAAAAAAAGACCCAAGTTGGGTTGTAAGATTGCTGGGTACAGCAATGTTCCAAATTGGAAAATGTCTTTTTTGTAACCCAAAATGGGTATAAAGTATCTATTTTTAGTCCATTGAGGAACCCAAATTGGAGTTCATAGCTTCCACTAAAGGTTGAAATTTTAACCTATTTTGGATACACTGAATTCTAACTTGTGTTTATTGTGGAACCCAAATTGGAACTGTGTATATCCAAAATGGGTTACCATGGGCACCCATTTTGGGTACTCTGAATTCTAATTTGGTTCTCTTATGGAAGCCAAATTGGTTGAGTGAATATCCAAAATGGGTAAACAATGTATTCCAATTTGGGTTCTGCTATAAACCTAAAATAGATGCTTTTTATACCCATTTTGGGTTACGAAAAGGCATTTTCCAATTTGGAACGTTACTGTACCCAGCGATCTTACAACCCAATTTGGGTCATTTTTTGCTCTATTTTAGAATTTTTTTTTTTACAGTGTAAGACAGATTGAATTTCACGAATTTTTCCACGACTATTTAAAGAAATTTGCGTGTTTTTCAGGATCCTTTGATGAAATTTATATGTTTTTCACTATCTCTTGACGAAATTAAAGTTTTTAAAATCTTTTGACGAAATTAGTTTTTTTTTTCCGCAATCTTTTGACCATTTTTTTTTCGCGATATTTTGATGAAATTCGCGTTCATTTCGCAATCTTTTGACGAAATTCACGTTTTTTCGCGATCCTTTGACGAAATTCGCGTGTTTTTTCGATTTTTTGGCGAAATTTGCATTTTATTGAGAGACCTTTTGCCGAAATTCGCGTGTTTTTTGCCACCTTTTGACGAAAATCGCGTTTTCCGCGATTCTTTGACAAAACTTGCGTTTTATTGAGAGATCTTTTGATGAAATTCGCACTTCCCCACCCCCCCAAAAAAACGCTATCTTTTTACAAAATTCTCGTTTTTTTTCGCGATCCTTTGCCGAAATTTGCGTGTTTTTCGCGATCCTTTGTTGTAATTTGCGACCTTTTGACGAAAAACGCGTTTTTGGCTATTCTTTGACAAAACTTGCGTTTTTTTTTCGCAATCTTTTGAGGAAATTAGTCTTTTTTGCGATCTTTTGACCGCTTTTTTTTTTCTATCTTTTGACCGCGTTTTTTTTCGATCTTTTAACAAAATTCCCGATCTTTTGAAGAAATTTGCGCATTTTCGCAATCCTTTGACAAAATTGGCGATTCTTTTCGTGATCGATTAACTAAATTTAATGGTATTTTTTGGAATATATTTGCGAAAAGCGCGATTTTTCCGCGATGCTCTGCTAAATGCCAAACATCGGACAATTTTAAATAAAAGTCGGTTAAAAGTGTCAAAAAACGGACTTTACGGACCTAACAATGAAAAAACGGACCAATACGGACTTGAAGCAAAAAAACAGATCTAGTGGGAGCCCTGTAATTTCGATGTTTGTGGTTTTTAAAATTTCAGTTTAATTAATTTTTTGTTGCAAAATCATTCGCGATACACCAAGGTAATAATGCGCGCCATATGCCGGAATTTAAGCTGCAAATTTCACGCAATTTTAGTGTAGTTTTTCGTATTTATATTATTTAAATTATATTAATAATTTCGAATTTTGCATTTAAATTATTTATTTCTAATTAATAATTTCATTTTTATGATTTCTTAATTCTTCTTATTAATGTGTTTCTGTTTAGCACGCCATTCGCGATTACCGCGGAAATTTCACATGCGGCGTAAACCCTGGTCGAAATATACATTCGTAGATGGTGTATAGCCCGCGGGCTATACAACGGTGCAGCTCCGCGGCTTATACACGAACTTTTTTATGGTACTGCTCGATTTAGGGGTGCGGGCTATACACCCGAAAATACGGTAATAAAGTTTTGAATATGTATAATTTTTCAGAAATTTATATTGAAATATACTGATTGCTAATGTATTGAAATTGTACTGAAACTGTTTTACAATGAAGTTATGTTAAATTTTTGTATTAACACGATTTGCTTTTCAGAAAGATTTGAATTTATCTAGTAATGTATTAGGAATATTAATTGAAGCTGGTGGACTGTTGAAGTTTAAACCAGAGTTAAATTTAGGTACTGTGGTTGGAAATATTGCATTTTAGATGCATGAGGGTAATTTGTTTGTTATATATTGTTATAAATTTTGTTAATGTTTATAATGTTTAGTAATTGTATGTTACTGTTTAAAAGGCGACAAGTTATATTTAGATAAAAATGTTGGATTTTATGAGAAGATGGAAGATGTAATGGTAAAAGTTCAGATTGAATTTTTGTTTGACCTTTGTAAATTCAGAGTGAATTTTGGAAATTCTAGGGATTTGTTAACTGTTTAAATTTTCTTTCCCATGAGTGACAAGTGGGGGGCTTTGTTATCTAGTCAACCAATTTTACTTGTGACTTATGGCTAATATGGGTTTAAAACTTTACGTAAACTTATATTGATTTAATAGCTTTCCTTTCTACATTTTAATGCTTATAGAACTTCTTTATTTTTAAAAGCAATACCTTCATTACCTGGAATATAATGTCAATTGTTTCCTATAACGTAAACTAATTTAAAAGAAGTGACATTAAATTTAAGTGTTTCATAGATGGTGTTAGCCGTTCCGTAATCGACTATTCTCAGGCCTACCCTTTTTGTAAAGTGGAATCGTCTCCAGTTCAAAGGTATAAATTGCGTTTTGCTAATCAATCGCCGCGCTCTCTCTTTTCTGTTGCTCTGGAAGCTGATAGACGGGAGGTGCTGGGTTTGAACCCAATCGTGCCCGTCGGCCTAACCGTTTCGGAGTTTTCGTGGTTTTCTTCAAAACCGTGGATTCCCATACGTAAATACGGGTTAGGTTCCCTTAGAAAGACCCACGAAGGGCACTCCTCCCCCAGGGCCTATATCCTACGTGTTGATAATCGGCCGTCATAAACACAAACCAAAACCAAACTCTCTTTTCTGTTTGTTTCTTTAAAGCTATTATTATGTTTTTAATATGTTTGAGTTCAAGTTACAGTAAGATATTTAGTTTGAGTTTTAGGATGTTTTTAGAAAACGGTTTTAGCTATGATTTAAATTTAAGCTGTTTTGAAAAGCTCCAGGTGTATTGAAGTTTAATCCTGTTTTAACCAAAGTTATTTTTAATGATTCACTTATCTATTTTAAACAAAGTTGGCAGTTATCATTATGATTTTAATATGTTTGAGTTCAAGTTACAGTAAGATATTTAGTTTGAGTTTTACGATGTTTTTAGAAAACGGTTTTAGCTATGATTTAAATTTAAGCTGTTTTGAAAAGCTCCAGGTGTATTGAAGTTTAATCCTGTTTTAACCAAAGTTATTTTTAATGATTCACTTAGCTATTTTAAACAAAGTTGGCTCTGAATATTTTTCAAATTAAAGTTGTATTTTTTATAAAGTAATTGAATGAAATAGAATTTAAATAAAGAACTGTCGTCAACAATATCTGACTTCTCTATGGATTCAACATACAGTTTTGTAACAGGTATCTTCCACAGCACATTTACAGTTCCTCTGCTGATAGCAGTATAAGCGTATATCAGACCTGTATTGATACAGGCTAAGATATAATACTATTAGTTCAGGATAGATTCCGACGTTGGATTCTTGTGATGTAGCCTGACGTAGCAGTGAGACCCCTCCGATTGGTTGAAAAGTTACAAGCTAATCTTTTAGTCTATTAACCTTAACACCAGCGACAACCTCAGCGTCAAATGTTGGCAAGTGTTCATTCACAATTAAAAGAAACTACACGAACTGAAACAAAATAATTTTATTCGGAGAATAAAGTACACATATAAATTCTGCGCTAAAAAAATGTGACACAATTTAAACCAGTACAATATACTGTACTTTGTTTGACAATTATTACATGACATAGAAAATGGGTAGGGTGAAAGCTTACAATATCATGTAGTCCTTCTCAATCTTCTAATGGAAATAAATACTGCTCTAAAAGACATTATTGTTTTTTGAGCTTTAATTCAAATATATAATAAATAAATTTTGTTGGAAGTAAGTTTGGCTACAAATAATGATTTTTTTTTCTGTAAAAAAATATGAATAGGCATGTTTTAAATGCCAGCAAACTAATTGCAGTATACTTTCACAATAACTTGCTTATGCAAAAGGTATTTTTAAACTTATTGCTGATGCGGCTTCTCACAATCACCACAGTTTGCACACGCTTCCACTATCGACTGCAAATTAAATTAATATGTAAATATGACAGATAAATATGAAATATGTTTCATGTACTTAATTTTTGTTGCACTTGATATAGACATAGATAAGGGATATTGATCCATAGCTATTGGATATGAAAAATAAATAACATTTAGTTGAAACTACAAAGTCACTTTCTTGAATATCAGGAGAGAGAAAAAAGAAAAAATCAGACAAAGTGATTTTGAATTATTGAGATTTATAAAATATCACTATATGCAAAATACAAGACAAAAAATATATTTTAATTAAAAGAAAAAGCAATTTTAATATTTGTTTTAATTATGAGAGCTTTAAAACTAAAATAAAAAGCTTTATAATGGTTTACCTAAATTCAAAGCAAGCTAAAATGTTTTGTGCATTCTTTCTGAGACACCCAGTATATTTTGAAAACTACTGTATACTGTCTAATATTCACTACTTTCTGTAAATCCTTTGGGGCAAGTTTAATAAATGAATAGTCTTTGGAATTGGTGAAACATGTAAATTAACCTTCCCTTGGTATAAAATCCACAAGAGCATATTCCACATATTAAAAGGGTTTCTTAAGCCTACATTGCAATTCTTAATATGGCAATAATATATGTCTTTGGGACTGCAAGCGTGCTGTGCGCGCAAGCTCAGGAGACAGGAACATGGAGGGGGTCGGTATCATGGATGGAATAACACATAGTGTGTTCAGGAACAGATCATGAATTTGATTAATTATGATGCTAATTATAAAGATATTTTGTTGCAAAAGGAACGTGTGCTAGATGGCTAAATGGATAAGACAGTGAACTCGAGACTAGGGATTCTGGGTTTGAATCCTTCCAGTCCCACATTGTGTCATAATTTTTTGTTTGTTTGTTTATTGGTTGTTTTATATTTTTCATAATGAATAAGATATTTTTGATGAAGATATATTTTTTATTTTTATTATACAGAGGCACGTGTATTTTTAATATAATAATAAAATACTTATTTAAATGTGAGAAAATGAGGTATTTTGAGATGAAAGTTTTACATCTGAACGCCTTTTGAATATTCAAAGTTTCGTTTCTAAGTGATTATATATGTAGTATGTATATGTATAATGATATAAACATTAAGCAAATCCAAATGAAAAAAATAATATATATTGTGCGAAAATATCCTTTTGCGCGTAGGATAATTCCTTGATTTTTTTTTTTTTTTTTGAGTACTTTAGGAATGAATTTTTATCGAGACTAGGCTGGAGATCATATTTTACTTTGAACATTATAAAAATAAAATGTAATAGTTGTAGATTATTTTAACTAAAAATATCTGTACATATATTTTTTAAAGATATAAAATATGTAGGTTTGCTGTCTAGTTTTGTAGTGAATAAAGTATGATTAGAATGTTTATAAATTTTCTACTGAAAGTATAAGTAAGTATTTTGCTTATACTAACAGAATTTTGAATGCCATTTCTTTCTCATGTTTTATGATGTATTTTGGTCTATTATCCACACGGTATTAAAATATGCAATCATAAAATAAGAAATATATATAATAAAACTTTCTCTGAAAAACTTTCTAACAGTGCAAATTCCATTGAAATCCATCTAGTATAGTAGATTACAAACAAATCTCATATGTTGATATCACAATCTTGGTTTACTAACAGCATTCTATTTATCACGGAAGATATAAATCAATTGATAAATCATTTTTAAATAAATAAAAAGAAAATTGTTAAAAAGTTAAAATTTTTAGATCACCTGTTGAATTCTTAAATTATATCAATCAACCTACCAAACAAAGCACAACCAATAAAACATAAGCACAAAACGCACAATCACTTGATCAAATCGCCCACACAATTTTTTTTGAGCAAATCGCTCGGAGTTTGTGTGCGGTTGGTTAACTAATTTTAAATGCTAAATGGTCTAAAGTAGATAAAGAAGGTCACGTGATGTTTTTCCCGGCTATTTTAGATTTTATCTGAGTGAACATAGGCATGTATTTCTGTTCGAAAACCATGTTTTGGAAGGATAAAGAAATATAGTCGTTGGTTTTACCTTTTTTGAACCATAAAAATAATGAAATAATTGAATTATTTTAAAATTCCTTTCTTCGATAAGACCTACTCCATGGCAAAAACTTCTGAGCGCGCATGCGCAGCAGAATTGGCGACCGCAGAATTGTCTGAGCAGAATTGGCGACCCTGCTCTACTCTTCTCGTACCAAGATATCACGAGGCAGACAGAAATATTCTTATTATAGTAATCGGAATCTTTAATGTAGGAAATTTTCAGACCGTAACTCTAATACATGATAATACCGCCAAAATTATGAGTTGGCGCCCCGCTCTGCTCAGATCGTACCAACATATGACGAGACAGACTGAAATATTCTTATTGTATTAATCGATATCTATAATACGTCAAAATTTCATGCCATAACTCGATACCGTGATAAATCCGCCAAAATTGAGAGTTGGCGCCCCGTTCTGCTAGTCTCGTACCAGGATATGACGAGGCAGACTAAAAATATTCTTATTGTATTAATCGATATCTATAATATGTCAGAATTTCATGCCGCAACTCTATGACATGATAGTACCGACAAAATGGGGAATTGGCGCCCCGATCTTCTCAGATTGTACCAAGTTATGCTGAATCAATTATTTTTTCGCGTACTGTTAATAAGTAAATCACTAATTCGTCTTGAAATTTGATGGTGAAGTAATATATAGTGCAATGTAATGTAAAATATTATGTTTATTGGGTTTGAATTGTACATTATGACGCCTTTTTTGTTATACATTTTAGTTTGCTGGCAGTTTCTACCAGGATATTTGCAGGCAGACCAAAATGTTTTTAAAACGCTTTTTTACCTTTAATTTGACACCAATTTCATCTCATAACTCGATGACGTGATATCGACGCCAAAATGACGATTTGGCGACCGCTGCTGCTCATATCGTACCAAGAAATGCCGAGGCACACCGGTCATTCCTTCATCTACTCCTAATAATCTTGTCCTACATCATGATTTCATCTCGTAACTCGATGACGTATTCATTTATGTTGCCGTCACCAGCTTGGGTTCTAATTAATGCAACATGACCAAATTTTATACATAGTGATAAGAGTTCTAATTTTCCAACTGAGTGAAAAGTAACCAGGCTGAGATGTGAACCCAGGGCCTAAGCTGCTAGCGTTCTACCAACTGAACTATCCAGGTGAAATCCGGTGGACACAATTCACTCAGATAAGTTTTTGATAATGGCATCTGGTCTTTATTGGACAGAGTTCCACAAAATAAATCACAGGTAATGGGACTTGGATAACATTGGATACATAATTACATTTCATTTAATTCAGCAGAATTACACCAATTTGTAAATAATTATCCGGCTGAGTGAAAAAGTGTTCAGGTGATTTCAACCAGCGCATTGGCTTAAACTCACAACGCTCTACAAACTTGAGCTACACTGGACAAATCCGGTAGACACAATTCACTCAGACAAACTTTTGATAATGATATCTGGTCTGTTGTCAGAAACAATTCAAAAGAATAAATCGCTGGTCATATGGGACTCCAAATAAATGTTATTTTCGGACTATTATTCTATTTGATAAATAAATCATAAGAGTTGTAGCTTTATTCCAACTGAGTGAAAAAGTGTCTAGACCAGGATTTAAACTCAGGTCCTTGGCTTAAGTTGCCAATGCTATACCACATGGGCTATCTTAGACAAATACGTGGACACAATTCACTCCGACAGCCTTTCAATAATAACATCTGGTATGTATCTGAGACAGTTAAACAAAATAAATAGCAGATAATGGAACCTCACATAAATGTTGGATATGTAATTACACTTCATTAATTCGATGCAATTTTTCTAATTAATAAAAATTCCTGCATAGACACTTTTCACTCACAAGGAAGGTCTCCATACGGGCATACTCAGAAAAATCTGAAAAAAATACAGAATGTTCTTCTCCCATGGGTATATATGTTTATAGAAAATTTTTTGGCGGAACCTCGGTAGAACGTCCGTAAAAAAATAATGAAAATTTTGCTTATTTGGCGACTTATCACCGTTTGGCGAAGAAATTAAGTTAAAAAAAATACACTTGTCGAATACTCTTTAAGGAAAAAACTTTTTATGTTGAATTTGTTTAAATAAGTTTAATTTAAATAACTTTAGCTTTGTCATTTTTAGTTTGTTTTAACAATAGTTTTGTCACATATATTTATATGTACTTATAACGAATTTTAACTATCATATTTTATGATTTAAAACAAAATTTAAATTGATTAAAATTGTTCCAAACTCAAAAATATGCCCCATCGAGCACTGTCGATTCAACTTTGTTGCTATGGAAACAACTTCTTCGGTATGGAAATTTTTATTACGGCAGCATTATTCATCTGACGTTAAAAGTTATTTTTATAACCGATAAAGCCATTTAAATTTTAAAAAATGGGGATTGGAGAATAAAACAATGGCAAAATTTCGTTCAAATCAGCAACAAGTATAATACAAAATGTAGTAATAATAATAATAATAAATTCTTTCATCGTTTACGTTTAAATTCATTAAATACCGCATATTCTCAAAATCAATTAACAAACAATTTTCAGATTCATTAAAATCGTTTGCTTTAGGCAAGGAAAAGTGCTGCTCGCCAAATTGCGTGTCGCTTTCGTCTTTTCACGCCAATTATTCGAAAGTATTTTATTTTTTTACAGATTTTCTACTGTAATTCCGCCGCTAATTTTAACTGATCCTTTATTACATACATGAGTACTTTCACTAGCATTTTTTTTCAACATATTCTGAATATGCCCAGTATGGTGACCTTCCTTGTCAGTGGGAAAATTACAACTCCAGTGATTTATTTACCAATTTGAATAATTGCATTGAATTAATAAAGTGTAATCAAGTATCAAACATTTACTTGGAGTTTCATTACTTGCAATTTTCTCTGTTGCTCTGTGTCAGATAACAGACCAGGTGTTATTATCAAAAGGTTGCCTGAGTGAATTGTGTCCACCGTATTTGTCCAGTATAACTCAGTTGGTAGAGCACTGGCAGCTTAAGTCAAGGTCTTGTGTTCACATTTCAGCCTGGACACTTTTCCATTAAGCTAGAAAATTACAATTCCTATTATTTATTTACCAATTAGAATAACTGTGCTGAATTATTAAAATGTACCTATGTATCCAATATTTACTTGGAATTCCATTATTTGAAATTTATTCTGTTGAACTGTTTCAAATAGCAGATCAAATGTCATTATCAAAATGTTGTCAGTGAATTTGTCCAGAATAGCTCAGGTGGTAGAGTACTGGCAGTTTAAAGGGACGCTTCAGCTGCAAAGACACTCCCAATCAAATATTAAATGGATGGATGGGTTCTTTTCAAATTTCTCATTTGAATGTGAATATTTTGAACTGATTTTTTTTTTTTTTTTTTTTTTTTTATACAATAGTTGAAGTTGATCATAGAGGTCATTTTTACTTCGATTTTGGTTGCAAAATTTTTTAACAAAGGTACTTTCACTGTCGGAACTGGTTTTGAAAATAACTTTATTAAAAAATATCTGCTAAGGGTAAGGCTGCAATTTTTTCGAATGAAAAATGTAAACATGGAAGAAACTAAGAATTTTTTGTCAGAATCTGGTATGCAAGGCAATTTTTAACATATTAGCAAAAAAACAATGCAGAAATGTAGTAACACATATTAAAAATCTGAAAATAAGCTTCTACTGGCTTTATTCAAAGAACTGAATTTTTTTTATCATCCTTCCAAATCCCCAGTTTAAGGTTGCCTTTAAACATAAAAGCATGTAAAATAAATCAAAGTTAAAAGTTGTCTCCCATGGGGATTGGGATAATGAAAAATCCTTATACTTTGTCCAGATGGAGCAACTCACCAAGAGAGTTCCTCAAACTTTCTCAGTATGTTTGAACTTTCTATGGCTACATACAGCCACTACCATTCACTCTGATTGGATTTGGAGCTGTGTTTTAAATGATTGGCTATTCAAACTGATTTTAATGCATGTGCATGCACACACTTTCCATTTATTCAGATCTCAGGCACAGTGGCATTCAATGAGTTATCTTAAATGAATTTTGCGATCTGAACAGGTGCACCACCTTCAAAATGAAGGCCTAAAATATTTTAAATAACTGTCTAAATAGGGTATTAGTTCCTTTTTTTAATATTAATGTACTTTAATGTTAATAAACTTAATAACCCGAGAAGAATAAATGCTACTCTCTTTTTAAAATCATGGAAAAAAAAGATAATCTGGTTGAAATTCAAAAGACGGGCAAATGCCCTTGATTGTGGGTATCCATGGCCCAGTTAGTTAGCTAATAAATAAAATTAGAATGATAGTTAATCAACAACCTCCTTTACTTGATGCAGCAAAGAGCTGTTATCTCGACAAAGATAAAAGCAGTTTTGTCAGCATCACAGCAATATTAAATAATGCATCATGAAAGAAGTTTTATTCAGTTCTTTACTGATCAATATGCATTACTCCAGATGCAGATTTATGTATGGCAATTTGCAGCAAAAAAAATTTATTGGTGACCCCAACATTGTCAAAACTGCTTATTATCACAGTAAATAATAGAAATCTATAATAAGGAAATTTTGTATTTGCAATGGAAATACAATGTGTACAAAAATTTAGAAACAAACAAAATGTCATTTTCGTTAATTTAAAATATTATAACTTCATTAATGTCTATTTCAAACAATTTCTGCCAATAAAGCGTAATATGAAAGAACTCTCTTTTTGTTTTCGCGTAAATGAAATACTGATGCTATACACGTCATTTACAATAGTGATGTACTACATTGAACCTCAAAAATATACATAAAATTTTGCCGCAGTACAAACAAGCTTATGGAAGTTAAAATGTGAACAGGCGAACCAGCACAATAAGCACTTTCAACTTTGTTCAAAAGTATTAAAAATCAATACCTTATTTCTAAAATTGTTAATTTATTGGTGTGTTCATTCAAAAAAAAATTAATAAGTTTGGAAAGTCTGCGTCCTGCCGCGTCTCTAGCAACCCCCTTGAAAATATAAAGTAAGGGGACGCTCGACAAAAAATAAAAAAGTGAGGGGACGCCGTCCCCCCTCGACTACACCACTGAACATAAATTGTCTTAATTCTACTTGCATGGCCTGTTTGAAAAATTGCCTTCATTTTCCGGGACTTGGGTCCTTCCAGACCTTTGTACATCGGGTTCTATCCGCAAACCCCAAAAATACGAGGGGAAGTAATTATATATTAAATGTGCAATATCTACTACAGTTAGTACCCTGAACCGACCCGTGTATCCACTTCGTACACCGCAATAAATCGGTCTCTTTAACTCGAGTAACCTGATATACCCCATAAATAACAATAATTATTCAATCTATAGATTTAAAATTGCATATAATTACTTTCATTTCATTTAAAAATGTCTAACAAGAAAATATGGAGCGGAGTCGGCTTGTTTTTTAGCGACTCCGGCTATTTTCCTCCAAAATGGTTCCGACTCCGACACAGGGCAGCCCTGTGTACAGGTACTGAGATGATAGTCACAAGATAGATAGGGACAAATATATTTACTGCAATAATTTACTATACAATCTATACTAATAAAGGAAAATTATATTTTCTCATATAGTCCGGGTGCTACGGTTGAGAAAACTGCAAATCGTGATAAGAATATACTTTATATTAATACAATGTATTTCAGAGGGGGAGGCATCGCGTAAAGTCGTGGGAATTCAAGATGGCGTCATTTTCTGATTTTTCTTACTATCCAGCATATAAATGTGTGTTTCACGTCGATTTCGATGTTTTTAACGTCAAAAATTTCATTTCTAATACTTTCCGCCATAGTTGAATGAGTTTATGAATTCAGTTTGTCTGTCTGTCTGCTTGCCATTCCATGCTATAACTCGCTTAAATATCGCTATTCGCTTAAATTCACTCGGATTTCCATGTAACTTATATATATTATTGAAGTTTACAATAACATGTTCCGAATAAAAAGGATGTGTATAGGTTTTATAGTCCGTTTACAGGGCTCTCAAAAGAATTCCATTACGTTATTGTCTATTAATCCGGGTGCTACGGTTGAGAAAACTGCAAATCGTGAAAAGAATATACCGATTAGTGAGTATCTACTTTATATTAATATAATCCGAATGAGAGGGAAGGCATCACGTAAAGTCGTAGGAATTCAAGATGGCGGCTGTTATTCAAAATGGTGTCATTTTCTGAATTTTCTTACTATCTATCATATAAATGCGTGTTTCAGATCGAGTTCGATGTTTTTAACGTCAAAAATTTCGTTTTTAATACTTTCCGCCATAGTTGAATGAGTTTATGAATCCATTTTGTCTGTCTGTCTGCTTGCCATTCCATGCTCTAACTCGCTTAAATTCACTCAGATTGCCATGTAATTTATATGTTATTGAAGCTTACAATAAAATGTTCCGAATAAAAATTCAAGTGTATAGGTTTTATAGTCCGTTTAAAGGGACCTCAAAAGGATTCTATTACGTTATTGCCTATGGGGGGAAAATCGTTTGTAATGTGTTTTAATCATGTTTCACTCTCTGAAACACATCCAAATTGGCACACATCAGTGAAATGCACTACACGATACTTACAATAGAATAAGGTGTGCATAGTATTTATCGTTTATTTACAGTGACACACCAAAAAAGAATACGTGCATTTGTAACTTGTGTATAAATTCTATAAAGATCATCAGTTAAATCAACTATTATTAGTGGAGCTGCTAGGTATGAAAAAACTGAATTTTGTAATGAAGATATCCCGAATGATCAGTATCTACTTCATATTAATACAATGCATACAAGAAGTTGAGGCATCTTGCAAATTCATAGGAATTCAAGATTGCGGCTGTTATTCAAAATTGCTTGCATTTTCATTCCTATACATCATATAAAAGTGTCTATAATGTCAATTTCGATATTTTTAAACTACAAAAATTCCCTTTTTAACATCAGAAGTATGCTTAAAATGAAAATTGGACAATTATTAAAATGTTTATGTATTTTATAGTGAGGAAAATGAAGGAAATAAATAAATAAAAAAAATGTATTTTTATTAATACCTTAATTATACAAGATATTAAAAATATTACATGTTACATTAATAGTTACAGAATATAAAAACTTCACTTTGTATCATTTTATTTCTCACATTCGTTTTTGCAGTTGCACAATAATGTGCAAGAAGGTCTAACCTTTCTACAGTCACACTTATTTTTACAGATTTTGCACATACATTTTACATCAAACACACTTTTATACGATGAATAGTATGAAAATTGCAAGAATTCCAGAAAATGACGCCATTTTGAATAACAGCTGCCATCTTTAATTCCTACGACTTGACGCGATCCCTCCTCCTCTTATATAGATTGTATTAATATAAAGTAGATACTCACCAATCAGTATATTTTTATCACGATTTGCAGTTTTCTCAACCGTAGAGCCCGCACTAATAGGCAGTAACGTAATGGAAAACTTTTGAGGGCCCTGTAAACGGACTATAAAAGCTATTCACTTCAATTTTTATACGGAACATGTTATTGTAAACTTCAATAATATATATAAACTACAAGACAATCTGAGTGAATTTAGGTGAGTTAGAGCAAGGAATGACAAGCAGACAGACAGACAAACAAACAGACAAACTGAATTCCTAAACTCGTTCAACTATGGCGGAAAATATTAAAAACGACATTTTTGACGTTAAAAACATCGAAATCGACCTGAAGCGCATATTTATATGATGGATAGTAAAAAAATTCAGAAAATGACACCATTTTGAATAACGGACTCCATCTTGAATTCCTACGACTTTATGTGATGCCCCCCCCTCTCATATAGATTGTATTAATATAAAGTAGATACACACTAATCGGTATATTCTTCTCACGATTTGCAGTTTCCTCAACCGTAGCACCCGGCTTAATAGACATTACGTAATGGAATTCTTTTGATTGCCCTGTAAACGGACTATAAAACCTATACACTTCATTTTTATTTGTAACATGTTATTGTAAACTTCAATAACATACATAAAAAACATGACAATCTGAGTGAATTTAAGCGAGTTAGAGCACAGAATGGCAAAGAGGCAGACAGACAAACTGAATTCATAAACTCATTCAACTATGACTGGAAAATATTAAAAATGAAATTTTTGACGTTAAAAACACCGAAATCGACCTGAAACACACATTTATATGATGCACAGTAAGAAAAATCAGAAAATGACGCCATTTTGAATAACGGCCGCCATCTTGATTTCCCACGACTTTACGCGATGCCTGCCCCTCTGAAATGCATTGTTTATCTATACTTAATAATATTATGAAGAGGTAAAAAATTTTTATTTGTAGGAGGTAAGCTCTGGAACTACCAAACCAATTCCAAAAGTAATGGTATCAAAATGATGGTGTTACTCCAACTTAGAACATAGGCTATATCTTATGTCCATGCCACTGGCTAGAAGGGGTGCAGGAGCAAAAAACTTTCTAAAAATGCGATTTTTGTGTTACTGAAGGGCCTAGAAATATGAAATTTGGAATGGTAGTTACTTATAAGATACTAAGAACATTTTTTAAGAAATTCGAAATTTAAAAGTGGTGAAAATGCGCAAAAAGCGTTCTAAAAAACGTTCTAAATGGCGATTTTTACGCATTCTCAAGAAGTACCAAACCGATTTAAAAAATAATGGTGACAACCCTTGCTCCAACATAGGTTACATTTTATGTCGATGCCACTACCCCTAAAGGGGGTGCAGGAGCAAAAAGAAACGCTCGAAATTGCAATTTTTGTGTTACTGAAGGGTCCAGATACATGAGATTTGGCATGGTAGTTACTTATTAGATATATATGATCTCTAAGAACATATCTTAAAAAATTCGAAACTTAAAAGGGGTGAAAATGCACAAAAAGCGTTCTAAATGGCAACTTTTACGCAATCTCAAGAAGTACCAAACTGATTTAAAAAATAATGGTGTCAAAATGATGGTGACAACCCTTGCTCCAATATAAGCTGTGCATTTTATGTCTGTGCCACTACCCCTAAATGGGTGTAGGAGCAAAAAAAAAAAAAAAAAAAACGTTCGAAATTGCGATTTTTGTGTTACTGAAGGGCCCAGATACATGGAATTTGGAATGGTAGTTACTTATAAGATATAAATTATATCTAAGAACATTTCTTAAAAAATACGAAATTTAAAAGGGGTGAAAATGCGCGAAAAGAGTTCTAAAAAACGTTCTAAATGGCGATTTCTACGCAATCTCAGAAAGTACCTAACCTATTTCAAAAGTGATGGTTGGAAATTGATGATGACAGCCCTTGCTCCAACTTAGGCTCTGTTTCATGTCGGTGTCACTACCACCTAGGGGCTGCAGAAGCAAAAAACGTTCTAAATTGCGATTTTTGTGTTACTGAAAGGCCTAGAATCCTGAAATTAGGCAGGGCAATTATTTATAAGATACAAATGATCTGTAAGAACATTTCCTAAAAAATCGAAATTTAAAAGGGGTGAAAATGAGCGAAAAGCGTTCTAAAAAAATTTCTAAATTGCAATTTCTACGCAATCTCGGGAAGTAACGAACCGATTTTTAAAATAATGGTGTGAAAATGATAGTAACAGCCCTCGCTCCAACCTAGGCTGTATTTCATGCCGGTGCCACTACCCCAAACGACGTGAAGGAGCAAAAAACGATCTAAATTGCGTTTTTTGTAATACTGCAGGGGCTAGCAACTTGAAACTAGACATGGTAGTTACTTATAAGATATAAATGATCTCTAAGAACATTTCCTAAATAATTCGATATTTAAAACTTTGCGGTTACATTTTAAAAAACGTTCTAAATTGTGATACTGAAGGGGCTAGCAACTTGAAATTTTGCATGGTAATTACTTATAAGAAGTAAATACTCTCTGAGAAGAGTTGCTTCAAAAATTTAAATTTAAAAGGGTTGAAAATGAACGAAAAGTGTTCTTAATAGCGAATTCTACGCAATCTCTGGAAATATAAACCGATTTCAGAAGTAATGGTTTCAAATTGATGATGACAGTTCCCTGCTCCAACATAGCCTATATTTTACGTTGTTGTCACTACCACCTGAGGGTTGCAGGAGCAAAAGATGTTCTAAATTGTGTTTTTTGTGTTACTGAGGGGGTCTAACATTTTAAATTTGGAATGGCAATTACTTCAAAGATGCAAATGCTTTCTAAGAATTGTCGAATGAAAATTCCAAATTTAAAAGGATGAAGTGTGCGAAAAGCGTACTATAAGCGTTCTAAATTACAATTTTTATGCAATTGTATGAAATACGAAACCGGTTTCAAACATAATGGTTGCCAATTGATAGCGATAGAACCTGCTCAAACATAAGCTATATTTTATGTCCAGGGTTTCAGGAGCAAAAAACTTTCTAAATTGCAATTTCTGTGGTATTGAAGAGGCTAGAAACTTTATATATAGCACGGTAGTTAAAAAAGGGGCTGAAGCGAAGGGAAGGAGCGAAAAGCAGTCTAAAGGAATCCTAAATTACGATTTCTTTGGAATCACAGGAAATAATAAACCGATTACAGAAGTTATTGGCTGCGAATCAAGAGTGATAGTCCCTGATCCTATACGGGCTATATTTTATGCCGGCGTCACTACCACCTGGTTGGCAGGAACAACAAGAATGCCTTTAAAAACATCAAAATTCCCTTTTCTATAGATTATTAGGAAATTCCAACTGATTTCAAGGTTAATGCTGGCAAATTAATGGTGACAGTCTCTGTTTCAACATTTTTCGAGACATTCTATTTCAACTTTCTTTCGGCATTTTATGTTGGTACCACTAACACAAGAGAGGCGGTAGATTGTTAGACAAGAAGCTTGCAATTTGACATGATGGTTAATTTTAAGATGTAAATGTGTTAAGAGGGTTTCTAAAAAATTCAAAAGTTCAAATGAATACTGAAATGAGCACAAAAGTCTCAAAATACTTTCTAAATTATCATTTAACTGGAATTAGTTTTAGTTCTTCTTATCTTAAAATCTCATTTCTGTCTATTGCACTTTTATAATGAAGTATAGGGAAACTGTGGCTTAATTTGTAATTTTTGAATTATTTCAAATTTCTTCTAATAAAAAATAGTCATGCAAATGTCACTTCGCATGTTTCAACTATTACGCGAACAAAGCCGCGGGGTTTGCTAGTATTAATATAAAGTAGATACTGATCAATCGGTTTATTCTTATCAAGATGTGCTGTTTTCACCTTATTTTGGTCGTGTAGCACTCGGACTAATACTGTATTATATATAGGTATAAATATATAACAGCGAAAGTTAATATTTATAGAAATGTTTACAGCATACATTTAATGTTGAATATTTGCACCTGGTGACAGAGACTGAAATGATTTACTTTGTTTAAAGCTTAAAATTTATTATTTATATATAATTATATATTCATTTATTATTGGTAATTGTTATAACAAATGTTACAATATATTACATTTTTCAGTTTTTGGTTTTAGTATAATTAATGAAATATTATTAACAGTGGACGAAAATAGTCCAATTTTCAGATATTGACACAATGGAATTTCAGATTTCTGAAAAACTGCACCTAAAGTTATGAGGGGGCCAAAAGCATCCTGACTTGCTTCCTGAGAAAGATGCTATATTTCTCAATTTGATGTGGTGTTCAATTGCAAAAGATAAAAAAGAAAGGCGAAGAATTGAATGTGAAAGTCAGTAAAATTTGAAGCTAAACTACTTTATTATGAACATACTAATACACAGATTACACGTCGTAACAATAAATTGTGACAAAATCTCGTATAAAACACAATATATGATGTAAAAGAAAATTTCCTAAAACATCATGTAAAATAAGCAATTGAAATGGAGAAGAGTAAATAAAGCATCAATAAAGGTAAAAGCAAAACATTTTTTTTGTTTTAAAATATTTATCAAGTGCTGCAAAGCAGTGAAGATTCCTGTAGAAGAATTTAGGACGTGATTTTTTTCCATTACCTAATAACTTGCCAAAATTATTTGTCAGTTCGCTCTTAGTTTTTCAAACCTTTATTATTCGTAGAGGTGGTTACACCCCTTTCAAGATTCAATTTGGCTCTTGACTAGAAAGTTCCTGATTTATTTATGATTTTTAAAGCTTTTTGCCTTTTTTTTGGCTACTGTAAAGCATCAATGCATAACTGGTGGTTATTTTCTTTAGCTAAATCAAGAGGCGTCTTGCGATCATATATAGCATTCTTATCAGCACCTTTATCCAGTAACGCTCTGACAACTTCTACATGACCACAGTATGCTGCAATATGAAGTGACGTCTGTCCTTCTATATCTACAGTATGCACACTTGCACCTCTCTCTACTAACAACTGAATATAAGCTGCATTGTTGTTACATACTGCAGCATGAAGAGGCGTTTCACCGACTTTATTTTTTGCATTCACATCACAACCTTTTGTTAGTAACATTTCAATGATATCTAATTTGTCACTACAATCACATGCTTGGTGAAGTATGGTGTTACCATTGAAATATGTAGCATTCAGATCAACTTCTCTTTCCAACAAGAATTTAACAATATCCGAGTTGGCGAATTTTATTGCATACCATAGAGGGGTTGTGCTATCTTTATTTCTGGCATTCACATCAGCTCCTTTTGACAAAAAGTATTTAATAATACCATACGAGCCTGACCTTACTGCATAACAGAGAGGAGTTATTCCATATTTATCTTTAATATTCTTCAAATTAACAGCACTTTCTGAAAACAACTTAATAATTTCATTATTGCCTGATCGCATTGCACAACAGAGAGCGGTTTCTCCATTCTTATCTGGAATATTCACATCAGCATTACATTCTAGTAGTAACTTAATATTCATAAAATAAACATTAGTAACTTCTTCATAATCAACATCATAATGATGATAACGCTTTACCGGCTTCAAAAGATGATGTAGAAGATGATGCAGTGGGCTTCTGCCATATTCGTCTATAGCATTCACATCAGCACCTTTGTGTACTAAAAGTTGAATAGCTCCCAAATGTTTGCTGAGCACTGCTTTATGCAGCAGGGTTTTGTGATTTTTATCTTTAGCATTTACATCAGCACCTTTATATATTAAAAACTGCATAGTTCCCAAATCGCCTGATGTTGCTGCAATATGAAGTAGTTCGTCGCCATTTTCAATATTAAAATTTACGCAACTATCTAATAAGAATTTAATAATATCTAAATTACCTGGCATTTCTGCAGCATAATGAAGAGGACTCTCACCAAATTGATTTTTATGATTTATGTCAGCACCCTTGCTTACTAAAAATTCTACAGTGGTTAAATCAACTGAACCTGCTGCATAATAAAGAGGAATACATCCAGTGATATCTTTAGCATTTACATCAGAACCATTGCTTACCAAAAATTCTACAGTGGCTGAATCACCTATACGTGCTGCATTATGAAGAGGAGTCGATCCAGATTGATCTTTAGCATTTACATCAGAACCATTGCTTACTAAAAATTTTACAACTTCTATGTTACCTGATTGCGCTGCACAATGAAGAGCCCCCATCCCTCCATTTATTTGATCCACATTGGCACCTTTACTTACTAATAATTTTACTATATCTAAACCACCCGACTTTATTGCAAAATACAAAGCGGTTTTTTGATATGTGTCTTTTATATTTGCATCAGCCCCTTTATTCAATAATTCTCTTATTATAGATAAATGACCTAACTCTACTGCCAAGTGTAAAGCAGTATTTTTATCAAAATCATCACATCTTGCATTTACATCAATGTTTACAAGGCAAGAGAGCAACTTTTGCACCATTAAAAGGTTATTCTTCAACACTGCCAAATCAAGTGGTCTATATCCGTCATCATTGAGTGCATTTACATCTACTCCACTACCATTCATTGCCACGAGTACAGCATTTATGCAGTTTTGACTAACCAAATTATTGGGATCAGAATTATCTAGCACAAACTGGTGAAGTATGTTATTACCTGCGGGATACCTTACATCAGAAGATAATGTTTTTAAACGCTTAGGATTGGGAACTTGATCGCTCGAATTGGAATCCATACTATATTTAAACGTATGTTTATTGCAAGATGCAGTAAAGAAATATCAAATTAGATATTGGCAATGCGTGTATTTTACAATATTATTTCATATTAAGAATAATTTACAGATTTAGAAGTCAAGATTTGATCTTAGATAGACTATGCATCTACCCTTTACTTGTCTGTAAAGTTTTAACTATCAGATCTGCTCTTATCTGTTAAGATACAAATTTTATTGGTTTTATCAAAAGCCAATTTTTACTATCCGATGAAATAATTTATTGACTGGAAAGTAATAATATAGACTTTGGCCTCGATTTATCTTGATATGCACTTTCACTGTATGTTCAGAAGAGATTTCACAAACATCTGCACCTGCAATATAAATAAAAATGTATACACATCACAAAATTATTTATGAAATTTGAAATGTCACATGAAAAAATGGCTTTTGTTTCTACAATTAGCACAAATACAATCTTATGCAGAATTTTTTACAAAGTTTTTAGAGGAAAACCAAACTGTGTTTAGATTTTTTTCTTTTTCCTATATTTCCTAAACGAAATTAGAAATTTATAAAATGTCAGGTACTTTTAGTATTTATACAGTAAAGTACCGAAAGTAACCGCCCCTCCAGGGTTCGTAAATATGATATTTTCGAAAATATTAAAAATATCCGATAGTTTCAAAATAGTCAACTTATTGATAATTATGGCTGCTCATAGATCCCAAAGCCCCCCCACTCCCTTACCTACCTATTGATAATTATAAATATTTTCAGGCTAATATAAATTAGAAACTAAAACATATTGAATTTAGCATGAAAACTTAATAAAACAATACTCTAAACCTATTTTTTCACTTATAAGTTTGTTACATAAATGAACCAAAATCGAAGATCAACTAAATGAAAACAGACACAATTTGCTCTTTACACTCACAAAAAATAAACTATGGGATTAATTATCAAGTTTCCAGAAAATTTTGTGATTCTACAACAAAATTATGTACAATATACTTCATTTTTAATGAAAAAATGTTAATATAAATATAAGCTTGTGTCCTTTTTCATTCTCTAACCTGTGTGTAGTTTAAACTAATGGAAATCAAAACCAGAAAAGATTCTATGAAGCAGTAAATAACTTCTCGAAATTCGACAGTTTATCTTTCAATAGCTTTTTAAAGTAAATATTGTCACACATAATTATTGTTTCTACATTCTTCATCTAAAAGCTGGGAAAAGATTTTTTGTGGAGGAGGGGGAGGGGGGGGGGCTAAAAAGGGCCTGCCAAAGCAAAATCTCTTATCTACAGAATGACACAATCAATAACAATTAAAAAATTCATTTACACTTGTTTTGACTGAAAATATCAAAGATATCATATGCGATATTTTGAAAATTAGTGTCAAAATATATGAAAATATCAAACTTCATGATATTTTTCAAATAAATATCGGATATATATCAAGATATATATCACTGAACCCTGCGCTCTTCATATACGGTAATGTTTCCCTTTTTGAAAAAGTGCCATTTATAAGCCCTTCCCTTCCAGTTTTATTTTCCGATGCTTTCAATCCTTCTATTTTTTCAGGAAATTCCCTAACTTTTTTACTTCCACATCTACTTAATGAACATACCTTATGCAATTTATTTTTATCTGATATTTTTACATATCTCTGTATCAGAAATGTATACTTCGCTATGCGCGTTACCAGACACTTGAAAGGAGTGTTCCTTTCCTGTTAGTGTTTTCCTTCATTTTTAAACACTAAGAATTAATCGATATTTATATTGAGTTTAAGCTTTATAATTTTTGTTCACATTTCTTTGATATCCAGTTATTTTATGTAAATTTGTTTCATTAATTTATTATTTTTATTAATGGAAACTACTTAGCTTCTATGGAAAGGAATTTTAAAACCACAAAACGTTAATTTGATCCGCTATTATTTTGCAAATTGAAACAATCTTGTGAAATTTCATAAATTACAAATATAACCCCCCCCCCACTCCCAATTTTCCTATCCTTTTCACAAAATTCCGATTATAAGCAACGCCCCCTCTAAAATCATTAGAATTTCCTGCATGCTAAAGGGGGGGGGGCTTACTTTCAGTACTTTACAGTAATCATGCCAAATTAATAATGAGAGCAGCATTCTAAAACATAACAAACCAAGATTTCAACGTTTCAGTTTTTTAGGGCATCTTTTAGATTTGTAAAGGCATTTTGGTAATTTTCCAGTATAAAAACCTTGGTGTTGTAATGAAAAGCTTGTCTTAAGTCGGGGTTCAAAAAGTGGGATTTGTTGCCAAATGACATAAACAGCTATAAAAACAAATGTGATAAATTTTTAAGCTTGTTTATAAATAAATTTTAATACATATTTACATTTATATAGAGATTACTGTTTTTGTATACAATTTACTTCTGCTTGTACTTAAAAATAGACAAATGGTATTTTTTATTGAATAAAGTGTATAAATTTTGAAAAAAATAATTGTATTTATGAAACAGTTAAAAGGTTGCTAGAAAATATATTGCCAATTTTTTCTTTGGCCAAGGAAATTTTCTCTATCTCACCAAGGCCCGAATACCGGAAAAGTATCAATTTTTTTATTTTAAGGGCATTCTTTTGAGTTTAGAAGGTAATTTTAACATATATAGGCAAGGCACTCTTTTCAAGATGCAGTCAGGAGTCAGTTTTTACTATACAATGCAAATTTGATTCAAAATGCAGCACGGGCACAATGCTTTTGAATGAGGAAAGCTAGAAGGGTAGTATTTTTTATTGTGGGTAAAAACAGTGCTTTTTTAAGCAAAAACGCAAACAGAGTGCAGCACCTTCCTGTAAAAATCTGCAGGAAACTTTGTGAATAGAAATACACATTCCCTCTAATTATTACTATAACTGTAGTACACTTCCTACTATCTCTGCTGTAAATTGTAGCACTGAATGACTTCTCAATTACGTTGTACCTAAAGTCAAAATTTTCTGAAGGGGGAGGGGGGGGGGCTAAAAAGGGCCTGCCAAAGCAAAATCTCTTATCTACAGAATGACACAATCAATAACAATTAAAAAATTCATTTACACTTGTTTTGACTGAAAATATCAAAGATATCATATGCGATATTTTGAAAATTAGTGTCAAAATATATGAAAATATCAAACTTCATGATATTTTTCAAATAAATATCGGATATATATCAAGATATATATCACTGAACCCTGCGCTCTTCATATACGGTAATGTTTCCCTTTTTGAAAAAGTGCCATTTATAAGCCCTTCCCTTCCAGTTTTATTTTCCGATGCTTTCAATCCTTCTATTTTTTCAGGAAATTCCCTAACTTTTTTACTTCCACATCTACTTAATGAACATACCTTATGCAATTTATTTTTATCTGATATTTTTACATATCTCTGTATCAGAAATGTATACTTCGCTATGCGCGTTACCAGACACTTGAAAGGAGTGTTCCTTTCCTGTTAGTGTTTTCCTTCATTTTTAAACACTAAGAATTAATCGATATTTATATTGAGTTTAAGCTTTATAATTTTTGTTCACATTTCTTTGATATCCAGTTATTTTATGTAAATTTGTTTCATTAATTTATTATTTTTATTAATGGAAACTACTTAGCTTCTATGGAAAGGAATTTTAAAACCACAAAACGTTAATTTGATCCGCTATTATTTTGCAAATTGAAACAATCTTGTGAAATTTCATAAATTACAAATATAACCCCCCCCCACTCCCAATTTTCCTATCCTTTTCACAAAATTCCGATTATAAGCAACGCCCCCTCTAAAATCATTAGAATTTCCTGCATGCTAAAGGGGGGGGGGGCTTACTTTCAGTACTTTACAGTAATCATGCCAAATTAATAATGAGAGCAGCATTCTAAAACATAACAAACCAAGATTTCAACGTTTCAGTTTTTTAGGGCATCTTTTAGATTTGTAAAGGCATTTTGGTAATTTTCCAGTATAAAAACCTTGGTGTTGTAATGAAAAGCTTGTCTTAAGTCGGGGTTCAAAAAGTGGGATTTGTTGCCAAATGACATAAACAGCTATAAAAACAAATGTGATAAATTTTTAAGCTTGTTTATAAATAAATTTTAATACATATTTACATTTATATAGAGATTACTGTTTTTGTATACAATTTACTTCTGCTTGTACTTAAAAATAGACAAATGGTATTTTTTATTGAATAAAGTGTATAAATTTTGAAAAAAATAATTGTATTTATGAAACAGTTAAAAGGTTGCTAGAAAATATATTGCCAATTTTTTCTTTGGCCAAGGAAATTTTCTCTATCTCACCAAGGCCCGAATACCGGAAAAGTATCAATTTTTTTATTTTAAGGGCATTCTTTTGAGTTTAGAAGGTAATTTTAACATATATAGGCAAGGCACTCTTTTCAAGATGCAGTCAGGAGTCAGTTTTTACTATACAATGCAAATTTGATTCAAAATGCAGCACGGGCACAATGCTTTTGAATGAGGAAAGCTAGAAGGGTAGTATTTTTTATTGTGGGTAAAAACAGTGCTTTTTTAAGCAAAAACGCAAACAGAGTGCAGCACCTTCCTGTAAAAATCTGCAGGAAACTTTGTGAATAGAAATACACATTCCCTCTAATTATTACTATAACTGTAGTACACTTCCTACTATCTCTGCTGTAAATTGTAGCACTGAATGACTTCTCAATTACGTTGTACCTAAAGTCAAAATTTTCTGAAGAAATCAAATATGACATCAAAATTACATGTTAGTGATGAATATTTTGAGTTTTGTTGCAATTCCTATATACAGACAATTCTTAAGAAAAATTATGTACATTAATAATTAGTAAATCCTGTTATTAATAGATTGGTATCAAACATATTTTTTATACTATGATTTGTGGCAGAGTTACTAGGATGATATGATATTTTCTCTACGTCTCTAAATACATATAATTCTATATTAGGTCTACAGGAAAAATCTGTCGCTTTATGATCTTTCACGCCTACTTTTTTAAGATTCAAATTTCTGATAAAATTCCCATTGTTTTCACCTTAATGTGAAAACAATGGGAATTTTACCATTTCAAAAAAGTGGTGCTAATGAAGAAATCTGAATTTTTAAAAAATAGGTGTGAAAGAACATTAAGCAACAGAATTTTCCGGCAGACCTAATAGTTTTAGCAGATACCTTTGATTATTAAACAATGATATGAAAGTACCAAAATTTCTTGGCCCAGAGGACTCTGGACTTTGTACGAGGGCTTATCAATAAGTTTTTGCCCTCACATAGAAATAATTAAGTGAAATTTATGAAATTGCTACATTATATTATCCTTCTCTATATAGTCACCGTGCACCGTAACACATTTCTGTAAATGGTATTTCAAAGAAAGGGGGAGGATGTATTCCAGGAGGTGCGATAGTAGACGCAAAGGGGGGCATTTTTCAAACATTTGCCAACCCCCACATGTGACCTATTGTTGGAAAGGCCTGTGACCACTTATTCATGCTATGCACCTCCCAAGCCCCACCCCCGTAATTGACCCCCGGGGGCATGAATGATGTCTGAAAAAATTAGAAAAGTCCCCCCAGAGGACAAATTTGGGGGGAGGGGCTTGGGAGGTGCATTACATGCATAAGTGGTCACAGGCCTTTCCATCAATATGTCACATGTGGGAATCGGTAAATGTTAGAACAATGATCCACTTTGGGTCTACTATCATTCCTCCTGGAATACATCCTCCCCCCTCTCTTTGAAATACCGTTTGGACAAATGTGTTACTGTGTACACTGACTATATAGAAAAGGGCTCATAAAATGTAGCAATTTCATAAATTTCACTCAATTATTTCTTTGTGAGGGCAAAAACTTATTGATGCACCCTCGTAAGACTGTATTACAGTCATGTAATTCATCTTTGATAATTCGTACAAAGGAAAAGAATCAATTTTACTTTAAAAAGAAAAACATTTTTTACAGACCAGTTTTTACTTTTATACTGATTAAAACAAAATAATTTATATGTATTTTTTAACTCTTTATGTGAGAAAGGTACTTCAAATTACCACTGTTTTCTATCCGAATTAAAACACACTCGTTGAATGCATTCACATTGGTCATTTTAGGAAGTCATAGTAAATACTTCCCTTGATCATCACTAGATAGAGATAGCAGTTCCAGCAAGCTGAAAATTGTTTAGGAAGCTATTCTTGGAGCATATGTGTCTCAATTTTGCTTCCATTTTGCTGTCTGACATGGTATCCATAACTTTTGCTTGGAAACATCTGAAATTTTAAATGTAAGGCTATCATATTTTTTTTCTTGTTTTAGATAGATCACTTGACAATATGTTATGCAAAAAAAAAAAAAATTAATATTCGGTCTGTTTACTTTACGAAACACTTTTCAAAGCGGTACTTTTAAGTACCGTCGGGATTACGTTGAACAGGATTTTTACTTAGATTTTCAACTTTTGAATACATAGGGTGCATAAAAACTTATAAATTCATTAAGGATGCGTGGTTGCTACACAGATTCTAAGTCTTGATTTTTATCAAAGAGTTATGGCCTAGTGGTACTTTGAAGTACCACATCAAGTAATTAGCTGTAATTAACAAAAAAATTAAATCTTTTTTTCTTTAAATGTATATATCTTCTAATGTATCATAGTAATGCAAGGAAGAAAAGCTTTAATGAGATAATGGGGGGGGGGGGGTAAAAACTCACAAAATATGTCCATTGGTTAAAAAAAACGCAAATTTCGTCATTTGGACACAGGAAAATTAGCGAAATTTGTCAATCGGTCGAGTGAAAAATAACAAGAAATTCACCAGTCCGTTATGGAAAACAATCTCAAAATTTGCCCATCGATTGTATAAAAAAAAAATCTTGCAAGCTTCGCCAATAAGCCTTGGGGTGAAATGTGTAAATTCACCAACTGTTTATGGGAAAAAAATTAAATTAGTCGAAAGGCCATGGGGGAAAATCTGCAAAATTCATCCTTCGACCATGTGAAGAAAAAAACAAGTTTTGCAAATCAGTCGAAAACAAAAATTATCAATAAAAATAAAATATCACAAAATTCTAATGGGTTCCAGGAAAAAAATTGCAGAAATCTTCATTCTTCGTTGAAAAAAAAAATCACAAAATTTGCCAAATGATCATCGGAAAAAAAACTGGGAAATTATTAAGTTTGGTTGCTTTAAAATACTGTGAAATTCGTATATTGTTCACATGAAAAAAATCTTGAAATTTAGCCGCCAATCATGAGCAAAAATTATGAAACTCTTAAGTCAATTACAGGAAAAAAAAAAAAAAAAAATGTGAAATCGGTGCGTACGAAAATGTCGCAAAATTTGTCAGTCAATAGGCGAGAAAAATTCAAAATAGTGAAATTCCATCTGTTGTGGGAAAATATAGCAAAATTCTACTGATAGAAAAAGAACCAAATAAACCACTTCAAAATATTTTTTGTGAACAAGTTACATCAGTGCCTTTTTTTATAAATTCCTTTCGAGCACCCTTTTTTTTCTAGAATCAACACTAAATAAAAAAACAACAACAGCATATGTTAATGCTTTTAAGTCAATCTTTATTTTTAAAGCAAAAATTAATCAATATTTTCTTACAGAAAGTAAATACAGTAGACTCCCTTAAATCCGCGACCCTAAAATTGGCGAACGCCTAAAATCCGCGTATTTTTTCAGATGTAAACAATGAAATTTACAGTTAAGTTGCAGGAACAAAATTCAAGATGGCGCCGAAATCGGCAACTACCGCAATGTTTTTTTTACTAAATTTTTTGTTAATCATTCTCTTTTGGCTATTACAGCTGATTTATTACTAAATAAATTTACATTACTTTTGATTTTGATATAAATTAGCATATCTATAGCAAAAATCCCAGGGTACGAAATGGAAAAATCCACGAACCGGAACGCTATTTTAAAATTATTGTTCGCGGAATTTTTTTTTTAATTATAGACAAATTTATTTCTAAACATACAAAGCAGTATAAGAAAAGCATTCAGGACTCTAAATAACAATGGAAAAGGTCACAGTGAGCGCAATAAGCTATACAGGGTGATTCATAAAAGATGGGCAGAACTTTAAGGGGTTATAGTACACTTAAAGACAAATAATATTAAATAGGAGACTAAGGGTCCCAGACGTATTCCCAAGGAGATAGGGGGCATTAAAGTTTAGGGTCCGAAATTTCAAATGATTATAAAACATGGAAAAATTGGTCGATTCGTTTGCGGTTTTTGCAAAAAATTTTCTTTATGCCAGTATTTTCTTGAAATAAAATTTTAAAGTTCAATTTCAAAAAATGCCGATAGGGGGCGCTTTAGACTTTGGAGTAACAAACAACTATTTTTTAACGTTATTTTTTGTATTTCTTTAAATGATTTCGAAAGCTTAGACTTAAACTTAAATTTTGATCTAAAAATCTGAGTCCTAACGAGTAGTTAAGTAGCATAAACTGAAATTTGAAACCCTTCTCCCCCCAGAACAAAAATCAGTTATTCCCGATCTTTGTGTCGTAGATTAGGCTCTAACTACTGCCGCGTTTTGCTAAAATTATTCTTTATGTCAGTATTTTCTTGAAAATAAATTTTAAAGAAAATTTTCAAAAAATTCCGATAGAGGGCGCTTTAGACTTTGGAGTAACGAACAACTATTTTATACCGTTATTTTTTGTGTCTCATTAAATGCTTTCTAAAGCTTAGACTTAAACTTAAATTTTCAGCTCAAAATCTGAATCGCTGAGCGTGGTTCAGTAGCGAGGGGAGGGGGTTCAAATTTCAACTTCTGAACATAGTTCAGTTTGCACTACTTAACCATGCCCAACGATTCTGTGCTGTGATACGAGGCAAAAATACAACTTTCGTCAAGGACTGCATAGTCGGAATTCACTCATAAAAGCACTGGCACAGTTGGAAACGTCGCTCATGCAAACGTTAAAGCTCCATTCCTGACGCTAGTCACCGGGTGAAGAAGGAAACAGAAAGTATGCAAATGTCAAATGGGGAAGAAGAAGAACACGTATGCAAAATTTCGACACGATTCAGGCATAAAAACCACTGAACGGTGAGTCACGTGTAAGTCGCTGTAGTAATGAATCGGAAGATGGTGCCCTTCACGAATAAGGAAAAGGCTGAGATGCATTTAATTTACGGAGCGGCAGATGGAAATGGTGCAGAGGCACAACGAATGTACGGAGAGCGATTTCCCAACAGGCGGTTGCCTAACCGCAAAACTTTCGAGCGCTTGCACAGACAGTTGTGTGAGACGGGATCATTTCTCGCTTCCCGGTCGAATGCAGGTCGTGCAAAAGAGGACGAATCAGTAGTTGTTGCAGAAGCCATTCTGGATGTAGTAGCGGCGCAGCCAAGTACAAGTACACGAACAGTGGCTAGGCAGGTGGATACCTCACAGTCCATGACTTGGAGGGTACTGAAGGATGAACATTTGCTCCCGTTTCATGTGCAACGAGTCCAGAAACTGTCTCCAGGGGATTATCCAAATCGTATTGAATTCGCCCGCTGGTTTCTGCAGCAGAACGCGCTAAATCCACATTTTGGACGAACTGTGCTTTTCACCGATGAATGTACCTTCACACGTGAAGGTACATTTAACACACACAATGCACATGTATGGGCGGATGTCAATCCACATGCTACGTATCCACATGCTCATCAGAGACGCTTTTCCATCAATGTTTGGGCAGGAATCCTCGGAGACCACCTAATCGGACCGTACCTTCTTCCTGAACGCCTCAACGGTAAAACATACCTCACATTTCTGCAACATGTGCTGCCAGACCTGTTAAACGTTGTTCCTCCACGCATCCGGCGGGTCATGTGGTTCCAGCACGATGGAGCGCCAGCCCATTACGTACGAGACGTCCGCAACTATCTGGACATCACATTTCCGAACAGATGGATTGGTCGAGGTGGTCCTGTTGCTTGGCCTGCTCGCTCGCCAGATCTTTCACCCCTCGATTTCTTTTTTTGGGGACGATTGAAGGCTCTTATGTATGAGACACCCCATTGAATCCCCCGAGGAACTGGTCGCCAGACTTTCCGCCGATGTAGGGGAAGTGCTCGAAAAGCCTGATGTTTTCGCGAATGTTCGCCGTTCCATTCTTCGCCGTTGTTCTGCGTGCATAACCTCTGGTGGTCACAATTTTGAACATTTATTGTAATTACATGTTAATAAATATGCTTTGGTAACATAATCCTAATTTGTGTCTTTTTACCTCGTATCACAGCACACAATGTGTGGACATGGTAAACTGAACTGTGCTGAGGAGTAGAAATTTCAAACCCCTCTCCCCAGAAACTTAACCACGTCTAACGATTCAGATTTTGGGCTGAAAATTTAAGTCTAAGCTTTAGAAAGCATTTAATGAGACACAAAAAATAACGGTATAAAATAGTTGTTCGTTACTCCAAAGTCTAAAGCGCCCTCTATCGGAATTTTTTGAAAATTTTCTTTAAAATTTATTTTCAAGAAAATACTGACATAAAGAATAATTTTAGCAAAACGCGGCAGTAGTTAGAGCCTAATCTACGACACAAAGATCGGGAATAACTGATTTTTGTTCTGGGGGGAGAAGGGTTTCAAATTTCAGTTTATGCTACTTAACTACTCGTTAGGACTCAGATTTTTAGATCAAAATTTAAGTTTAAGTCTAAGCTTTCGAAATCATTTAAAGAAATACAAAAAATAACGTTAAAAAATAGTTGTTTGTTACTCCAAAGTCTAAAGCGCCCCCTATCGGCATTTTTTGAAATTGAACTTTAAAATTTTATTTCAAGAAAATACTGGCATAAAGAAATTTTTTTGCAAAAACCGCAAACGAATCGACCAATTTTTCCATGTTTTATAATCATTTGAAATTTCGGACCCTAAACTTTAATGCCCCCTATCTCCTTGGGAATACGTCTGGGACCCTTAGTCTCCTATTTAATATTATTTGTCTTTAAGTGTACTATAACCCCTTAAAGTTCTGCCCATCTTTTATGAATCACCCTGTATATACTGATAATAGCATTAACACTTTTCTCCTTGCCATCACTAGATGGCAGCATAGGACTTTTGAAATCGAATTGAATCGATTTCATTCCTAATATTTTTATTTTACATAATTATTTTAATAATTACTTACTTTTAAACTAATAAATTATTTTAATATTTTACTTATTTTAATGTTTCACTTTATTGTAGGCCAGTGGCGCACCCAGGGAGGGGGCCAGGGGGCCCTGGCCCCCTCCAAAAGAAAAGGGAGAAAACACTAGAAAAATATCTAAAATATTTACTAGACCAAAGTTGATTTTTTGTATGTGTGCGTTTGTGTAAAAAGTTAATTGACGCCCCATAAATACGCGGGTCTCCCCAGCCAATTTCAAAGATGAACAACCTGAGAAACGTGTTTGCTTGAGACTACATTTCTATATATCATTGGTAATTCTCATTAGACGGCTGGCTACTCTTACACGTATTGTGAAAAAAAATGCAATGCTACCATGCAGTTAAAAAAAAGACCAACAGTTTTTCCCCCATTATTAAATGCATTTTTAGAAAACTTTTTATTAAATTGCGAGAATGAAAACAGAAAGTTACAAAGAACGCTATCGCCGCCAAAAAATAACATCCTTTTGGTGATTAAAGCTGAATCATGTTTGTTTCAAGTTTCTCCCAGTCGAACAATTGAGATCCAGCGTCTAGATTCAGAAGGTCCAGATGTAATATAGTGAACTTCGTCTTGGATCATTATAGTGCAAAGCCCTCACTTGGTTCGGTTTCATCCTTACCCATTCCTTTTCCTTTTGCTTGGACATGGAATACTATACAGAGTTATGCGAGTACACAAAAGTTACACAAAATTTCTTTTGTATTTTACATGGCTACTTTGCAGTGACTTTATTGACAATTATATATTAATCTTCAAACAAGTTTTTCAGCTGTTAAAAGTAATATGCATGGAAACTCTTCAGTGACAATTAAATTAAATTTGTAAAATATTTTTTTGAAATTGAATTATTTCAAACATAAAAAAAGGATGATTTAAATGTTAGTAGTAATGACGTTATTAACACTATAAATACCGATTTGGATTCCGTTTCCCTAGTCGCAAATCAGCCAAAGCCATTGAATAATCATGAAGAACAGTATTTCCTTAGATAATAGCAAGTAGCAAGACATCGTATTGTTGAAAGAACAAACATTCAATACTGACGATAATTTAAATATTATGAAAAAGTTGTGGGAACCAAAAACAAATTTTAATTTTCTCGTAACCTGTGCTACAGCTGCAAATCACAAACAAAGTTTTCAATACACACACACAAAAAAAAAGTTTAAATAATATACTTGGCTTGTGTATTCTCAAGTTGTAAATATTGCGTATTTTTGCACATCCTAACGTTGGAAAATCTAAATCGAAAGTAGCTGGTTAGTTGGTCATGCAAAGTTTTAATAATTGGAAGGAAACCATTGAGAAATTTAATAATCAACAAAAAAAAAATATATCATTTCAGGGCTATTGCAACTTACGAAAAGCTACAGAATATTCGAGAAGGAAATACATTTCAGTCGATAGAAAAATTGATGTGGGTCAGGCATCACAAGTTGCAGTAAATCGGAACCGATTAGAACCGATTACAAAAATTGTAATTTTATGCGATTGAGCAAGTGGCAATCGCCAATGAAGCCAACTTTACTAAGAACAAGAGTCGATGTGGGGAATGAAAACTCCACTGAACATTTTAAACATTCTGCCAAAAACACTACCTTTATTAGCTGGAACATACAAAAACAAAGTATAAATACGAGTAACAATATCATCTTGAATCGTTTGGTAAAAAAAATTAATTTGGCAAAATGTTTCTCCTTTCTTGATGGTGAAACTCGTGACATTCCTACGACTGAACATCTTTCCTTGTGTGTCTGATGTATAGATGAAGAGAATGACAACAAAATATGTGAAGAATTCTTACAATTTATTCCTGTAGCAAGCACTGGAGGAAAAAACTTGCCCGGCAAAATATTAGAAGGATTAAAGACATATGATATCGATTTGTCCTATTTACGTAGGTTACGTAGGGCAAGGTTATGATGGTGTCCTATCAATGAGCGGAAAATTTAACGGATTTAGGTCTCACGTATAAGTATATATCCGCAAGCTTTATGTGTTCATTGTGTCTCACATAGTTTAAATTTAGCACGTGAAATGTTGTATCTGGAACAGAAATAAGAAACTGCATTGGCATAATTGAAATGACACACAATTTTTCAATACTCCTAAATAGACAAGACGTCCTCCTCAACAATATTGGCAAACATACATCGGAAATTAATAACCAAAAACTAAAAGTTTGTCCAACTAGGTGGGTCGGACGCGATAAAGCCATCATGACCATTGTAGAATCATATGATGCAGTGATTGATCGCTTTGAAACAATCGCATCTTGGGAAGACAGAGATTGGTCTTCTAAGGCAAAACTTTTTAAAAATTCGTTATGTGAATTTGGTTTCCTAATTTCTTTATTTAGCTTACAGAATATATTTGCATACACTTTATCAATGTCTAAATTATTGCAAAAATCTGCCAGTGACCTTTTAATTGCCTGAAATTTTGTTAACGATGTTGTGGCTCACCTAAATACTATTCGTAAAGCCCCAGATATTTCTTTCAAGGATATTTATCATAAGCTTGTATGAAAGCCAATAACTTTCATATTGACATTAAAATGCCAAAAACTGCATCAAAACAAACACAAGGATCCAATGTTCCAGCCGATTCTATAGAAGAGCATTTCAGGAAAAATATTTTTATCCCATTCGTTGATCAAACCTTCACACAGCTTAATGGACGTTTCACTCGGCACCGCAACATTTTGATTTTATTCTACATAATAAAAAGTGCTGCAACAGCTAGTGAAATAAAAGATTTTCGTCAATTATGTGAATTTTATATGCATGATTTACTTTCTACAAATTCAGAAATCTTGAATGCTGAATTCAAGTTCAGTTACAGAAAATTTGAGAAATAGCTTTCAATAACTCGATGCAAGAATGCCATTGAAGTAGTTTCAAAATGGGAAAAAATGGTGTACCCCAACACTTACAAATAACTAAAGATATTTACAACACTCCCCGTTACAACCTGTCTCAGCGAAAGGCAATTTTTGACATTACACATTTTAAAAACTTATTCAAGATCCACAATGACAGAATCAAGATTAAATGGTTCTTGCTTTGGCTTTGTTATATATACACAGAGAGATTAATGTAACTGCGACTGAAGTAATTCAAAAGCTTTGTTAAAAAAAAAAAAATAGATTTTATGTATAACAATATTTTTTATTGAATTTTTGAAGTAACTTTTTTATCCATTTAACTTGGCCCCACAGTCGGTTAAGCCACGGGGGCTGTAGCGGCATCTACCCTTTCCACGACTAGAGACAATGTCTCTACAAGAATTTACAGTCATACCCCATAATAGATTAAATTCTCTATTAGTTTATTAATTCCCATACAATTCTGAGTGACGAGTTAAATTTAAATGAACTAGCTCAAAAATTTGCATCCAATAATTCATCTCGTCAAAGCTATTTTGAATATTTTTCTTAAACTACAATATGTCTGACAATCAGATAGATATAAATAGGAAAATCTATAAATGTTTATTTATGAGGCCTTTAAATGTTTAACTTCTGCACAATCAAAAATTAGTACTTTTAAAAAATATTAATAAAATTAAAGTTTAAGTATAATAATTTTAATTAAAATAAATAACCAATTAATTGATACTGAATTAATTTCGGTAATTTTTTGATTAATTAGTGTCTCCTTGTAATTTCCAACTGTAGTCAAAACTTGAAAAATTTTGCCCTTACTAATTTTATTTTGTTTCGCTGCCAATGTTCGGCCCCCTCCAAGATAAAATCCTAGGTGCGCCACTGTTGTAAGCATTCATTATAATTTCCCTTGCTTAACTACCAATCAAATTAATGTTTCAAAAATGTAAACAAATCAATGACCAGAAATCCGCAAAATTCTAAAATCCGCACAACCTCTGGTCCCAAGCTGTGCGGATTTGAGGGAGTCTACTGTATTAGCGAGTTTAATCTTTTTAGAATAAAAAAGTTGTAAAAGGCCAGTATTACCAATATTATACAAAAAAAAATGTGGATCTTTTAATGTTCAATTGCATTAATTATACGCAACAATTACGGTGGTTCAAAAAACCTTTTTTTGAGCTTAGAGTCCAGGCCACCCCCTAATTTTTTTAGACTCATCAATAGTATAATACTGGTAAATTTTTAGCTTCTTACTCAAACTCTAAGAGAGTGCTCAATGACCCCACAATTTAACGTAGCAGAAGCATAGGAAATGCAACAATAATGTATACTTCAGAAATATTTAATTTTTCCCAGAAGTTTTTAGAAGAAATTTAGTTTGTTATATTATATATACAGTAGACTCCTTCAAATCCGCACAGCTTGGGACCAGAGATTGTGCGAATTTTAGAATTTTGCGGATTTCTGGTCATTGATTTGTTTACATTTTTGGAACAATTATTTGATTGGTAGTTAAGCAAGGGAAATTATAATGAATGCTTACAATAAAGTGAAGCATTAAAATAAGTAAAATATTAAAATAATTTATTAGTTTAAACTTAAGTAATTATTAAAATAATTATGTAAAATAAAAATTTAGAAAAATATTAAATTATTAACAATGAAATCGATTCAATTCGATTTCAAAAGTCCTATGCTGCCATCTAGTGGTAAAGCGATCATAAGATCGATACGTCATGATATAGATATGCTAATTTATATCAAAATCAAAAGTAATGTAAATTTATTTAGTAATAAATCAGCTGTAATAACCAAAAGAGAATTATTAACAAAAAATTTGGTAAAAATTTTTTTGCGGTAGTCGCTGATTTCGGCGCCATCTTGAATTTTGTTCCTGCAACTTAACTGTAAATTGCATTGTTTACATCTGAAAAAATATGGGGATTTTAGGGTCGCAGATTTAAGGGAGTCTACTGTATTTGTATTTAAATATTTCTAAAATATTTTATTAACAACACTAAACCAAAAAAAAAAAAAAAAAAAGGAATTCTACCAACTCCTTTTACAACTAATTGAAAACAATTTCTCAGTGAAACGTTTAATTTTTCATGATAATTTTTATTTTAAATAATAATCATATATATTTTCAAATTGTGCATCTGGAAACAAAAATCTGTCTGATAGTTGTTTACACTTAGCTCATCGCTATTTCTAAGTGAAAGGTGACAAATAAAAATAATATTTAAAATGGATTTAAATATTTATTGCAAGAGTTTTTACTTTTAAATATGTACCAAGAATTATATTTACCTACATTACTTATATTAAATATTAATCTACTGTTATGGGATGCTAACATTGTTCATGTTGCAGTTAATAAGACAAACAATAAGTCTAATATGAAATAAAAGAATCACAAAATATATGTATTATTGAGCAACTTTAATTTTATGAAAAATATCCGTTTTCTGTTTAAAGAAATTTCAAAGCTAAAAGTTTGCAATGGCTCCGGTTTCAAATTCCTTTTGTAATGAAATTTTTCTGATTGGTCTAAGATCAGTAGAATTGATTAGATTGAAACAACTAACTATGAGAAGACAAATCCTTCAGCGTGTTCATTATCAGTTGAAAGAATCAAAATTGGTACAATATGTTAGACATTTGACAGTTAAAGAATTAATGCAGATATGGCAGAAATCTGCAATTCCTGCAAAACAAAAGAGTTAAAGAAGATTCTAAATTTTTTTAGGATCAAAGAACCAATTGTAAAATGTATATGGGTTTAAAAGATAAAAAGTTACTAAAAAACGCATGAACGTTCTCTTCAGAGACTCAAAGAAGAAGGAAGCATTAGAGCCTTGTTACCTTCAGCTACTATCTGTTCATCCAATATTTGTCTAAATAGTGTAACGAAAAACTTTGAGTCTTCAGATGATGAATTTATTCCAACACAGTTAAAGATCTTGAAAATTATCTGTCAACAGATAAAGAGATTGCGCTGTCTGCTTGAAAAGTCTGAGTGTTCTGATGACTTCTAACAGATTTCAATGGAAGAAAAATTGTTGTAGAGTGATTTATAGCTATGCAAGCACCATGGGTGCAAGAAGCCCATCTAAGCCAAGACTGAAAACTTTTCTGAGTATTAGGAAAAACAAAATAAAAATAGACTAGAGGATTTCTATGTCTTGCATTATAACTAAAAATTGATTTCTTGCAATAAAAGAAAGTGCTTAATAGTAAAATTGCCATAATTTAAGTATATAAAGTAGAATTTACTATCAGTCAAACATATGTCCAAGACAAGAAATCAGTCCTGAGACTGAATGTCTTGCACCCGAAGCGTTATGTAAGCTGAGAACTTGAGATTTTTAAAGAAGATGCTGTGTGACTGTCAAACTTTGCGACAAGGAGAACAACAGAACTCTTACCTCGAGCAAGTCATTATTAAGCCTTTCTCCCGAAAAATGAAATGACAATGATGACTATACCAAAGGAAAGTAACGGAAAAAAATCAATTTTAGATACCATTTTGTATTATTAAAGACCAAATATGGTTACATTTCTATTTTTTACTTCTACATTGCTTTATTTTTTTCTATAAAATTAATTTTGGAAGTATTTATTTATTTTTTAACAAATATATAGAAAAATTACAATGGAATACACTAACTTATGAAGTTAGTGGGTGTTGAGCACCTTCTTGCAGTTGAAATGTGAAGTTCAAATTTTGCCAGAATATTACTGTATACAAGTCTAAAAAAATTGAGGGGTAGCTTGGTATATATGTGAAAGTTTATTTTTTTACATAGATGGCTGAACCACCCTAGAAACCATTTGGTATTTTTCTGTTATACCAAAACCATGTAAAACTGTGCCATTTATTTAAATCCTAACCAGCACAAAGGATTTTTATTGCCAACAAGGCAAAACATTGGGTCCCGCTATTTATTAAACATGAATCAATTTTATTTTATTTAATCTCAACTATGCAAACATCTTAATTTTCTATTTTTAGTATAGAAAATATTTTTTATTAAGTTACAATTTATTATATTTTTAGATGATGAGATAAATTTCACTAATGTGCAGTTAGCTGTTGGTGAGAAAGCTGCAATAAAATTGTTTCAAGATCGTGGAATTGAACACAAAAAAAGTTTCATAAAAAAAAAAAAAAAAAAAAAAAAATTATAGATGAGTTCAAGATTTTATCAGCAATAGAGATGTAGCTTACGATCATACCAAGAAAGTACAAGAATAAATACAAATAAACATGTTTTGAAGCTCCCCATTTGTCTTTTCATTATGCACTGAGATTTATATGTTTGTGGCATAAGAGCCGATTATGAGTGTTGTCAATTTCAACTCCAACTGATACAAAATATGACAGTAGACTGGAACAGCGATAGGAGAGACTGGGACACATTGGACAACTTTTGCAGTTTACATTTTTTTTTTTTTTTAACTTTAATGGAAAGTCTAATCTGCCTGAAAATATTCTTGAACATTCATTAAACATTTTTACATGCCTCAGAATTATTCCAGAACATATTTTCAATATATATATATATAGATATATATATTTATATGTTCATAAAGTGGGCCAGTGTGCCCCAGAAATGGGGTATACTGGTCCACCCACTAGGGGACAGTGGTCCACTATTAAGTATTACTTGAAATACAATATAAATTTATTTTTTATTAATACAATTCCTGTTTATTTCCCCTTTACCTCCAAAATAACATAATAATGCAAATTTGCTAGTAACATTTTCCAACAAAACATATTGGCGATTCAAGTTCTCGAATATGCCATCTGGTGGTGAAAAGATGCAACTTCTCACTTCAGGATAATGCCGTGCTAGCGTATTGCCTTACGTGTATTTTAAATTGTTCAGAATGATTATTCTTTTGCACAATTTCAGATTTCCTTTGACATTTGTGTTCCGTCTTATATGATAAAGTAAAAATTATCAGAATTTGAATATCTAAAACTTTCAAATGCATTTACAATAAAGAATTATTTCAATGGCAATTTAGCATTAGTTAAAGAGAAATTAAAGGGACAATTTTCCTGTACCAAAGGTTGTGAGCAGCACCTCTATAGGTCGTTTTAATTCCCAATACAAAACGAAACAGAAAAAAAAAGAGAAAATTATACTTTGTAAATAATAACAGATTAAGATACAGGAACAATTGCAAATAAGGTGAAGTTATTAAGTAAAATAATCGCACATTAAAATTGCAAATGAAACTCCAAAATACTTATAAGCCTGAAATACTTTTGGGTCTGAGGGTGACATTACGAGAACACTGATATAAACAACAGATTAATAAGCATAAAGTTTTGATTCCAAATTTGTTTTATGTCACCTAAAATGAGTAATAAAATTTCCAAATTGCCAGAAATTATTTTAGTAATAACAGGCTACAGTCAATAGGCTACTTTTATAAATTTTAAAAGCAATAAAAAACTAAACCTGTGGCTGTACAATCCGTGAAGGATCAGGTCCTACAGTGCCTAACTCTGTTTACTTGACCCTGGGTCCCGAGGTGCTATGCAGCATATGCCCCGGCCGGGTGGTCAGCCCAACGCGAGACCCTCAGTATTTAGTTCCCAAGCAAACTTGGTACTCATTTTATTGACCCCGAAGAGATGAAAGGTAGAGTGAACCTTGCCCAGCCGGGAGCAGAACTCGCGACCTGTAGCGTGGCAGACCAGGCGTGCTGACCACTATGCTACTGGGCTTCCAAAAGCAATAAATAGAAACCAAAATATCTCTTACTATGTTAAATAAATTGAGATTTTTCTTTGTTTTTTTTATTTTACAGTTAAATAATTACTTAAAAACAATATTTCTTTGTAGAGAATAAGCAATTATGAAATATTTTGTAAATTCTGCATAACAGTAACATAGTGGATTATGGACCACTTTGCCCCGGTAGTGGGTGGTCCACTGTGCCCCATGTTGATTACATTCTCATAAAAATAGGGGAAACTAGGGAGGTTTGACCCACCCTATCCTTTTCATATTTAAACATTTATTTAGCTGATGAGCACCAGATGGCAGCATGGCAGCGAGCAGAATGACATATCTTTTTTGTCTGTTAGCCATTTGCAAGCAGAATCAAGGAGGAATCACATGTAATATCATTTTCAGCTAGAAATTTTTTCGTTGTTGTTGCAAGCTCTTCTCTCCTGTGACATCTGTCATTAACATATATGAAAGTAAGTTGAATTGTTTGTGTACTTAGATTAATATACTAAAAGGCAGTATATTTATCTTTTACTTTTTATTTTAATGTGATTTTTACATTTTTTTCCAAAATGGCTATTAAGGGAGGTTTGACCCATATCAATTCTGGGAGGTTTGGCCGGGTCAAACCTCCCTATTTAGTTTAATTTGATGTTCTAACACTTTTAAACTGTACTGCAGTTAGTTTTTAACAGAAATGTTGTTCTTAATTCAAATCAAATAAATGTTTTTCTTAATTCCAAATGCACTGAATATAATGTAAAAATTCATTTGAAACAACACTTCTTGTTTATGCATTATTTTGATCAATTTAAATATAACTGAAATCTGCTTTTTTCTTTTTTACTACTTTGTTATGATTTGTTAAGAACAACCCATGTTTTAAATTCCTCACTCACAAGCTAATATTTCTTCTCTTGTAACCTTTATTTTATAATTATACTATGAAAATTCAATAAAATTAAACTAGAAAAAGTGTCAGGTAGGTGTAAAATAGGTAATTTCAAAAATAAATTCATAAAACATACAAATTGTAATTTTTTGCAAGTATTTTGGCAAATGAATATGCTAAAGGTATCAGATATCATTTTTCAATGAATAACAGAATATTTGTTGCTATATTATTATTCTTAAAGCCATTTTAAAATTTTGGATAATATGACTTGGTTGTAATGATGAGAACAACTTTGATTTTAAAGTAAATAAAAACATATTTTCAGATTATTTATCCATTGTATAGCATGTAATATCTATTCAGGATTAACTTTCTGCATTTCTTATTACAAAATAACCTTTTTTGGGGGGTGGGGATCTATGTAGGATAAAATAGTTTTATTGTTCAAATTGTCCTTGAAATGTTGAAAGCAGTGTTGATTTGCATGTTCTATGTAATTTTCTTGTAGATTTAAATGATATATTTTTAGCAAACTAAGTATAAATAAAAAAGTGCTGTTTTTATAACTATTTCATCCCCCTGACTCTAACCATTTTTCTACTAAACTATTTTGTAAAATGAACATTGTATAATAATTTTCTTATGGTTATTAAAATATGAGTTAACTTTTTCAGATGCCTTTTCTGTGGAATTCAGAAAATAAAAGACGTAAGGTATCTCCAACCAAAATGAAAACTGCTGTTTTATTAGTCACTGAAAATGATAAAAGTGTAAGAGCTGTGGCTGCTGAGTATGGAATTGACAGAAAAACTCTAGGTAGATATGCAGAGTTGTATAATATAGACGCACGCCGTGCGCGGAAAATTTTCTGCGAAATTCGGAATTTTGCGGAAAATTTCTTAGAAAAAAAAATTTTGTTCTTGTATTTTTTTTTTTTTTTTTTAATACCGAAAAATTAAAAATGTTTCCCAATTTTATGTACGATTTATTTATTGTTTGCCAGGAGTGATTCTGTTCCGTTTTTCCGAAAATTTAAGGCATTCGGTTCCGAAAATTTAAAAAAAAAATCGGCCATCAGTCCGAAAATTCAGACATAAAAAAATATCACAGAAATATATTGCGGATTTCAACAAATGGTCGCCAAAAATAAACTAATACGGTCAAACGTTCGCAGAAAAAATATCCAATTTTGTCAAAGCATCGCGGAAAAAACGCGAATTTTGTTAAAGGCCCGCGTAAAAAACGCGAATTCCTTTAAAGAATCGTGGGGAAAAAAAAATTGTCAAAGAATCGCAGAAAAAATGCAAATTATGTCAAAGAAGCGCAGGAACAGAAACGAATTTCGTAAAAGCATAGAGGAAAAAGCGCGAATTTTGTCAAAGGATCGTGAGAAAAAAACGCAAATTTCGTAAAAGAATCGCGGAAAAAAAAACTAATTTCGTTAAAGGATTGAAAAAGAAACACAAATTTCGTAAAAAGACAGCGGATAAAGCGCGCATTTCGCCAAAGGATCGCGAAAAAAAACACGAATTTCTTCAAAAGGCCACAGAAAAAACGTGAGTATCGTCAAAGGATGGCGAAAAACAGCGAATTTCATCAAAGAATCACAGAAAAAAGCGAATTTCGTCCAAAAAGGGCAGGAAAAAAACGAATTTCGTAAAAGAATAGCGGAAAAAGCACGAATTTTGTCAAAAGATCGCGAAAAAATGCAACTTTTGTCAAAGAACTGCGGAAAAAAACTAATTTCATCGAAGGATCGCGAAAAAAAAAAGCTAATTTCATCAAAGAATCACAGAAAAAAGCAAATTTCGTCCAAAAAAGCGCAGGATAAAACGAATTTCGTAAAAGATTAGAGGAAAAAGCACGAATTTTGCCAAAAGATCGCGAAAAAATGCAAATTTCGTCAAAGAACCACGGAAAAAACTAATTTCGCCAAAGGATCGCGAAAAAAACACGAATTTCGTCAAAACGCCGCGAAAAAAAACGCGAATTTCGTCAAAGAATCACGAAAAACGGAAATTTCGCCAAATGATCGCCGAAAAAACTAGAATTTCATCCGCAATAAAAACTCATCGGTCTCTTTAATGATGATATCTATGAATGAACCTCTCCTAACAAAATGTGATTTAGTTGTTTCAGAAGCAATGTCCATTATTGCATTTTGTGAGAAGAGGTCACAATATTAAGGATTAGCCTGTTTCTAAATGCATTGACAAAATAATTGATAAGAATTCGCCCCTTCCTATCATGGATTTTTAGCTTTATTATTTTTTTAGCCAACACAATTATTATTCTGTAATTAATATTAATTAATTTTTAAATAAAATGGTAATTATTTTAAAACTACTGTTTAAAATCCATACCATCAAAGTTATAAAACACGCCATTTTATTAAACATTAAATTAATTTGCAGAAAGTTTTTGACCCAATATTCATGTGCGCAGAAAGTTTTTGGTTTTATACAAGTCTGTAGATATGTAGAGAAATATAAAAAAGCTGAAGATGGAAATATAGAATTTAAGGCAAACCACATTTCTTGCCAAGTGTTTTCTAATAAAGAAGAACACGTGCTTAAAGAATACTTGCTACACGCTTCAAAGTTAAATTATGGTTTAACTTCAAAAGCAACACGAAACTTGGCATATCAATATGCTGTAGCAAATAACAAAGAAATCCCTGAAAAGTGGTCCGTAAACAAAACTGCAAGTTATGACTGGTTGAGGGGTTATTTGCGCAGGAATGCAGATTTATCATTGCGGCGACCCGAATCAACTAGTTTGTCAAGAGCCACTGCTTTCAATAAAACAACCATTGGTGAGTTTTTCAATAATTTGCACTGCATCTTCGAAAAAAAGAAATTTGGGCCAGAAGTAGTATTTAACGTTGATGAAACAGGAATCACTACTGTACACAAAACTGGAAAAATTATTGCTATGAAAGGAGAGAAGCAAGTACCTCAAGTCACCTCAGCGGAACATGGAACTTTAGTCACAATGTGCTGCAGTATCTCTGCTACTGGAACATCAATTCCACCATTTTTAGTATTTCCACAAGTTCACGTAAAAGAAATAATGACAAGGGGTGGACCTCCAGGAATGCAAGCTGCTGCTCATTCCAGTGGATGGATGACAGCAGAGAACTTTCAGTTACACCTTCAACATTTTATAAAATTTAGCAAATGCAACAAAAATAACAAAGTATTGATTATTCTTGACAACCACGAGTCACACATATCTGTTGAGGGTTTGCAACTTTGTAAAGATAATGGGATAACTCTGTTAACTTTACCACCCCATACAAGTCATAAGTTGCAGCCACTTGATAGAACTGTTTTTAGTCCCTTCAAGATATTTTATAATTCTGCTGCCAGTGATTTTATGGTCACGAATCCAAGTAAACCTATCATAATATATGACATTCCAGATTTGGTTCGCAGATCATTTTCAAAGGCTTTTACTCCAGAAAATATACAAAGTGGATTTGCTTGTACTGGAATCTGGCCATTAAATTCAGATATTTTTTCTGAATCTGATTTTTTTGCTTCTTATGTGACAGACAGACCAGATCTGGATGTTACAAGTTTGCCTTCAGCTGCATCTTCTAATCTATCTACCAGTGTATTGAATCTACCATCTACATCAACATCTGCAAATTTCACGAATCTTACTTTTTCATCCAATTCTAGTATTCCATCTACAAGTTCAATGAATTCACATTTTCCAGTGCAATTAGTAACACCTGAGCAGCTTCGTCCGTTTCCTAAAGCAGGACCTAGAAAAGGCAGAGGTGGTAGAAATCGTACCAAGTCAAGGATTTTGACAGATACCCCTGTGAAAGCTGAAATCGAGAAGCACAGCATGAAAAAAAATAAAGAAAACTTTACAAAATAATAAGAAGGTCAAGAAACAAACAAAAAAGCGAATAATAGATTTGTCTTCAGACAGTGAAATTGAAACAGAAAACTTTCATGTTTCAAGTGATGAAGATGGAGATGATGATTTTGAAGATTCCCGAACCAGCATTGAAATTGGAGATTTTGTTTTAGTAAAATTTACAACCAAATCTAGTTTACTGCATTATATTGGTTGTGTCATTAAAAAAAATGACAATGATTTTTCGATTAATTTTCTCAGAAGATCTGATGCAAGTAGTTTCAGTTTTGTTTACCCTGAAAAAGAAGATATTGCCACAGTATCAAGAAGAGATCTCACTAAGCTGCCTCAGCCAATGATCAGTGGAAGCACCGAAAGACTTGCGTTAAAAATGAAATTTGATTGTGATATTTCTAAATACTTTTTCTTTCTAATTCTTTACTGATTCAAACTAAATTCCTTTAACGATTTTTGTCCAGATTACTTGTTATTTTGAATCATAAAATAAATATTTGGTATTTTCTACTCATAATTATTGCCTGTAGATTGTAATAGTATTTTTTGTACATTTAATTATTGCTGTACAATTTTTAATAACACCCAATTCCTGTGGTGGGTCAAACCTCCCTCAAGTAGGGAGGTTTGACCCGGTTTCTCGACTATTGAAAAATCATTAATCAAAAAGATAGTTTATAATTTAAATAGAAAAAAAATAGTGTAAAATGATGCCAAACATTATAAGCTATCAAATAATGTCAACATGGAAATTTTATTACGTTAAAAAAAAATTAGAAAAATATTTTTGTAAAAAGCGGGTCAAACCTCCCTAGTTTCCCCTACAGCTAGAGCAAATTTGTAATGTTTACACCATAGCTCCATGATTTAGACTGATTAAGTGAACTTACCTTACCGCAGGGCTTTGACCGCACCCTATCTCTGTGCACTCAGTAAAATGGCGAAATAAATTCAGATCCAGAACGTATATCGATTAAAAATCCGTGTTCGATTAAATCGGATCCATACTGCCGTCTGCTCTTAGAACAAAGTTTCGCCTCTTTGTGTTTTGGCTTTTTTGTTCTCAACATGTTGTTCCGACTGGTCTAAGATCTTGATGTAATTTTTAAGCCCTCATTTGTTCACAGTAAAATTTCTGCGCAACACACAAAACAGAAATGACTAAAACTTTGTGTTAAACAGCAGCAAAAACTTTATTAATCGAACTAATATCTGTAATCGAAATATTTTCTGATATTATCGCAACTATCGGGAATTTAATCGTAATCTGGTACGGCCCATCTTGTTACGGTTTTTATCTGCTGGAGTGTTTTTATTATTATTATTGCTATTTTCATAGTTAAATTAATATATTTTTTATCAGACTTGTTGTATTTCTCTTTCGATTACAAACAAAGCGGAGAAATATTAATAATTAAGACGAAGATCTGAGCTAAAATGTAGTGGTTTAGTTAAGCCTATTGATCATCATTAAGCAACATTTCGTTTTAAGGTAACTAATTTAAAGATTTTTTTTTTTCTGTAATTTTATATTTCTTTAATTTAATCTATGTGTATTCATTTTTGTCTCTTGGGAATCCCTTTTTAATTGACTTGGATTTGAATCAAGCATTTTCTTTCAAATTTTGTTAGATTCCTCATTTTTATTATATTCATTTATAAATACATCAGAATTTCATTTGTATTTTATATGCAATGTTTTTGATTATTTAAATTTTTCTTTTTGAAAATTCCAGCATCATTTTATTAAATGCTCATAACATGATTATTTATTATTACAGGTTTTTTTCATTTTCTTTCTGAATGCGTTTATCAGAATCTTCATAACAGTCGGAATTTGATTGTCCAGTTATTTAAAGGTTAGTAGCTTTCTCTGTTCTTGTTCATTGTAAAACTTCTAAATGGTGATTAAAGTCATTATGCTCATTTTGCTATCTTTGTACTTAAAAAAAAAAAAAAAAAAAACACCTTATATTCATTAAAAGAAGCTAGTAGTATATAGTACCTAAGTACAGTTAGACATGCTTAATGTGGCATATATGTCTTTGGCTTTAAAAATTGAAATTTAGAGTTAAGTTTTTAAATTTATTAGCAGAAATTTGTTTTATTTTATTTTGTTTATTTATTTTACAAAGAGTTACTTTTTCTTTTATTTTTTTTTTCTTCTTTTGCGTTAATTTAATAAATTTTTCAGTTTAATCTTTGCTGCTCTCTGAACTAAAAATTACACAACAATTGAATTAATAATTAAAAAATACATATTAACTTTTTATCATAATAGTCTTTTATTTCTGAAGGGAAAGTTACATTTATGTATAACTCGCAAGATAAAATTTCTAAAAATAATTCGATTAACCATACAACAAATGCACTAATGTTTCAAAAAACTGAAATCTAACAGAGATGAATGTACATTTGGATTTGTATATCTAAATAGCTATGTTTATTTCATTGATATGTTTATTGTATTATGCTAAGCAGTATTTATTTGTATGAAATTAATAAGTTTTTTCAGTGGTGAAGAGATATTTTATCCCCGAAACTATCTTGACAATGTTTAATGCCAATTTTATTTTGTAACTCTTCGTGGTTTTTTCTAAAATTTGTCTGAAAATTGGTAAATTATTCCTTTTTACTGAAACATAATGTTAGGTAACACAGCTGTCTGTAGACTAGCTTCTATTTTAAGAAATTATCATTTTTCCCTTGTTTGATAGTTATTTGGCATTTTTTTCATTACAGTTAGAGAACTGAATGTGTTATTACAGTGGCAGAATGCTATTATTATTTTTGCTGATTATCCAAAGAAATGTATGTACTCTAAAATCCCATTAATCCGCTCACCTAGACATGATGAAAAATCATAAAATATTCAAAGGGGGCGCTCACATGGGATTTTTTTCGTGAAATTTGCTTTTTTTGGATATTTGACGAAATTTGAGGGGTTTTTTTTTTCATAATATTTGACAATTTTTGTTTTTTTTTCAGGATCCTTTGACAAAAATCATGTTTCTTCCGTGATCAATTGATGAAATTTCTGGTTCTTTGTCAAAGCGTACATTTTTTCCTAGTCCTTTGAAGAAATTCACATTTATTTTTCAATCATTTGTTGAAATGTGCATTTTTTTTCTTGATCCTTTGATGGAATGTGCAGTTTTTTTTTTCTTGATCCTTTGATGAAAAGTGCTTTTTTTTCACTATTCTTTGATGGAATTCACATTTTTTGCACGATCTTTTCACAAAATTTTTGTTTTTTCTGTGATCCTTTACAACATTTGCTTGTTTGATGTAATTTGGGATTTTTTAGCAATCTTTTGAAGTAATTTCCATTTTTCCAGCATTCTTTTCACATAATTTGCATTTTTTAGCGATCTTTTGACAAAATTTGTGTCTTTTTTTGCAACATTTGACAAAATTCGTGTTTTTTCTGCAACATTTGACAAAATTTGAATTTTTTTCACAATCCTTTTATGACATTTGAGTTTTTTCCTCGATAGGGTTAGGTGGGGTAAAATGGGTATAAAATTCACTATTTTTAAATGTTCAGTTAAAATTTTCTGATGAATGTTAAACAATTAAAACTTTTTATGGTATTTTCTTTACATTGCACATTCTTGGAATGAAAATACATAATTTTTATTTTTTAGGCTACAAAAGTATGTCTATAACAAAACATTTAATAGATGTATGTTTGGTATACCCATTTTACTCCATGCAGGTGAAAATGGGTATAGTGTGGGGTAAAATGGGTATATAAAAGTTTAGCAATGAATACTGTATAAATAGATTTACCAGAGATTATATAATGAAATAATATGGAAAACAATGTTATATAAGTCTTAAAAAATGTCATTTTTTTTTTATATGAAATTTAAGTTAATAGATAAATGAGAAATTTTACTGTGAATCAAGCTTAGGTGTAAATGAAAACATTTTCTGGCTACACTTTTTTCAACTCATATTCTCACGCTTTTATATTTTAGGTGTTAAAAGTCTATTTATCAAAAGCATAATGGCCCAGATTATGTAAATGTTGATTCATTTAATGTTTCTATTATCTGCTTTTTTTTTTACAATATAATGTGTGGGGGATGTCCATTGTTACTGTTGTGATCGTTAGAGCAAAGTTTCAGAAAAACTTCCAATTATTTTGTAATAAAATATAATGGGGATAAAATTGAAATAGCCAGTTAAATACCTACCATCATGTTCCCCCACTCATAAAATATATCTAATTTGTAATAAAATTTTGATTTATTATATAGACAAGTAAAAATTTTTTTTTGTTTCAAATTAGATGTATTTTATGTGAGTGCAACACAATGATATTTAACTAATCATATCAATTTTTATCCTAATAATAAAATAATTGGAAGTATTTCTGAAAATTTGCTCTAATGGTCAGAAGAGTAATGAATGGACATAACCCAGTGTCTTCAGCATCAGGGAAAACATAAAATGCAACTAATCTTGGACTTTTCCAAGAATTTTATTTGATATCCATATGTTTTATCTGCTTCAATAGCCATAGTTTTGCCACTGAATTCTTTGTCTTTTTTCCCAAATACTGGATTTTCAATCATGCATCTACAGATACATCTATTTTTACTTCAGGGATATCTTCCACACATTATAGTCTAATTTAAATGTCTTCATTTGTTACAACTTCATCTGCTATTGCTTGGACATGCTTATGTTTCAGCTTTGAAGTTTATTCTAAGATTATTTGGAGGTGTGGCAGATTGATAGGTATCGAGAAAGCAAGGATGTGCCAAAGCCACACTGCTCTTACTTTTGTCGACAATTCTGGTTTTCTATTTCCCAACTCTTTCGACCTCTTCTTAAAACTTCAAATCCTATCAGCACCTGATATGCCATCTAGTAAAGGAATATTTCTAGAAGTGGTCAATGATTTGACTAAATATATACAATGCATATCAAGTCTTTCTGATCTTAAGAATAATACACCAGGGCTAAAACTAGCCTTTTTTGCACCTGGGGCAAACATAGATTTTGCCCCCCCCCCCCCCCCCCCTCAGCAAAGTATATTTACAAAGAAAATTTTACTAATTTTCTAATAGCCGATATAAATATGCGTAATACTACATAATCTGCTTTGTTAAATATTGATTCATTAAAATCTTGAAAATGGAATCTAAAAAAATCCGCTTTATACAGGGTACTTACACCATATCATCCTTAGATTCTTCTCTCCTTTGGCATACCCCAGACAGGACAATTTTAACAATACCGTGCTAAAAATAGACTTGAGAAAAATCGACAAACAAAATCTTCATTTGGTGCCCGGGGCACATGCCCTTTCTCCCCCTCCCCTTAGTTTCGGCCCTGTATGTGCATTATATAAACATTTTACAGTATGTTTAAAACTAATTCTATTCTAATTCTAGTAAAATAAAGAATTTTATTCAGAAAAGTTCTATATAACACCTTAAAAATACTACAAATGTTAAGTCTAACACTATACCCATTTTACCCCATTTATAAGATTTAAGATAAAACAATAAAAACAAAAGACATTTTCTTGTTTGTAATTTGGAAAAGTATTAGAAGTGCTTAATGAACAAAATGAGGTCAAATAAATGAGTTTACATCAGATATCATGAGGTGCAGGAAGAAGTTTAATCAGACCAAATGTGGCATGGAATTATCCTCAAACAGTTTTACTGTTGCCACTCAAATAGAACAAACTATAAAAACAAAAATAAACTACAAGAAGAAAGCTTAAACATCGAGCAATCATATATAATTTTGAATACTATAAATATGTTTAAAAAGTTTTTAAAAATTAAACTATATATTTTGATTACCCATTTTATCCCACTACCCATTTTACCCCATCTGACCCTACTTTGACTAAATTTTCTTTTTTTCTGTGATTCTTTGGTGTGATTTACATTTTTTCAGCGATCCTTTGACTGCATTTTCTTCTTTTTAAGATCTGACATAATTTGCATTTTTTCCTGCAATCTTTTCACAAATTTTGTGTTTTTTTTGCGATTGTTTAACAAAATGTTAATTTTTTTCTATGCTACTTTGGTAGAATTTGCTTTTTTCGCAATTCTTTGACATTATCCCTGTTTTTTAGTGATCTTTTGACAGAATTTGCATTTTCCAGCGATCTTTTAGCAGAATTTGCATTTTTTTCAGTGATCCTTCCTTCAGCGTAAGTCACATTTTTTTTATCTGAGATCCATTGATGGAATTCGTTTTTTTTTTTTTTTTTTTTTTTTTTTCACTCATATGACAAAATTATCGATTTCTTCTGTGAACTATTGACAAAATTGATTTTTTCAGTGAGCATTTCTCAAAATTCTCAACATTTTTTTATGTCCCAATTTTTGTACTGATGTCTGATCTCTTAAAATTTTCAAAACTGAATGCCTAATTTTTCAGATAATTTGCCACAGAATCACCATTGGGTTGGGGATACTATGTTTAGAATTGATGCATCTTTCTAATGCACACACACACAAAAAAAAATACTTGGAGATGAAATACTTTGTATTGATTTTGACACGCAAGGTGGATTTTTTTGGGCGGGGGGAGGGTTAGGGACACTTTCTCGGAATTTTTTGAAAATTTCAAATTTGTATACAAATGGGGAGAGGTTGATCAGGAGGGCAAATTAATGGGATAATATTACAGTAAATACCACTTTAAACAACAAACTTCACTTGACTTACAGTTGATTTAAAAAAAACATCAATTCCACAAAAATCCAAAAGGTGACATCTTAAATAAATTTTCTTTTTTCTTTTGTTTTCTTTTTATTTTCAATCTGCCTACTTCTGAAGTTTTTCTTGTTGAAAAATGCATAAAATTGGCAGGTGCTCCATTTCAGGTTTAAAAAATGTAATGATATATCATGAGAAGTAGTAGAAGTGGCCACCATCCACATCCAAACACTACCAAGCTGGATATGCTATATTTCAGAATGTAATTCACATTACATAAAGCATCACTGAGCAAACTACCGATTTCTCCAGTTCTTTTCTGTGTTAAGAAAAGTTTGATGAAAATTTCATTAATATACCTTCTTTATTATTAAAGTTATAAAAGTATACTTGTGAGACATTATTTTTCATTCAGTAAGTAACTTGCAACTATAGTTTTCTAAAGAAAAATTGTATGTTGTGGTCCATTTTGTGCTCTACTTCACTTTAAAGTTTTAAGTATTTAAAATATCAAAAGATAAAATTAAGGGAAAGTAACATTTGAGTGACTTTTTGTAGAATCGTTTAATTGTTACAAAAGTAATTAAGTTTTGATGAATTCAACAAGAAACGTTTTAGAATTTTAAGCATAAAGCTAAATTAATATACTTTAATAAAATTAAGTTTATTTTAGAATTGAAGTTGAAAACAACTAATTAGCAGAGTCCATAAACAAAACTAGAATTTTTTTTTTCAGTAGAAAGACAACTAAAATATATTTAAATATTCAACATAATTTGAATTCGCCATACTAATCTCCACTCTCAGCTATTTTTCATCTGTGTTAATAATGGAATCTTTTCTTTCAGTCATACAAATCTTTGATAATTTGGGCTGACATTATCGAATAATATAGAACAGTGCATGCAGCTGAACTAGGCTCTTCACTTCATTTGTATTTGGCACTAAGACAACTCAATGCATAACAATCGGAAGGTAGATTTGTTTTATTTTCATTTATTCTTTGGTTCTTATCAGTTTTTAACCATTTGGAAAAATGGTTATTGTCCTCGGTCAGGGTAGGAAATCAAAACATATCTGAAGCATTTTATTAGTTGAATCCCGCATTTTATTCGTTTTCTGATGGGTCTATACATTAATCTGTATTTTCCCTTTACTTTCAACTGAGATGGATACTTCTGTTGCCACTATGACAAAAAAGTAAGAAAAACTGCAAAAAAAAAAATTAATAACTCAGAAGCAAATTGAAATACAGCTTTCAAACAAATTGCAATAAAAAAATGCATTTTTTTTCTCTATACGATGATATAAAAAGTAATATTGTGGGATGTTTAGAAGTTTAAAAAGGAAATTTCATTTAAAATTTGTTCATGATTGTTCCAGGAATATGAATGTTTAATCCATGGCATATGTAATGTATGACCAGCTCCGTGGGATTTTTATGTCTTAAATTTTAGACTTTGAAAAAATCATTTTCCAAATGGTCATTGTAATTTGTTAAATTGCATTTTTTTTTGTTTCTGTTTTCTTTAAGTAACAAAACAATACATTAACTCCTAGTTTCTATACATTATGCTATGATTACTTAAATAATATATTTTATTGTAAGTGATCATTGAGTGTATTATTTCTTACACCCTTTTGTTATCTGTAGCTTCCTAGTGGAGTGTTTGGTTATGACAACTAGAAATAAAAATAATACAAGAACTCTTCATAGATGTTATATGCAATGTTAAAAAAGTATACTGATGGCTTTAACAGTATTAAGAAACTCTGTAAATGTGTTGACTCAGAAATTACTTGATTAATTTATAAATAGTAGACTAGGCAGCAACTGCAGGGTAGAACACCTGCTGTAGAATAATTGCTGACTGGAGGGCCACCATTATTTGTATACATAATAAATTGCCTTATTTAATGAAAGAAATTTTGTTATGAAGTAAGTCAATGATTACTTTTCGAACATTGTGGTAGCAACAACTTCTGTACAAAAATGCTGTGCAGCACTGCAGTTGACTCTCTTAAATCCCCACTATCTGTTTATAATGTAAACAATTTCCAATATCTGCAATAAAAAGTTGTTGCAAGATTTATCAAATAAAATATGGGTGTTTCCTGTTATTTGGTCACAAGTGATAAATCGCCGAATGATTTTTAAATTTCCATCATTCACATTGCATTTATTTAATTTAAGATAGTTCACTCATTTCAGAAAAAATACATGCATTTAAAGTACACTAATTAAGTACATTAAGATGCATAGAACTTTTCAATCATTTTCTTTAAAATACAAATAAAAAAGATATATTTTAATAAGATAAAATAACATAAACTAAAAGCATTTTATTTCAAGATCAAGACATTGAATTTAATTTAGATTCATTAGAGTTAGATTTCTTTAGCTGTTTTTAATGAGACTTTTTCCTGACAAACAGAAAAGTACAAAAATAAACAATTTTATGATTGAAAAATCATACAAATTTGAAATAAATTTAGGAAATATTTATTTAATTAAAAATAGTGTTTAAGTATGTTTCTTAAGTTAACTGTGTAGTATAAAGCTTTGACTCATGAAGGTATCTGAAGGTAGAAGGAGTTAAGGTACTTTTTCATGTTTAATTTATAATCAGTTTTATTCTGTTGGTTGAACTATTTCTCTTCTCTTAAAAAAAATCACAAATTTCTTAGTATTTTGTTGAAATCATTTTCTAATGGATTAGCTACTTTTCAGAAGGTCATCTAACACCCTCAAAATCCTTGTCACAATAGTTTTAGTTTAGTTATTCCCTATCAAAATTTATAAACTTTTTTAATATTAAAAAAAAATACTTAAAATAAAATTTTTTTGTGTGATCTGGACTTTTTTCATGCAAATTTATGTCTTATTTATCTTCTACAGAAGTTAAGTAACATATGAATAATTTAAATTTTTGAATGACCAAAATTATTTCAGATATCAGGGAAATTTTGAAATTCTAAGAATATGAGATTTTACATAATCTAAAAGTAGTGTTATAGTGTTATAGTAGTAGTGTAGTTATCTAAAAATGAAATAAAAGTTTAATAGTAAAATGAAATGTCTCTTTTTGTGGGTGTGTGCATTTAATAATATAAATAAAAAGTTTTGTGTAAAAATTAGTTATTTCTCTCTTTCTATTTGTCCATGTCTGAAAATGAAATTCATTGCAATGATAAATGATAAAAAGACCAGTTATTCATGTCTCGTTACATGATCTTTACTGTAGCTGAATTTATGGTAGTGTATTTGTCTGTTAATGTATTTTAATAAGATAATTAAATAAAATTCCAAAAAGTGTCAACTAAGTGAGTTTTTGATCTTGAATTATTCAAGTTAGCCTGTCTCGCAAATCGCAAAATTGTGATTCAGTCAATGAGAAAATGTAAGTCAGGAAAAATCCTGTGTCTGTTTAAAAAATATCTGTATATTTTTTTAAATATTGAAATATTATACCGTAATTTCCATAATCTGTGATGGCATGTATAATCCGCAGCTGCAATTTCTAGCCCTTAAAAAAATTTTCAGTAGAAAATTTGCACTGCCGTGGATTACTCATTGCTTTCAACATTCCAAAGTACTACTAATAAACCACCTCCCTGTTTATATAATTGCTCTATTTAAAAGATAATTGTAATAAAATAATTGCCAAAAACAAAATAATTATTAAAAATAATTACAAGTTAAAATATACTAATACTTTTTTTTATTGAATTTTAAATCTAAAACGTAGAATGTCTTGTAAATACAGATAATTCTATAATAATTGCTGTTTTTAAATCATCTTCAACATCATCTGATTTTTTAATAACGTTCAGATAAAATTCTGCAGTGTTAAATAATACATTTTCTCTTAGATATTATTATAACTTTCAATGTGATAACCATGATATGCTCATGGTGATAACAATACACTATAGAAACATGTTGCCAAAAGGCTAAAAAAATATAACATAAAAATCGAAAGCCACTTCTGCTAGCACATACATGCCATATGTGAACCAATCACAAGCAAGTCTGCAAACAGTTGATAGCAGATAATTGTGTGATAGCTGTTTACATTTTTATTTTATGACTGCTGGTAGAAACTGGATATCTGATCTGAACTTCTGCTTAGAAAAAATTTCAGCAGATAATTCGCACCGGTAGATAATCCACACTTAACAGTTTTGAGGTTTTTTAACAGATAATCCATGGATTATGGGCCGGAAATTACGGTACATAAAAAGTAAGTTTGTAATAATATAGTATTATTAAAATTAAATCTTTTTATTTTAATTCTAATTTCAATACAATAGAAAATCTTTATAACACAAATCTAAAAACACGAGGCTGTGTGTTATATAGAAATTTGCATTATATAGATGAACTTACCTTGTGAAAATGGCCAAATGCATCTAAAATATATCAAAATACAGCAGAGTGTCTTTATTTCCTTGGGATCAAAATGTGTGCAGATATTAAATTTCACATAATATTGATAATTTCACACGTTATTAAATTCTTTATAAGCCTGGTTCAAATATGCCTGGACCAAATCATTCATTATATTACTCATTTACAAAAAAATTATTGTAATAATATCATATTTTTCATCAAAAATCTCTAAGTTAAGGAGATGAAGTAAACTTTTAAAAGTTGTTGCACTTTCTAAATATAGATGACCTCCTAAGCAAAATTTAAATATCACATTTATTAGCAGATATTATTACTAATCAATTCATACCATTTGTATTTTATATGTATGTTTTTTTTTTTTTTACATGGATTGTATCAGTCTGTCTGTTAAATATCCTTTTATCTTTTTAATGAAGTTTGTTATTTGAGCATCACATTTCTTTTTATATTTTTGTATTTTTCAGACAAAGAAGAAATTGAAATTGTCCACACCAAAGAAAAAATCTTGTCCTTATGCCATTTGTAATAAAGAAGTGGTGATTAAACTAGAAAGATTAAGTGATTCCACTGTCGCAGAGATGACTGCATGTTGGCCTGATCTTCCACCTAAACAGGTACAATACATAAGCAGTAATATTTCATTTATTGACTTTACGTAACATAAGGTGCACCATTACATAATTAAATTTGTAAAATAAAATTCAAACTGTACATATTGTTTTTAAAAGTTTCTGCTATTTCGTACCTGACAGTAAACATCTGGCATTATGATTCTGCTTGTGTCAAAGTAAAAAGCCTACAAATATTTACTGGTTTAACTTTTAGTTCAATATAAAAAGGATATTGTTCATTTAATTAAATTTATCAAAATTAAGCAAAGAATTAAAACCTATCTATCTTCAAAATTAAGACCAAATGTTTATTAAATGCTAGTTATTAATAGAATTCTTATTTATGTAAAGAGCATAAATGGTGTTACATTTCAAAAAAGTATTAAAAAATACCTTCATGTTTAATTGATAAAAATCTTCAATTTCGATTATTGTTAAAAATTATCTGTGACGGTCCATGAATTTGCTTGACCACACTGTGACTTTTATAATAAACACAAACTGAAATTAGATAAGAAAATGTTGGTGAAGCACATTTACTATATTTTTATACAAACTATATTTGTAAAAACAAACATTTTTTCTGTAGTGTATTGAATAATAAAATAATTGTCATTAAGTTGATTATAATTGGGATCTCCTTTATCGGAAAAAAATTCTTTCAACTCACCTAAGATCAAGGTTATTAGGCATATAGGTTGGCTCGTCACTAAGGATGCTGCTCCGCCCACTGTCGTTGCTATGAGGGGTCATACGTCACAAGAATCCCAGAAGGACATTTCCCTATCTGCCATAAGAATAAAATAGGAGTTTCGATTTATTAAAAATTGTACAAACTTTCATTTTTCAAATGCTAACACCCACATTTGACAGTTTATTTTACTTGAGTAAAGTAACTAGGTAAAACATGTAGATTATACATTTTTTCTTAAATCGTCATAGAGTTCTGGGTTCAAAGTAAGTGCATATTTAAAAATATTAAGGTATCCAGCTCGGGCTTACCAGATAAGTCCATAGGTAAAAATCATTTTTTAAATTGAAAATTCTAAATAGGTTTTTTACATTTAATATATATATATATGTATATATATATATACATTTAGATTGCCCACTGACAACGCCCAAAAGCATTTTTATATTACAAAATATCAGTAATGTATTCAAATAAGTTTTGAAATTTATTAAAAGCGATATTTTATTAAATGCATGTCCGCAGTTAATAGCTGAAGAAATCACCAAAAATTTCACTTCTTAGAGCAGCCTTTTTGATTTTTATTATTTCAGTGGTTTAAGCGCGTAGTTCGGTTACATGTCTGCTAAATTTGTGTTTTATTTATATTATTTTATTTATTGATGAAATTTTAATTTTGTTATGGAATATTAACGGGAAATAAATCCTGAACTATTTATAGTGTTTTAAGTGCAAATGGATTAAAGTTTCATAATCGGGCTGCATGCAATGAACATAGATTTTAATAAAAATCATTCTTAAAAGTTATTTTAAAAACCATAAATAAAAAATAAAAATAAATAAATAAATAAAAATATAAATAAACGAGGAAATTGAAATGCAGTTTTGAAATAAATTCTATTTCAAAGAACTTTTTCTTCTCGATTCGGCAGTGTAAAAATTGAAAATGTTGCGATGTTTAGAAGTTATATAAATCTATATATAATAGTAAAAGTGAAACTTATTGGTCAGGTATTGCCACTGCCAATATGATGTAAATATTAATCACGGGCATGTTTTTTGTTTTGAAATATAAAATTCTAAAATGATTCTAAGCAAACAGAAAATTAAAATTTCATAATAGAGATTGTGTAGCAAATAAAATAAGAAAAACTATTGTGTAGTTGTCTTTATTATAGAAAATAAAATATTTTATGTTGTAAATAATATCTGAATACTTGAAATATTGTAAATATGTTTTTTTTATATAATTATTGGTATATATTTTTAAGAACAAAAAAAAATATATTTATATTTATATCATGGTATTATTAGTTATTGAGAGCACTGATTTCTCCTCCCCCCCCCCCTGCCTTTGGAAATAGCCAATTCTTGGTTTTAAAGAACCCTGTAAAATTGTACTATGTATTTTTCATAAATATTTTTTTAAAGAATAATAATTTCATATGTTGTATATATTTTTTTTAATGTTTTTCACAATTTAAAAATGTATTAGGTTTTATAAACACAATTCTGATAAATTACTATTTTGTTCTTTTCTAATTTGTAGAATTTTTATATTAAAACATACATTTTAATTAAATGAATTAAAGTTGCAACCCACTATTTTAATAATTTAATAAATAATCTAAAAGAAAAATTTGGAAATAGGCAATCTTATTTAATATATATATATACTAATAACATAATAAAATAAGAGAGAGAGAGAAAAGAATAAAAACCATAGTACAGCTATAATTTTTTTTTCTTTCAGAATTGTTTTATGTATTTTCCCCTCCTGCTTCACTGTAAAGCTTTTAAAAATTAATAATTTTTTTACATATAGTTTTACAAACTAAGGTCTCTTATTTCTTTAAACGCGAAAAAAAAAAAAGTATTATTATATTTTATTCAATTAGAATTGTATAGCAATTAACTGCATAGAGCCATAGAGCTAAGGCAAATTTCAGCTCTAGTTTCGTTTCTTGGATTCTTGTGACGTAGCAGGGGGATTTCCCTCCAATTGGAGGAAAACTTACGAGCCAACCTGTATGTCTAATAGCCTTGACCTAAGATGCACTAGAAAAGCTTTCCCAAAGAACAATTATTTTAAGAAATGTGACTGTTATTTCTGATTGCACTAAAAAATAACATATCAAACTTGAATTGGCAATACTTTTTGTTTGAATTTTATCAATCTACTTGTTAAGAGAGAACCTCACAATTTTTAACATTTAAGTAAATTATTTTCATATATGATTATCTAAAAGGAAATATAATATTTTTTTTCTCTAAATGATTTAATGTAATTAAATATTATAAAAAAAAATCTTTGAGGATAAATTGCTTTAAATCTTAATAAAAAATACCTTAATATAACTGTTCTCCCCACACACACACACAAAAAAATTGATAGCCCCCTCCCACCCCCACACACACAATATGATATTATGAGCATTTAAACTTAAGCATCATGAAAAATGAGACAGAAATAAAAAGAAGAAGAAGTATTTACCTTAAGAGACCACACTAAGAAACAAGAATTCTAATGTTAATCCTATGGGGACATTATTTTCAAATTTCTTGCTTGGATTTTCAAATTTTTGAATGATTTCTTTTGCATAAGATAACCAAAGATGATCTATAACCAGGCTAGTTTTTACTTTTTTGATTTTGGTTTAAGATTTTTTTTTATTTACTTTCACTTTAGGAACTGGTTTTGAAATTGAGACTATAGGGGAGACCGGGGCTAGTTGGCTACAGGGGTAAGTAGGCGCAGTCCTCATAAATCGCCTGTTTGTGGATAGATTGTGCAACCAATCACAGAGTACCTTTCTTATTGCTTTTTACAATCCTCATTGTAGTTTTGCAGCGTTTCCTACGTGAAGTGGACATTTATTACGATTTTTCTGTTTTTTGCACTCATGAGTAATTTTTTGTTGCTTCATTCTTTTTCTAATTTCTAATACTTATCTTAATAATTGCGATTTAACTTGTGCAGTTTTTCTTAGTGTATGATTAACTGTACCCACACCATATGTGATTTACTTGGATTATTTATGCTTAGAGGATTACATGTCCTTTTTGTGAAGAAATTTATTATGGGGTTAGTAGGCGCATTGAACACGGGGCAAGTTGGCTCGGTGTTTGGTGTGTGCTGGTAGCTTGAAATAAAAGCAAACAATGAGAAAAGTGGTTGCAATGCAAGATTTTGGGCACACGAGGCTTGCCCAAATGGAGACACTCGATTTTTTATTTGTGACAACTGTAACTCTGATGATGATACAGAGTAGGATAGAAGTTACTCAATGTTAATGTTTTATTCATTATTTTTATGTCTGTATAATTTAGAATTTACATTGTACGGCTGTAATGCCTTTGTTTAAACTTACTGGTAATAATGAAATTGATTTCGCTTAACTGCGTGTCTTATTTGAGCTTCATTTAAATTTTTATAAAGCGTGTGTCAACTTACACAATAGGTATAGGCAACTTGCCCCATGACGGGGTAGGTTGGCGCACAATTTTCCTTTTACTTTAGGCTTCCGCTAAACATAAACTACAAAAGCTACAACTCAAAACTCCAGGTATTTATAGCCCAATGTCTGTTCTTTAAAAGTACAGTTAAAGTTTCATAAAAAACTTAAACAAAAAATTAATAAAAATCAATAACTAAAAACTGCGCCTACTAGCCCCGGTCTCCCCTACTAATATAAAAAAAAAACTATAATCAAAATTGAAAAAGTAAAATCAAGCCCAGTTAAAGATAGACCTCAACTATCCTATACAAAAAAAAAAAAAAAAAAAAAAAGTTTAAAAATATTAAAATGCAAGTGAGATATTTTCAAAAAACATTCCCATAGACTTAAAATTAGTGTTTTCGATTCTTTTTGGGACTAATGTCAGCTCTTAATCTGTTCGCGATGGCGCACACATTCAGAAGTACGCATCTGAGGACAAAGCGGGAAAATTTGATTTCATCTTCTGGGCCGGAGGATTTTGCGAAACTAAGCCTAACTCTTGTAAAGAGTTCTTTAAAAAATTATAAACGATTCATTTTTCAATGTAACCTTTTGAAATGCACATTTATGAAATAAATTGTTATAATATACATTTACGTAAGAAATTGAGATATTTTCTCGGATATGTTAATGTAAAAATGATTTTTTAAGTATATATAATGCATATTTTAACCATGTTTTTTGGTTAAAAAATAATATTATACCATTACAAAACACTTACGTTCCTTTAATATAGCAACATTTGAAATACTTTGCTCAAATAAAGTATAATTTTGTTTTAAAAAAATAATAGTTTTGTTTCTAAATAATTGTTAACACATTCCATAAACAAGATAAGTGTTTTAAAAAAGCTGATTTATTCACAAATAAAAATAATTAAATAAAACTTGCAACTTCTGCATGCAGCTTTTTAATACTTATTATACAGACATACATAAAAGAATAGTTTGAAAATTTTTAATTTAATTTAAAATATTTGTGAAAATTCAAAATTTACATGTAAATATATCATCAATCATAAAATATCTATCAAATAAAAATTTTTGAATAATAATAAGTAATAATAAATGAAATAGAATTATACTTTAAAATAAACATTTCTAAAAAGTTGTTGATGTTAAAAATATTTTTCAAAATAAAAGAAATAAAACATACAGTATCATACAATGAAGCCCAGTAGCGTAGTGGTTGGCACGCATGTTACCACGCTACAGGTCGCGGGTTCGGCTCCCAGCTGGGCAAGGTGCACTCAACCTTTCATCCCTTCAGGGTCGATAAAATGAGTACCAAACTTGCTTGGGAACTTAAACACCGAGGGTCCTGCATTGGGTGGTCAACCCGGCCGGGCACATGCTAAATAGCACCTCGGGGCCCAGGGTCGAGTAAACAGAGTTGGGCACTGTAGCCCCTGATCCTTCATGGATCGTACAGCCACAGGTTTAGTTTTTCAATAACATATAATAAAACGAAATATCAAATGAAGAATGTTTGATAATAATGTGTAAACCTGAATGATAACTTTAAAATACATTCTTCCATCAAATTTGTTTATGCTAAAATATCTTTATAAATATCGTTTAAAATATACTATATATATATATATATACATATACATAAATTTATGAGGTTAAAAATATTGAATAATATTTTTTAATAATAAATAAAACTAAATAATAATTTTAAATATACTGATAAAAAATGCCGTTAATGTTAAAAATATTTTATAAAATGGAAATATTAATGGAATCAAATAAATATATTCAATTATAAGTCACAAACTGACTATTAATTGAAACTATTTACTTTAAAACCTGCGCACATTTATTAGAATTTCAGAGTTTAATGATTGTGTTAGAATCACACCACCCTCTTAAATTTTATTCTGAAAATACATTGCTTTCATACATTTTCTTTTCTTTGACTAAATATTTTTCACTATACCTGCTATTCCATTGTCAGTCAAATACCTACGTTTTTAGACATTTTAATGAGTTTGTAAAATAAGATACATAAATATAGATAATTTAAGACGGAATTATTTGAAACAGTATGAATAATTATTGAAGGAAAAAGAAAAGAAGAGCGCACAAAAGTTTTCTTGACATGATGGTGCCAAAAATATTTTGAACAAGCATCTGCGAATATTTAAACTGCATAGCAGCATTTGCTGCAACAAAATAAAAGTATAAATAGGGCCTCCAGCTTTCCTCCTCAGTGAACGAAAATCCGAAACTATTAATCACCACGACGTACAAATAAACTATTTCCAATCAAGATAAAAGTAAAAAAAAAAAAAAGATAATTGAAAACGAATGAACTAGAAGTCTAGTCATATGCGTACGTGAAACTCATATGCTTAGAGTCGATCTGCTGACTCAACCATTCCCTTTCCCAAGTGCCGTATAAAAATTTCTGATAAACAAAAAATAAAGTTTCATTTGACGCATAAAAGATTTATGATAGAAAGAAAATCATTTTTCCGAAGCATAAATAGATGCATATAAAATAAACACACTTTTTTCCAGTCATTTTTGTAAAAAATTAAATTGACATTGATTAAAAATATATTAATTGATTCCATTTGCTTTCCTAGATATAAGGAAATATGTTCTTCCCAAATGTATATTCAAATTTGATTACAATTTTTTTTTTATATAGGTTAAACTTTCTGAAATAAAACGTTACAACTGTGTGGCACAAATGCCGGTTGCTCAGGGTGTAAGTGCCAAAAACGCCGGCACGTATACTCATCCTGTGGGGTGAAAGCACAAACAAGGCCAGCACGTATACTGGTCGCTCATCTTGAAGGGGTTAAGGGCCAGACTTTGAGTTGATTACACAAGACTGTAATAGATTAAAATTACTTTCAATATCTAAAAGAAATTTATGATCAATTTATGATTGTCTTTATTTATACAAGTTGGATTAAGATTACATTTTTGATTATCTATTTTTAAATTCTAGATTACAATTAATAAATTTTTCTTGGATTATTATTACTAAACTAGTCCATTACACTTACAATCCACTTACACTAATTTTGTAATCAGCATGTTACAAACTACATTCCTGCATTGTGTTGGGTAACCTGATTTTACCTGAAAGTGACAGGATACACGGTTCGGGTTGAGTTTTAGCTAATTTTCTTTGCTGCAGTTTGGGTTGGATCAACCTTTTTGTTTAGTTTTGCTGCTGGTCAGGTTGACTTTAAATGTTATGGTTTAATATCTGTTTCGGTTTGTGTTTTGAGTTTTAGCATTTTTTAGTCATGTTTCATTTTCCCTAATTTTTTAAAAGAAAGTCCAAAATATTTTTTTTGGTGAAAAAATATCCTACTTTAATATTAATGAGTAACATATATTTCTTTTTGACATAAAAGATAAAATTGATATTAGAGATATAATTATAGATTAATATTTTATAATTTCATTAAAATAAGGATTAATTTCCGTACTTTTCAGGTTTCAAGTTGACTTAAACTGAAATTTTAGTGTTTGGGTTTGGGTATAACCCGACATTCTTCAGGACTATTGCAAACCCCTTGTGTTTTGAATTCATTGTTTATCTATATTTATGTAATATTAATTTAATATTAACATTTTACAATTATTTAGGAATGAAGAACTGCATTATCATTTATATGTAAGTGTGCTCATAGTTCAAAAGTAATTAAGCTTGTCTGAAAAAAAATCTTCTCTATTTAAATCTCCCCTGTTCTATTAAGTTTAGATCATTTACCTTTTGAAATTCTTATGAACCAAGAAAAATTCAACAAAAATCGATTTTTTTCATAGATATAATAATATTCGATATTGAGAAAAATGATAATTTTCCACTTATAAATTTTATACAAGTGTTTAATACAAATGGTACATTTTACACTTATAATTCAGAAATTTTATGCCTTTGTCATTTCTATGTGATCCCGAATCATTAAAATAGTTTTCATTTTTAGACTTTTCTATAATTACTGAAAATTTAACGACATAATCAAGCACTACGAAGAAGAAAGTGAGAATGAGTTGTTAGATAAATTGTCGTATGCTATTTAAAAACTTTTTTTTCATCTTCTTCATTCCCAGATTTTCACACTTGAGGGAGAGTTTAGTGTATGGTGTTCAACTGAGATAAGTGGCCATGCTAAAACCATATATATATATATATATTCTGTTTCAATTTTATCCCATTAAAAGCCACCTGCTGCTACTGACTGTCCCCAGTGAACACTGACCTTCACATT